>VWZL01000583.1:69391-88145 GCA_013396915.1 Stercorarius parasiticus | reverse complement strand
CCGCCCGCGGGCCGCCCCCCCTGCCCCTGCTGCTGCCGCCGTCCCGGGCCGACCGCGAAGCGGCGGGAGGGCAGGAGGGAGGAGCGGCGGCAGCGAGGGCAGGAAGCTGTTTAGGGAGGGCGCGTTGGGACGGGAGTTCGGGATCGCGGGAGGGGAGGGAACAAAGCAAACTCCGACCGCTGCTGATCGCGGGCTCCGCGCCGGTTCCGCGCCCGCGGGGCCGCCGCCGAGCCGGAGTGGCGGCGGCAGCGTGGGAGCGCAGCGAGGGGCTGGGTTCCGCCGCGGCCGGAGCATCCGCGCCGCTCGAGCGGGCGCTGGGCGGGCGAAGGCGCCTGGATTCGGAGAGTTTAGACGGACAAACCTCCGAAATGAACGTGTAGAGCATCCTTTTGGCGCTCTCGTGTGAGGTTTGCCGCGCTGAATGCGCTGAGAACAGAAAGACGTTCCCACCTTGTCCCAGAGAGCCCGCAGTGTAGGAGTCGGGGCTGGGTTTCCTGAATGGCCCCAAGATAAAGCAGCGCCTGGGAACGGCTGGAGAGGGAGCCTTGGGTCCAGCAGGTGTGGCAATGGCTGCCTAAGCCCATGGTGGGCTTCCTGAGGGGGCATTGCCTTCTGCTAAAGCATCCGACTTCAAATAAATAACAACGCGGGGCTGCTGATCCACACTCGGAGGGCAAAACTGGAGATAAGTTCTGCCACTGTACTTTCTGCTTTGGGTAATTAGTGAGATATGCAGCTTCTGTGCCACATTGCTGGAATTGCTGTGTGCTCGCTATGGCGATACTGGGAATGTGGTGCGTGAAAACAATGAGCTGGTTAGTAAGAAAATAAACATTCCTAACATAGCAAAAATATTTTTGTACTTTGTTTTACAGTGTTTAATTTACAACACTGCGTTTTTGTATGATTGTCAACACGAATTGTAATTAGTACAATTTCCGTTAATTAATGAAAATGTAAGCTGATTGTTTGCTCACTGTCTGTGTATTTTGATCCCATCATTTAATCTAACGGTTGTTGATGTTACACAGTGGCAGTTGTTCACTACCACCTCAGTTTTTCAGTCCATTACACTCAGTTGTATTGCTGCGCCTTTAGATCTCTCTTAAAAATGGGCTGAAATCCATTCAATGACTCATATTAATTTCAATAAATTTTCCATGGGTGTCGTGGAAACAGGCCTATCAACTTTTGTTGTAGGCAACAGCCTCCCACAAAACGCCTTACTGCCTCCCCATCTTGCATATAAAGAAGTTCAGTCCCCAGTGGCCTTCAGTTTTCCCTGCATATTAAAAACAAATTTCCAAAAGATAGATGCCTTTTTTGTGTGAGTCTGGTTGCCAGCAAAGTTCAATGTCTCCAGCATCCATGAACTTGTGGCCAGATGCATAGCCATAAAAAGAAAACAGGGAAAACAGGCCACAGTTCTGAAAAGCAAAGTTGGAAACAAGGTTACTTTTTTTCTGATGAAATTGAGCCTTGAGACCTTCAAAGAGTTCATCACTACCTTTTTTAGAAAGATAAACTTGGGAACATCCAGATATGTGATCCATTTTTATCTACTATCTAAATACCAAGTCTTTTTAAATGTCATTTTCTAACTTTTCTGCAACCATACAGACTAGTAACACTGAAGCTGAGATGTTCATTTAATTGTCTGATTCCAGAAACCAAGCAGAAAAAAGCTGAATGTGTAATCAGGAACACTAAAACTGACACTTTTCAGGCCCTCGACGTTTTAACCCTTTTTGCTGCTTTTAGTTCTGCTGTATTTTGGTGGGGTTTCATTTTTTGGGTTTTTTTTTTCTTTCTCTTTTTTTACCCTGTAGGTTGTCTGCAGGCAATATATTTCAGATAAGAGTAGAACTTGAAGTTCAACTTTTATTTTTGCAGTTACTCAAACCTTTCAAACGTGTCTCATTTTTGCTTCCATCATCTTTTGAACTGATAGTATTTAATTTTGGTAAGCTGATTGTTGCTACTAGAAATGCTAAATTATAATGATGGACTTTGGTTTATATTTTAGCATATAGCCTGTCATTTACAATGACTTGTACTGTTCCTGTAAAATGTCTTTTTCGATGTCCTTGGGCTTGTCAGGCTGAGTGGCATACTTGTGCTCAGCCATTGTTCTCCTCTGACTGGATAAATTTATTAGTTAGACAGTTTTAGCACATCAAAACTGTCCAGCAGACTTCAGCCTTCATGCCAAACGGGTCTAGGCAAGCAAGTGGGTTTACACATATAAGTAGCCCTAAACAACACCAAAAAAAGATCTGTCAGTCAACCATGTAAAATTATTTGAATGCCTAAGGGTTCTGACAAGTAATATCTCGTGGATTTAAATGAATGAATTGGAGAGATTAATGCCCACAGCGGTATGCCAGGCTCCTTCACAGAGTTTACTGTTTTCATAGTAGAACAGGACATGTGTTTGTGTCTCTCCTACCCCAATTCATAGTCTGTTATCTCAGTACAAACTAACCTCACCTCTAACCTGAACATTCCTTGCAGCAATCTCATGCCAGGAGGTAGAGCTTAAACCTGGGAAGTGATACTGTCTTAAACCATTTTAACTAGTTCTACCAAAGCACATCTCAGAGACATAGTGTTTTCAGGGTTGAGATCTGAGAAATTCTGAGTTTGCCTGTGTGTTCTGTAATCCTGTGGGATAAGGAGGGAAGTCCAGATTCGGAAAAGTTCACTTTCCATCAGTTCCACCAGAGTAGAGGTGAAATAGAGACATTGATGGTTATCTGGGTCTAAGACTCATCTGAGTATTCAAAAGAAAACTGTAGCCTTTGCTCCAGAGGCACATGAGACTGCGGAAATGGCTTGTGTGCAAGATACTTAAAATTACATTTCATATAATAAACTGCTGTCGAAAAATATGACCTCAGAATTTAGGCTAAAGAAACGTCATGCAGGCCTGGAGACACAGAAATCTAACTATTATAGCTATGTAGTTGAACCATCAGAGTGCCTAAGAGTATCACTGATAAGCAGTCTGATAAAGGACTAATGAGCAGGGTGTCTAAAGTCCATCACAGCACTATCTATGCAGGACACCTGAAGTGAAGGGAAATAACGTTCAAACATACTATTTAAAGATATGTAGCATAAACTAAATGCTCGAGGCTGCTAATGACAAGTGCTGGCATTTATGCTTTGTGCATAGCCATTAACCAATTTAAATGCTTTACAGATGCAAGACTGAGATAACAACTGGTAAGAAAGTGCATGATACACATGAACCTATGGAGAGGGGAGCTGTGTCCTGGACTTCTGGATTTCTCAGGCTGCAGTGCCATGGGAGCCAGAATTGTGTTCTGCTGTCACCTGCATACGGTACTCTGCTAATTGTTCTAGCCCTTAGATCAAAAAGTCCCATGTGGCAAATCCAGGTCTGCGATTAAAAGTAATTGGGTGAGTCAGGGGACTCGGCGGATGGCAGGGGCAGGCTCTGGAGCAGCCAGTGTTCCTCTTGCCTAGTGGGAAGGCAGCCAGCCTCAAAGAGTAGAGAGGTGGGGTCTGTGGAGACCTGACAGCAGGAGGGGCAGAACCTTGTGCAGCATAGGTAACAGTGGAAATTAGTCATCTGTGACGAACAGCGGGTATACTGCAAAACTACAGCATATCCCCAATGTGTCATTGAAAGGACCATAACTCAGTTTTTCTTTTTTCTTCAGAATGAAATGGGCAGTATTGCTTTTTCTAATGATGAAAGAATGCATCTATATGTAAGAGAGTAAGTGGACAGAATCGCATCTATATTTAAAAAAAAAAATACAAATAAATTTTTAACGTAAAAGTATACTTGCCATCACCCTTGCTGAGTCATATTTTCTTCTGGAAGTACTCAGTATTAGCAAGTGTTGCTTAACAAAAAGAAATCTGGTACAAGCTGGTCCAGAGAATTACTATGATTTACTAATGTTTGCAAGAAAAGCAGTACGCATCTACGCACTGCAAAACTGATAAGTCTATATTAATAGATACAGATTTCTTGGTGATAATAATGTCATTTAACAGATTGCTCCCACCCCTTTGTTACCTACGGAGAGAGCATTCAGGAATTCTGCACTTCTTCCAGCAGCAGAAAGTATTGGCAGGTAACAAAGGAGTCATTCTTTCTCTCTACTCTTTTGGACTCTTGCTCTCCCACATAATAAAAAGCCCCCAAAGTATCTTCTTGAAAGTATTCCTTCTATGAGGCTGAAAAAACAAGCAAGAGGATTGAGGCTGGGAAGCAAGTCAGACTGAGCAAACAACATTTTGTAGAAAACATCTTGGACACTTTGGATTTTCTACAGCAGGATCTATAGGATATGTAAAGCAGAGCAAGTGTTTCATCAAGGGACTTTCATCTGACAGAACCATAAAACAAGAGCAGGAAGTTTCTGTACTTCAAAATATCATTAAGAGTCCAGTACGTTGAGGATGCTGTTCTACAAGATTGCTTTATCTTTCTTTACAACAGACAAAATGAAGCACCACAGAAAGTCGAATAATATTTCATCATCATTTTTCTGTTCACTGTGTTTCTTTACTGGTATCTTCTGGTGTTTATTTGTTTCCTGTTTACATTAAAAGCAATACCCCTAACTGCAAACTCAGGTCTCCTCTAAGCCTCATTTCCAACTGAAAATTAAAATGTTTAATTAAGTATGAGCACTGTCCAAAAGAAATAGCCCTTAATTCAAATCTAACCAAGATAACATCAAGATATATATGTGTGTGTGTCTATGTGTGGAAAATCCAAATCCCAAATTATTGGGATACATTAGAACTGACCAGCTTCCTAAAATGAGGGTGCTGGAGCTTGTTGTCACAGAACGCGCATAGATCAGTTTAAAAATAGCCATGTAAGAATGAGATGAAGAAAGGTCTTCTGTGACCAGTGATATCTCAGAAAGCTTCCAGACCCACAGCAAGGCAGCGGGGAGCACAAGTTACATTTTCCTAAATTTTTTGAAAAGATGCACTTTTCTGAAGAGACATGCAGTGGCTTAGGCAGCAGTGGGAGCTTTAAAGGGGTTTGATTACTGTGTGCTCACAGGACTTGGAAGACCCTAGCATTTTATTAAATCTGGTTGGCTGAGTCACTAATTACAGGTTTCTCTTGAGCAGCTGATAAAATCTATGCATAATGTTTATGATTACCAGGAGAGTGATGTCACACGCTGCCTGGCTTAACAAAGTATATGACTTGGCCACAGAAATTCTAGTGTGATTCCTAATATGGTATGGGGAATGCAACATAAAATTATATATCATTTGCACAGCATGCCTTTCTGTTTATTATCACCAAATGGTTAGTATCAAAGCCATGCGGAGACTAGTGTTAAAGGTCATGGGGCTGAGTATGAAATTCAAGGATTTTAGAAAGGTTAGAAACATGCTTTCATAACTGTTAATTTAAAAATTTTTACAACCGAGGATTTTTTTGCTTTGGAGTCAAGAGTACTTTGAAAGTTTATAGCAATTATTTAAAAAACACTCTTCATAGTAAAGTGGAGAAAAAGCAGACAGCAATAGATAATTTACTGTGATGCCTGCACAAAGCACTTGTGTAATGTTTTACCAGCTCTGTAGTATGCTTTCCTAAACCATGTCCCAGCTTCGCTAATACAAATGCGTTCCTTCCTTAGAAACAAGTTTCTTTTTCTATTCAACTTGCAGCTGTNTTTTTTTTTTTATTATTGCAGTGATTATAGACCCTAATTTTGTTTACGGTGTAAACGATTCTATGGTTTTATATTTGAAATATAAAATGAACATGAAGTGTATTTTCCTCAAATTAAATATTATATTTGAAACAGCTTGATAATAATGGAGAGGAATAGGTTTAAAGACCATATAGATAATTGACGATATACTACGTGCCAGAGGAAGCACTGAAAATAGATTTTTGAAAACTGTAGTATTGTTAGCAATATTATTGTGTTGGCTTCACAATTGTTTATGAAGATACAAAGTTTTCAAAAGCTCCTCAATCTGATTTCTATTTTTGCATATGCAAATGACAAAGTTAAGGTCAAACTACCTTGCCTTTCAGTTGGCTGTGAAAGATAGATGAATGCTGTCACTTGTGTGTGCAATTGTCTGGATTCATAACTAATTACATACGTACATACATATATACACACGTACATACATATTCACACACTCTAAACTCCAATTTTCTGAAAAAAAATGTTAGTCAAAATCTTACATTCAATTTGAAGAAAAGTGTTATCCTATGAGAGAGTCAAGGCTGCAAGCAGAAATCCTTACAGCAAATTGGCAATATAATGGGATCCATTTTTTATAACCCATTGCAACTGAAAAGAAAGCATCTCCTACTTCATGTCTGATTACAACTCAGAAATAGGACAGTACCCTGTACTTCCTAAAGTCACAAGAATAAGAGTCTTGGTGACATAAGTGGGGCTCTGGATGAGAGCTGTGGATAACATATGTTACAGAGTAGTGATAGGCACTTTTGAAGAGTGCTTTTAGTGGAAATCCGCAGGTAATGACAGTTTAACTTCAATATTCTAAACCAATAAATAGAATTATGCAATTGTTTACAATTAACATGCATAATACTCTATGAAATATATTCTAACTTTTCAAGTGAAGAAGTGAAGCCCAGAAATACCGAAAGCTGCATCTTCAAAAGTGATCTTAAACTTCTTGGTCTCTCAGACTTGAAGAACAATTTAAAATGCCCCAAATAATATACATGAGAAAGAAATGTAAAATTAGAAGTAATTTTTAAAAGTTTGACCATGATTGCACAGCAGCTGGTAGGTTTGGAACAGGAGAGTCTTTGGTCTGTCACTTTGTGCTTTTTTTAAGAGGAGCTTCTTTTCTTAACAGGTCTTACTGATGTAACTATAATAATTTTGCCGCAACTACAGATTGTATGTAGGTACCACTGGAAATAATACGCCTGGAAATAAATTCTTGGTGATGAGAATGATGATACAGAGGGAGAGGTCATCACTGGGAAGGCCAAATCTGTCTTTGAAGTTAGCCCTGCTTTGAGTTTGCACAAAATGACCTCTACAGGTCCCAGCCTAATTAAATTTTCCTGTGATTCCATGCCTGAGTTAGATTCAGGTGTCATCCTGAAGAACTGAGAGGAGGCTCTCGCTGAGGCCAGCACAGACATTCAAAACCTGCCCGAGAAGGTTTTATCCTGACCTGGCATGGGGGGTGCACGAGGAGGTGGATCGTGACTGCGGCGAACTCTGTAAAGCTCTCCTCTGTCCTCATGGCGGCCAGATGTCTGGTAAGACAGAGAAGGTTTCTTGTAACCTCCCATATAAAACTCTTCAAGGAACCGCTATTGTACTGTCTTTTCTAACTCATTTGTGTATTGCTGAATCTTCAAAGTGGGAATAAAGAATAAGAAACATTGCAAGGAAGCATTTTATTGTAAAAAAAAGTGAAACCTCTACTTATAAAAACTCATTGTAGGCAGGCCACAATGATAAGGCATCCTTTTGAAGTACACACTGAGTTATAAAAATTTTTCAGTCACTGACACTGCTGTTTATATCTTTCTTTTTTTTAATAAGAATCATCAAATAAAACCATAAAAATCAGAAAATCCATATGTGCAAAGCAGTTGATTCAGCATCGGTCAAAAATTGGAAGAACGTAAGCCTTAGAGAAGCATCAAGATCTTGCCAAGCTTTATTCTCTGCAACTCAGATTTGTTGTTCTAATGATTATGTTTACCTTTGTTTCTGCAACCAGTCTTGACAAAGACACAAGAAGGCAGATATGAAAACCTGTCCCAGAAATAATTGTGCACCACTGCTCCCTGAATTGTTTGGATAGCTTTTTTTTCTAATATGAATTTATAATAACATTAAAATAGATTTCCTGTGGGATTTTTCCTTATTTTTCTACCACTGACCATCTGTCTGCCTTTTGTGAGGACACATCAAATTGAAAATAGTTTCAAAGTTCTCTGTATCATAGACTTAATATGTCTATGTGAAGTATTGAATATGTGTATGTGAATATGAATATGTGAAGTATTTTTAAAATCAGGGTTAGATTTCAGTTCGCTTCCTGTAAAATCAGCCACAAGCTCTCTTAGTGCATTAACATTGAAAGAGGTTTATTGGTTGTCAGTGCTAGAGGTCGTACTGAAATTACATCAGACACAATTTGTACAGACAGGTTTCTTGGATAGGAATCCATGCATGTGGGAGAATGTGCTTTTTTTTAGAATATTAAGGATTATTAGGTGGAAGTCCAGTTACAACCTGAAAGCTCTAAGATATGTAGCTCACATCAATGACAATAAATCAAATCTTGTCTGCAGAGGCAGAAAGAATCAAACCAGTGGTCTTACGAAAGAAATCAATAGGTTAGTTAATGAACATATTTTTTTTTAATGTTTACATGTGTACCTGTATCTACACCCCACATATGCATATACATATATGTGTTTCTGCGGAGATACTGTTTAACATTATCACCTTACTGAAATAATGACAGTCCTCAAAGGCTCAGTACAAGTGCCCTGAGAATTTCTGCAATAGAGGTGAAACGGCTTTGTGCAGCGAGGCCTAAATAGTGCAAAGCCGTGACTTACTCATGGCATGGGCTCTCTGCTGCCCAGGACTGTTGGGAGCAGCAGGGCTCACAATCCTTACTTCAGAGAGAAGAGCCTTGGAGTTGAGTCAGCTCCAGCACTGTAAGCATCTCAAACTTTAAACAGGTTTCACTGCATACAGCAAAGGGCAGTAGCAAGCGTGCATACTTAATAACTTTTGAGTTTCATTTTGTATTTAAGAAAATCAATTCGCAACCCATACATAGCATAATATCCAGCCTCTCCAATCATTTAAAAAATGAGTTAGGTAAAATGGCTTTGTGTATTCTGACAATGAATTAAATGTCCAATGGACGATTTTCCACTCATGATTAGCTGATTAATGGCACCATTCCCTGAGGGGGCTAGTCAAACCATGTTTGTCAAAATAAACAGCTATGCATATATATATACACACCCACATACATACATATATATAGACACAGAAAAAGAAAGCAATAGATGTTCAGTTTGTTTATTTCTTTCAAAACTGAGGTCTAATCAATACTGTGTTTTTTGACCTGAAATCACTTACCAAATAATACAATTGATAGCACCATCAGGGTTCTTTAAATACTGAAAATGCTGATTCAATTGCTGTAGTCAATATACAGAGACATAATAAATTTTGGACTGGGGGAAGTTAATGTATTTACAATACAGCATTTGAAGGATTTGAGCATATGTAATGGAATGTTGCTTTAAAGATTAATAGTCTTGAGGATTTAAAAAAGAATGAGTGACTTTTCCTTCATATTAGAAAATAAATTTCACTACACATCTATATATGGCCAGCGATGTTAACTTCCTAAGAGGGATGATAAACTTCCTAAGTACTTGAAATTTGCTCTTCTGAATACCAAGAGATTAATTTTGAAGTGCAGTTCATTCTGAAATGCTTTCGTTCTCTGAATAACAATAGTAAAATTAACTTCCTTTCATGTCATTATTACTCTTCATTGTAAACATTTCTTAGGATAAATTCTTAGGAAAAATTCTTAGGATAAATTCTTAGGATAAATTGGGCAGATCCTCTTTGCAACTTAAGCTTTGTCTTTGTTAGGTTTTATTGTTGACACTTCTGATAATTATCTAAAATTTAAAAAAATGGATTCTAGATTGGTTTCTCTGTCTATGAAAGAGAGAACTAAATATGAAAACAAACCAACCTCTTGATTAAATTTAGTTCTCAAAATACATTCAGTACTGTTAGTAGAAGTTTCCTGTGACACATTTAAACTAATGATACACAAAATATTAGAGCTGCTTTTGGTTGTTAATCTACTGAAGAGAAATAATGAATACAGTCAGTGAATAAATTCCAGAATTTTTTTCCAACAAAACATTCACTCAACTGCTGAAGCACCAACTTTAGACCTAGTAGCGTATTTCCAAGTTGAAGTTAAAACTGCATTCTGTTAACTATTCTACTTTCAAGTCTTACGCTATAGAACTGAGAAAAGAAAATTTGTCTAGAAAATGAGAGCATGTGAGAAGAAGATATTGTACATATAATTGATTTCTATTCCATTTCTAGGCCATCTAGTTGTCATCTGGCACATTGTCATCATGTGTTTTGTTTCACTACGATGCTATTTTTAACCTGCGTATCTGGCAAACAGGAAAAATTCTCTCCTTTATAAACACTTTAGTGTCTAGATAAGCAGTACTATAAACAGCTTCCATTGACACCATCTTGCCTAAGTGAAAAAAGTTTTGGATATTGTTGTATTTGCTCACTTTTGTGTTTAAAGGTAAACTTCTTTTTTTCTGCATTAGAAAAAAAACCAAAGACAATACCCCTGTTACACAAGTTCTGTCTTGCAAGACTTGATTCTCTGTAAGGGGAAATAGAGGAAAGTAGTCAGGTCCAAAATTCCTAAAATAAAAAGGACATAAAGTAAAATAAAAAGGAGGAAGAGAAAATCATGAAATGATACGCTCTTGTTAATAACCAAATGCTAGTTTTAAAAGTTAGTGTTCCGTGAGTGAGAATGTTACTGCAGCTAACTTGCGTTTATCCATGGCATGATTGATGTTAATGACAAATACTCTGCAGTGTGTGCTGGCCCTGCTCTGAAACGTGCACTTTGGCTTCTCTGTGTTCTTGTAGCTGCCTAATTTCAATGAGGTTACTTCTCTTTTCATCTTGCAGTCTTCCCAATTTTTCTATTCATTTTCCTTTTAATAAAGTAAATGTTTTCCTTGTGTACCAGTGAAATTTTTTTCTAAGGCTGGAAAAATATTTTTTTGTTCAGCTGAAGTTTTTCATAAATGCATAGGATTAAAAAGCCCACTCCCCTACTATTTACAGCCTGTAGGCCAAATCCAGAAGACTGTTTTTCTTTTCAACTGTCATCTTTTATCTGTATGTCTTTAATATTCTTCTGTGCAACAGTGCAGATGCAAGTACTTATGGTGGTAAAGCCTTCTCATGAAGATAATAAAGGGTACACTGCAATAATATATAGTATGATATACAGATAACCACACTGTGTCCTTTAAGAGGTTGAGACATTTTAAATGAAGTAAGTGGAAAACTTCATGGATTTTTGTATATATTTTCAGTACACATTTGTTTTCAAAATACTTAGTGATCTGTGATTTTGTTCTCAGGTGTTAGCAATGAGAACTCTGAGTCAGGGAATTATCGGTAGAATAAGTGTTTAACGTAACAAAAAACTAAATTAAACTAGGGAAAAGCTTTGAGGAGAGAAAGGGTTCTGTTCATACCTAAGGCCATGCATCCATGTCCATATAAAGGAGGGCCCTGTGCCCTCAGATCACTGAGTACTGCGGATTTGAACAGGACCAGGCATGAATAAAGAGAGCACATACTATGGCATTTAGATCTGCACACTCTGTGGGCATGTGGGCTGCTGTTCCAGGTTGCTTGGTGTTTTTCCTCTGCTTATCTGCATGGCACATTGAGGAGTGCTTTTGGCAGCTGGTTCCTAGGCTCTTGTTTCTGAGCTCAGCTCTGCAGAAAAGCGCCAGATAAAGAGCAAAATCACTATCAGGACAACATTACCTTTCAGCCCAGTCATTTCCAGAGTGCTTTTTAGAAGCCTTTCTGGTCTGAAACCTGACAGCAGCCTCACATCAGGAATGGGGCTGTGTGGTCACTGAATGGTGAGCATTGTTTCCTGCTCTCCAAAAACAGCAAGAGTGGTAGGCAGGGAGCAGAGCTGGCAGTGCAACCGGTGCATCTGACTGCCAGATGTCTGTCTCGCAAATGTCCAGACACCTATGCCAGATAGCGTCTGGACCCTGAGGAAAATACTGACTGAGAGCTGTAGAGGGATCATCAGTGAAGCGACAGCTTCCAGATGAAAGAGTCGATGCCCATGCACATAGGTCTGTGCTGAGTTCACCCTTTAGCTGCTGAAGTAGCCAACTGACCTCAGGGAACCATGAGCTGTTGAAGGAACATTTCTGGAAGCCAGTAAGCCTGCTGCTGCTGATCATCTGTCAAAATAAGTGAGGAGGCAGCGTTCACCAGTTCGAAAGCTCTTGCCCATCATCTCTGTGAATGGTGCAGACAAAAGGGATCATCCCTGTCCTTTCTCCCCCAAGTAGTATCAGGTTATGCTGTCCTTAGTCTCTGTTCTGCTTAATTCTCAATTCTTCACCAATCAGCACCCAGAGTGGAGGGGGAATCCCTTATTCAAAAACTAAGAACTTACTCAGACAGTAACTGGCCTAACCCAAAAGTTTTGATGTTTGATACAGTTCTCCCAAGTCTCTTGAAGAGCTACTTATCCTGATGGCCCAAAGCAAAGCAACATTAAAATCACTCAATATTTATTTGGCTTTCTATGTTCAAGACGTTAGTTAAGAGAAGTCATTAAATTTTCCTATGGCCCTGTAATCAAACAGAAGTTTTTACTTAATATTATTCATATTTCAGTGATAAGTAAGGAGATTTTCAGTACATAAGGACTGGTTAAAAAAGAAGCAAGATGTGCCAACAGCTGTGGGACTCTAATTACATTTTGCAAAACCCCAAACTGATCAACTAACACAATTGCTAGAAATTGAAACCAAGCTGAACAAAAAGTATATATGTTGAATTGACATATTAGCTATTAAGTATTAGAAAAGTATGTTCTCTTAAGTTAGAATTATTATAAATAATTATTAAGTCCTATACATAAATGGTACTGATACTGATGTCACTGCTTTTAGATAATCACAAGAAGAAATAAGAAAACCAAACCTATTGATTTTTATGTGATTTTTATTTACAAGACTTCGCAGACAGGATATAGTGACAAAGGACAATAGGTATATTTCCTTAAAAATATGCTATCACTTTGTCATGTGCACAAAATATTTAAAAATCAATAGAGTGAATAGGGTGAAGATTTCAAGGTAGGTACTTATTTTTTAAAGGAGAACTCCAGACAAGAAACACGTTACATTGAATAGCACTGAAAATTACTCCCAAAATTACGTTTTTAGTAATGCAATTGCAGGGGGAAAAAATACTTAAAATATAAACAGAGCAGTAATGTTTTTAACAGTTGTGAATTGACATTTTGTGTTACGACAAGTCAGCTAGGAAGAAAAATTGTGTAGAGGGAATAAATATTATTATATGATGTGATTTTTATTTTAACAAGTATATAACAACTGTGTTAAAAATTATGCTTCCACTAACTAAGATGCCACATTACCAGCATTTGATTCTCACATGGGGAATAATTAATTCAATTAGAATGCAGTTTTGATGACTGGGCTGAGAAAATACTTGTTGACATTACATTGTATATGAAAACGACTTCTCAAATTTTAAAAATATGATTTGGTTAGTGTGCATACGAGAGTGCTAAAACCTGTGTTTTGCTTTGCTTCAGAAATGTAGAAACCTGCAAACAAAATGCAATTGCTTTAAAAACACATTGTGTTTACAATAATGAACATACACTTTCGTGAGCAAATGAAGGATGGGACAGGAACTGAAGCTCACAGTTTTTGAAGGTAGACAAGTCTAACAATAGAATATTTTACATGATTTTTAAATCTCAGAACAAAAAGCTAAAATTCCGTACTCAGACTAATGAAGAGCATTTAAAATAAGAACTGGTTTTTTAAAATGTCTTCATAGGCTATTGTGTCTCACACAAAAGTAATGTTAATACATGGTCATACTTTGAAAACATTTCTTGCGTTGCCTTAGATGATGATAGGGGACTATGGAGGTGTATTTTTATTTCCAGTGAGAAAGCTTAGATATTTGTCTTTTAGGTAGCTGAATTCTACACTGCAGGTTTCTGAAGGAGACAGCATGCTTATGCTAGCTATTACTCTAGACAAGGAAAGGCTAAGAAATGTAAGCAAAGGGCAAGAAGAAAGGTAAGGTCTGCTTTTTCTTTTCTTGGTCTAAGACAATCTGCTAATCTGTTTTTTCTGTCCTAGAAAGAGAGAACGGTGAGCTCTGCGCAAGCTCCTGGCTGACTCTCTTGCCATCTTTGGAACTAGCATGGACGTCTGAAATCGGCGTCCATACCTGCCACAGAGGTGCTCTGCGTGCTTCTGTCCTTAGGAAGACTGAGGCATTGCATGTATCACTTACTACTTGGGAATTTTTCAATTGTTACACATTTTTCCAGACTTCCATGCTAGCCAAAGTTGCTTCTGCATGTTAAATCCCTCTCCATAGGGCAGGGGTTCCACTGAGGGCCAACAGCATGGAGAAGCCATGAGAAAGGTTGCTGTAGTGCTCTCCCCAATACATTGTGCTACTTTTGGAGAAAAATATAGATGAATTCTTCCTTGTGGAATTTGCTGCCAAATTTGGAGATGTGTCTTGGCCATTCTGTAAGTGGGAGAGAGAGAAGAGAGATTTGGAGAAAAACATGAAAAGTCACGTGGGATTGAGAAGGGGACAGAGAAACAAAACCAAGTTCTGTAGAGCATGTTCTAGCACCAGCATATACAACATCTTCATCAAACATCAGAGTCCTTGGCTTGCATTTTGCATCTGCAGTCTCTGCATAGAGCAGTTTGTTACTGTGCACAATTCAGGTTTTGGTGAAAGCTGTAGAGAAAGTCTGGTGATGATCAAGGCATCTGTGGGGACTAGCCGAAGAAGTTTTTATTTGCCAAATATTTCCATATAGGCGTACGATGCAGCCATTCAAAGCCTAACTAAAAAAGGCCTGAGTATTTCAATCAGTTGCTAGATACCTGAAACATGGGTTTTGCCTCAGAAAGGTGAAGGTTGTTTTTCGTCCTGCTCCTATGTGGCTTTTTTGGTGCACATAAGTGTAGCTGGGACTGAAATGGAAAGAGGGGAGAGTCACGAGGCTCTGGGGATACTTTTGCGGAAAGCAGGTATTGTTGTCAGATGGATACTACTAACACCAGGGAAACAGACTAATAAGCACATTTGAGCCTCTGATAGTACGGTAGAGTAAGACATAGCTATTGAAGAAGACAGCAAAATTGCCACTGATTTGACAAAAACAAATTTTCTCTTAATGCTCCAGACTAACAATGCCTGGACACGTTTCTGCAGAAATAAGCTAAGCAGTCTCTTCACCACTCTGCCAAAACGAGTGTTTATAGAATGGCAAGGGTGGAGAGCCTGTGAACAGCAATTGTCTCTGCTTCAGCAATGAGAACCACAATTCCTCACACTCACTCTGCTACAGTGCTATAATTATCCCTCAGTACTTGATGACTAATTTGAAGCCAAGCACTCTTAGAGGCTGCCCAAGTAATATTTTAGGTATATTTTTAGAATACATGGTTTTTCGGTTGGAAACAAAATTAATAAGTAGTTCTTACTACCTACCACTAATACGCACTCTGGATACAAATGCAGCGGAATTTGATTCCAGCTTAAGTTTATGAAAAGTGCTTTATCTTGGCTATATAGGCTGCAATTTCTATAATCAGTAAGGGCACTTTGCATTTCAGTTGTATATTAATCTGAAGAATTCAGAAGCACGTTGCTAATAAATCTCTGCTTAGAGCCTCTGTGAGAATAAATAGTATGGCTGTTTCCTAAAGAGCTTAGATTAAGGCATGAAGATATAAAATGTGAAGAGAAATTAGAATTCTTTGAGTCAACCAGTAAATAAACCTTTTCCTTTTGCGCACTTTGCAGAGAGCGAGGTGTGAAATACTAGCTTAAAATGTATTTTGCTTTCTAAATCCAACTGCAGTAAAAATAATAGCTTGTAACAAAACCCTGAAGAATTTATGGTGTACAACATAGCATAGCAAGTCACAAATAACCTTCCACAGTTTCTAAAAGCATCAATATAATACTTTCCTGCATCAGAGGCAGGACCTTTATTTTCCCAGCATATACATTTTTTTCCCCAGAGGATATCTAGGAGTTTGATATTCCTCTGTGAATACAAAGGAGGCAGAGTTCTTTCTGAATGCAGGCTGCAGGCGTGCAGCCTTTAGCAGTTTACACTCCACTGAGAGCAAAATCGTGAATCTCATATTCCTTGAAAGCACTTGCTCTTCTGTGACCCAGAAGCAGGCCTTCTGTGGTCAGAAGAAATTTATATTTGGATTTTGAAGCCCTGCCAAGAGCCCATTTTGGACTATAGAAATAGCTTTTTACGTATCAGTTTTTCTAGGTGCTTTGACATCGCTTGATGGATTCACAGCTTCTGGGGCCATTCTCTTAGGGAAAAGTACAGTCATCTTGACTCAGTCTCTAATATAAAGGCTTAAGGGCGACGCACAATAAGTAAAAAATCAACACAAATATTTTTGCTATATTAAAAGACAATATGAGAAGATAATTTTTGGAAGATGGTTCCACTGATAGATATTAAAAGTAACATTTTTCTTTTAAACCTCCAGCTTAACTGATCTGCCAAAATCCAAAAGGGGAAGGATCATTTAAATGCCCTAGTTCTTGTACTCTTTCCTTATGCATTTGCTATCAGCCATTGGCAGGATTAGATGGATCTTTGCCCTGTCCCTAAGTAACATTCCTTGTATTTCAGTGCTGATATTCCAAACACAACGTCGGCTCCTGAATGAAAAGTCAAGTGAAACACACAATAAGAAAATGTAAAGCTAATAAATTATTTCAAGACTAATGCTATAGAAACCTGGAAAAGTAATGAACAATTTGAAAAGGAACTTAGATTTTTTTACTTGAAATAATTCTGTAAAGGCATATATTATTGCGCAGGATTACCTTGCTTTCTTTCAAGATAATCATACTAGATTTCCTTTTAACCAAATTATTATTTTTTTTGTATCACACTTCTTATGAAGGTCAGGGTCTGGATCATAAGTGATGTGAAAGAATTTCTGTGAGTTACTTGTACTGTGAATCTTCAGATGCCATAAAGCACTGCAGTGCTCAATACAGTGACATAAAGTTATTTATTTTACCTAGCATTTATTTTACCTGTGTGTGCTCTAGAGGAGCTTACAAGCTAGCTAAAGTCTGTATCATGAGACACTGTAGTCCAGAAGTATATATATTTGTGCATATACACACACTATATATATCCATATATGCTATATATAGTATTTTTATATAGTGTGTATATACATGCCTATATAAATAGATAGGCAAATTCAGAGATGGGAACACAACAGACGGCCTAGAAAATTAAATTAAGGTAAATTAAAATTAAATCCAGACATGTTCACATTAATGGAAATACAGCATGACCAGGGATTTCACTTCAGTTGTTACCAAATAGGACCGGAAGGAAACGCATGTGTAATCTAGTTCATCTTCCTACAATGATAGGTAGCCAGGCAGCAAAATTTTAGTTCAGAGCACCACCATTGCTCCACAAACCTGCTTCACAAATCCCCATATGCTTCTGTATGCCCCACCTCTACCTGCTGTTGCCCATAGTGTTGTATAGCTGTCTGGCTTGGATTTGCAAAGAGCAATCAGATATATCCATGTACTTATTCAAAAGCTGTTAAAGGAAATTTGGGTTTTAGTCTTACATATTTCATTATCACATGTTCAAGGTTTTTTTTCTATGCTCTTTCATTACCTTTTGCTTTTCAAATACATTTGGAAAACATAGAAGTTGAGTGGCTTGTAGTATAAAGCTTAGCTTTCAAGCTTTCAACCTGCCTTTCCATTGCCTCCAATATCTGCAAATGTGCAAAATGGAAAGTACGATTTATGCAAACTGCTGTATTTATTTAAGTCTGGTTCATTTCAGGATAAGCGTCACAGTCAGATGTGAAGAAAGCAAGCAGGTAAGTCTTGACCTGAAGCTAGAGGGCTGTGTAGTTAGACACCTGTGCAGTGTAGTCTAATACCCATATCTGGAAAATCACAGCCTCATGCTTGCAAGCTCAAAAAGGAATGCAGCATATTAAAAGTTACATGAAATCTTAAAAATGTAAGTGAAGCAAAGTAAAAAGTGCATTCCATATGGCCCTTGTACAGTCATTTGATGCCTGAAAACACATTAGATGATTAAATTTTAAAAATAAGGAAGTAAGCTGTGTCTGTAAGATTCATATTTCTATAGCAGAGAAACATTCCATACATGGACGATACAGGAAAATGAGGTTCAAATGAAACACCTAATAGTGCAATTCTTTAATGCAGAGTAATTTATTCATGGACAAGGATCACAGCTGGTATTATAGAATCATAGAATCATTTAGGTAGGAAAGGACCTTTACGATCGAGTCCAACTGTAGACCTAACACTGCCAAGTCCACCACTAAACCATATCCCTAAGCAGAACATCTACATGTCATTTAAATACCTCCAGGAATGGTGACTCAACCACTTCCCTGGGCAGTCTCTTCCAATGGTTGACAACCCCTTCAGTAAAGAAATTTTTCCTAATACCCAATCTAAACCTCCCATGGTACAACTTGAGACCATTTCCTTTTGTCCTATCGCTTGTCAGTTGGGAGAAGAGGCCAACCCCCACCTTGCTGCAGCCTCCTTTTAGGTAGTTGTAGAAAGCAATAAGGTCGCCCCTCAGCCTCCCTTTCTCCAGACTAAACAATCCCAGTTCCCTCAGATGCTCCTAAGACTTGTTCTCCAGACCCTTCATCAGCTTTGTTGCCCTTCTCTGGACCTGCTTCAGCACCTCAATGTCTTTTTTGTAGTGAGAGGCCCAAAACTGAACACAGTATTCGAAGTGCAGCCTCACCAGTGCGCAGAACAGGGGGATGATC
>VWZL01000583.1:0-69100 GCA_013396915.1 Stercorarius parasiticus | reverse complement strand
GGGAAGAGTACGCCCATCCTGGCCATGAGCAGCCGGTTTCTCCAGGAGAATGCTGTGGGAAATGGTGCCAAAGGCTTTACTAACATCAAGGTAGAAAACATCCACAGCCTTTCCCTCATCCACTAAGCAGGTCACCTTCTTTTAGAAGGAAATCAGGTTGACTAACCAGCCTTTCATAAGCACGTGCTGACTGGACCTGATTGCCTGTACGTGTCATGTGATGGCACTCAAGATGATCCATAACCTTCCCCAGCACCAAGGTCAGACTGACAGGCCTGTAATTTCCCCTGATCCTCCTTCTGGCCCTTCTTGTAGTTGGCCCTCATATTTGCTAATCTCCAGTCAACTAGGATCTCCCCGGTTAGCCAGGACTGCTGAGAAATGATGGAAAGTGGCTTGGTGAGCACTTCTGCCAGCTCCCTCGGTACTCTTGGGTGGATCCCATTGAGCCCCATAGAATTGTGTGTGTCTAAGTGGTATAGCACGTTGCTAACCATTTCCTCTTGGATTATGTGGGCTTCATTCTGCTCCCCTTCCGTGTCATCCAGCTGAGGGGGCTGGATACCCAGAGAACAACTGTTCTTAGTATTAAAGACTGAGGCAAAGAAGGCATTAAGTACATCAACCTTTTCCTCAGCCTTGGTCACTATGTTTCCCTCCACATCCAATAAAGGATGGAGATTCTCCTCAGCCCTCCTTTTGTTGTTAATGTATTTATAGAAACATTTTTTATTATCTTTTATGGCAGTAGCCAGATTAAGTTCTAGTTGGGCTTTGGCCCTTCTAATTTTCTCCCTGCATAGCCTCATGAAATCTTTGTAGTCTTACTGAGAGGCCTGTCCCTTCTTCCACAGGCCATAAACTTTCCTTTTCTTCGTGAGTTCCAGCCAAAGCTCTCTGTTCAGTCAGGCCAGTCTTCTTCCCCGCCAGCTTGTCTTTCAGCACATGGGGCCAGCCGGCTCCTGCATCTTAAAGATTTCCTTGTTGAAGAATGTCCAACCTTCCTGGACTCCTTTGCACTTCAGGACTGCTTCCCAAGGGACTCTGTCAACCAGTCTCCTAAACAGGTCAAAGTCTGCCCTCTGGAAGTCCAAGGTAACATTTCTTACCCACAAGCCCTCAACCCTATTGTCACTATCATCAAGCTCTAGACAATCAAAACACTCCCTAACAGAGAAGGCTACCCCACCACCTCTCCTTGCTGGCCTATCCCTTCTGAAGAGTTTATAGCCATCCAGTGCAGCACTCTAGTTGTGTGAGTCATCCCACCATGCTTCCATGATGGCAACTATATCATAGTTTTCCTGATGCACAATGGCTTCCAGCTCCTCCTATTTGTTCCCCATGCTGCGTGCATTGGTGTAGATGTACTTCAGTTGGGCTATTGATCCCACCACCTTTTTGGGTGGAGAAGATCTAATTCCTACGTGACCATTCTCAGACTCTTCTGTGGTTTCTAACACATCAATATCCCTTGTGTCTTTGCTGTTGCATGGCTCTCCATCCCCTATGTCCACTGAAATGACAGACTGAAGAGCCTTGCTAGCACACCATCCCTTAAACCCCCAGGCTTATCTCTAGCTAGCCTGGTTTTACCCCTTTCACCCTTCAAATCTAGTTTAAAGCCCTTTCAATGAGCCCTGCTCCTCTTCATCTGATATATTTCCAATTGCAGATTATCTGCATGTTAGTTACAAGTATTTTTGAATGATTAACCCCTCAAATGCTGTTATACTCAGGAAAGATATAATATACAACCCTGGTTTGTCCAATGTTCATTTTCTCAAGACTTTCTAGATAGATTTTTGTCATTTCACAAGTATGAACATTTTTCTTTCCCACTCATTTTTCTTCCCCACCTGTCAGATTTACACACTCCATCTGGAATCTGAAAAAAAGCAAGCTGTTCATTCCCTCTACTCCCCTTTCTAATGAGGATTCTGCAGACAGAGCTAAGCTGATAATTTGGATGATATAGAAGGAAAGCTGCAGTCCAGCTCATTCTTCCATAACTGTATTGATGCTTTAACATAGAAGTGAAAAAAAAAAAAAAGTCTTTGGCACGACATGAGTATATCTGACTCCACAGCATTAAAGGATATAGATTCAGAGTAACAGGACATCACTCCTTACAATGTTATTTTTCCTGACCATAACCTCTGCATGTTGGTTTATTAGTGGATATCATTTTATCACATTCTCAAGATGCCTACAGGTAATGAACCTACACATATTTCTTTATCTGTATCAAGAAGAAAATGTCTCTGTACAGCTTCAAAACAATGCAAGACTGGAGACTAGAATTTCTTTCTTCCAGGAAAAATATACCCTTATTCATTTGTCCATATAGCATTGTTGGAACATTGATCTGACTATTGAGCTGTACTATGAGTAGAAATACCGCATTCTGTATTTAACTGTGAAAAAAAGACCTGATTTATGAAATCACAAAATAAACAGGGAAGAAAAGATGGCTGTCATCCTAAATGACAAGCTCATAGCAGCTAGGCTCTTTTGGGAAACTGCCAAACATCAGTTACCTCCCACATACGTGACTGCAGTTCTAACATTAAAAAACAGACATTAAAATAATGTAAATATAACCAACTTTCTGAGATACAACACGTATTAACAGTTTCACATTCATTCATTTAAAAGCATATTGGAAAAATAAATCCAATCTGCACTGACATCTGTTATTTTAGAGTTTTTCAGTTAATGCATTACAGCTAGAAAGTGGATTATTTTTCCTTTCTGAAAATAACTGAAAACTGTAAATATTCTTTTATTTATTAGAGAAAGCAATAGCAAAATAGTTTACAGAGGTGAGATGAGAGGTAATTAGGATATACTCTCTTTACTGATTTTGGTGTATATTTGTGTGCAGAATGAACAAAATGGACAATATCACAAACATCTGACCATGGCAAAAACAATAAAAAAAGAGATATTCATAAAGCAATTCTATAGTCTGTATTTCCATAATGTGAACAGAGGTGATTTTACATACTATAAGCATGTAAAGGCAGGTAAGAAACATAATTGGAATTGTAATAGTGTATTATTTGACTCATCAGTAAGTAATAAGCAAAGCATTAACACACATTTTATTTTTCCATTTCCCTGTCATATGCATTAACGGATGTGGAAGGAATTCATAGAACTTCATTAAATGACAGCTGTGCCCTGTCCTTGCACACACTAGCATTTAAACTTAACAGGGGGAACAGTGCCACCTTCTGAACCAGCATGTTCTCTTTCACACCTGTCTCTCATAGTGGGTGTTTTCTTTAAAAAAAGAAAAAGGAATGTCATTCTGTTTCATGGTCTGCCATGAGTCTTAGATTTGGCTGTAAAATGGAACCTTTTTCCACTTCAAGTAGCTAAAGATAAAAATTCCTATAAAAAATTATTCATATGGGAAGCAAGGTTTTTCCACCTTAGAAAAATGGTGAAAAAACCCTCAAACAAAAAGCTCCAGGTAAAATAGAAAAAAAAAAATTCTTAACATATTATTTTTTCCAGCACTGGAAGAGTTTTTCATTATCTGTTTTGGTTTATTTTCTCTTTCTTCTGGGGAAAACATGTATATATGTATATGTAGACAAGCTTTTATGCTATTTACTTTCTTTTTATTAAAAAAAACCCCACAAAATATTGGCTGTAGAGTTTCATTTGTAGGCCTGTTTTCTCAGTCTATTTTGCAGAAGAGGAGAGGCCTGAAACAGAAATTTTGGAACCTTTGGCTACTGTCTAAAACTGCTGCTTTGTATTTTTAACTTTGTTAAGAATATATAATGTATGCATCACAGGTATGTGAACTAGCAAGACCCATGAACAAATTGCATTTTATCCTCTAATATTGTATCAGCTGCCTGTATCAGTGGATATAAACATCTTTCAGTTATACATACTTCAATGTTATCTTCCATGAACAAGCATTACTGAGCTAACTTCTAATAATCATTAAGTAGTAATGTAGTAATTAATCGGTTATAAATTGCAGATACTTGCTATTAGTTTTCTGAAGATTTCTTCCATAGCATATGGCCTATTACACAGGCAAAAATAATTCATAAAGGGGAGATTTTAAGAAATTATTTGCCATTAGTTTCAGTATAAGTACCATTCACTTCTTAGGTCCCATGTCAATTAACACCTGTGGAACGGAACAATGGACTAATAGACTAAATCAGGTTCTGAAGAGATTTCCTTAGGTTTTATTGAATGTCTAAAAAGCCAGCCCCTTCAGGGGATTAAACTTGAGTTGTTCAGACAAAAAGTTATTCTAATATTCCATGTAATTTAAGGGCTTAGTTTATCAGTTAAACAGCTTTCTCATACTACAAATCACCTTTTTCAGCTCACATCTTATTAGGATAGGTGGTAGTAAAATATAGAAGGCAGAAGAAACAATTATTTGCAAATTATCATGTTAGATATTTGTTATAAATGAGTATTGTTTACTTAATCACTTGGATTCTCTTATCCGAGGAAATAGTTTTACTTCAGAAATATTTAAATAAAAATCTGATTTGCTACAGAAATTAATAACATTAATTCATAAATATTTATACTTTCATTCCAAGAGACATTATAAATTTAAATGTGGTCTGCGCAATTTTAAAAATAGTTTTATAACTAATCCTCCTTCCTTGTACACACAGAAATGCCCTTCTTCAAATGTAATATAAAGCTCATTCAAAAAATCTTTTTTTTAAAATAGTCTTCTTATACACTCGTATTTTTTCTGATTAAAGAAATCAATCCTTATTTTCTCTTGTTGCAACCCATCTATCACTGTAAGATCAACGCAAATTTTTCTGTGTTTAGCAAAATCCTTGGACAAATGTTTAGAATTCAGCGAAGCTTAAAAATATGCACAATTTTTCCATTCTGGCCCCGGCTTTTTTTTTTTTTTTAATCAGAAAAATTTTATCCAGTTCAGGGGATGCTGGAGTTTCCCTTACATTCGCCTATCTGCCAGGGGAACAAGGTTTTATTATTCGCACCCAAAAATAAATGCCAGGTTTGACATAAAATCTCAAAGCCATTTGGTTTTTTTTGAGAGCAGGATGAATTAGCAAAGGGCCATACACCCGATTTACTCTCCTTCCTGTGCATTTAGCCACTTTTTCACCTGATCAAGTTAAAAGCAGGCAGACACAGCTGACAAGATGTGTCATGAGGGCTGGCTCTCACAGGGCTGGCTCCTGCACGGCTGTCTGGGTGGCTGGAGGACGGGATCTACTACGAGGAATGGAAAGAACTGTGTTTGTTCTGCCTGGAGAAGAGAAAGCCTCCGGGAAGACCTTACTGCTGCCTGCAAATTCCTGATGGGAGGATGGAGAGAAGATGTTGTCAGACTCTTCTTGGAGGTGAACAGCAATGGGGTGAGAGGCAACAGGCACAGACTGGAACATGGAAAACTCCAATTAGATATACAGAAACTTTTTTACCGAGAGGAACAGGTTGCCCCCAGAGGTTGTGGACTGCCCAGCCTTCAAGTCGTTAAGGACTTGATTGGATTTGTCCTGGGTAAACCTGGTAAAATTTCACCTGCTCTGAGCAGGGGGTTGGGATGGATGCTAGTGGAGGTGCCTTTCAACCTAAATTATTCTGTAATTCAATGAGAGAAATGGCCAAATGACAACAGTCAGAAGAACAGGGTGGAGGGATGCTTCCCCGGCTGGCAAGGAAACATCTGGATGAAGAGGTCCGTTGTTCTGGTGTCAGAGTGTCAGTGCCCATTCCAGCAGCTACACATTGCTCACAACAAATATAAGCATTTATAAGCCCTGGAAGAACTAAAATATGCATGAATAACACAACAGTTTCATGAAGTTATCATTATTTCTTTCTGTTAACGTGTGATTAATGAAAAAATCTCAAGGCTTTAATGTTCCACAGTATGAAAGACAATTCCTGTGACAGACTGGAAATTTTGTTTGCAAGCCCTAGATACTGGTTTCTGGGGTTTTTTTCGTAATTGCAAGCACTAAATTGTCTGTATCCTACCTTGAAAATTACTCCTGCTCTGCTTCAGCACATCTATGCCCCAGCATTTTTATTCTCTATCTATTTAAGCCTCAAACCAGTAAAATCTCTGTTGCAGCTGATACGGCTGTCTCTAAGACCAGCGGATAGTCAATCTCCAGGACTCCTGAGGGGCCAAGCTGCAGCTGTCCTTGTATAGGTGTTAATGGAGGACAGCAAAGGACACAAAAACCACTCCTCACTTGCAGACCTACGCATAACGCAGACTCAGTCTTACTTATTATAGACTTGAAATATGAGAGTGTTAAAACATGGTGCTCTACTGCCAGAAAGACCAGATTCCATTCCCTCTCTCAGCTTCATACATTATCAGAGAACAAGATATACAGGGAGAAACACACCACTTTTCTTAAAGGATTGTGTTGCATCTTTGAGCTTGGTTTCCTCTTATATATGTGTATGGCCATTGTTTTATAAGGGGAGGCCTTGTGCTTAGTTCAGTTAGCAGATACTTTGATTTTTAGCTGAAGCCTGAGAGAAGTTGAAAGGAGGCTCCAACAGTACAGAAGCACAGTTTCATATTTTTAAGTGTTTTGAAAGTAGTTTCATATCTGTTAAAACACACTGTTAAAATACAGCTTCTATGAAAAGTAGAATAGTATGTCCTGTGTGACTTCTTCAGAACAGGAAACTGAAACTAAGCTTTTATTTGAAATCCTCTTTTAAAATCTCCTAAAGAGCCTCAGACATGCTACCAGTAGTAAAACCAGACTTAAAGAAACACTTCAGCTCCAGGAAGCCCCACAGCAAATGGTAGCATTCTTTATATAACAGCATGAACTAAAACGTGCTTAGCCTGGGCTGACCCACATCTCAGCATACGAGGCCTCACTTACTCCTTTGCTCTGCACGACCAGATACACATCCTAACCTGGGAGCACAGAGTTTCCACAAAATCAAACTGTCCTACAATTATGTGTGGCAGAGGGCAGAAGACTGCAGAGGAGACCTGACATGCTCCTTTGCGTATTTTGCCCACTTTTCCAAAAATAAATGTGATGATATTTCGAGAACTCTGATGTGTACCAGTTGTTCATATGCCATTTTTTTGGCCTGTGAATTTCCACATTGTACCTTGTTTTCCAGCACACACAGCAGCAAGAATCCCAAATTAGTTTTAGTGTCTAGATAGCCAGGTACCAGTTCTGTTCTCATGTACAAAAGACAAGATCCAGCTATGGTGAAGTTCAACAGTATCTTTCTGCCTCTTCAATGCCACAGGAAATCTGAGCAGGAGATATCTATAAGAGTTTATATTTTATTGTGATCAGTTACTGGCTAATAAGAATCAAAATATACTTGGTTTTATTTCTTCATACAAGGTTTTAGTCAATAAAGGAGATGATCAACAGTATGAAATTGCTGTCTAAAGAGAAAATATTTTCCTTCCTAAAGGAAGCTTTATGCCAGACTAAAGTAGCAGAAGAAAAAAAAAAGAAGGTTTCAGCTAAATAATTTTATAGATTGTGCATTGAGCTGTAGGAATTGTATTTTGCTGTTGGAGCTGGCATTGCTAGAAAGAAGAATCTCCTACAGAAAATGTTATCATGAAAGAAAAGGGGAAAAGGAAAAGACAAGCTATTTCTCCCTACATGGAGACTGTATTTGGCAGCTACACGCAGAGTGCAAACTGGCGTCATGACACATTCTTCTAGATTCTGCAACAGCCAGAAATAAGTCAGGTTAAAAAATTAACATAAGATTGTTGCCTGCTCAACAATAAAGTAGGAACCACTAGAAAGCAAACATTATTTTTCATTTGATATGTATCTATCGAAGAAGTTTCACTATAGCTCATTACTCACAAGACTGGATTCTGAACTGATTTATAAAAGGTAAATAAATGTCATGACCAACAAGATGCCTGAGTTTGTTAGCTGACCGGGATGGGTAACCTGCATATAGCTGAGAAGGTTAAAAAAGATCTTAAAAACTAAAGTATCATTGAATAGATAAAAATGGTGCAATTCAGGCTAAAGAGCAAGAGAGAAACATGTAAAATAGGAGAAAAAATATCAAACAGTAAGATAGAAATAAGTTTATTGTAGCTTATCCTTCCTGAATTTTTACTGGATGTTTGTCTGTTTTACTTGCTTAGATAATCCTGCTACAAATAAATACTGCTAATAAAAAGGTCAGCCTGTCAATTATTTTAGAGGAGATTTGAACCAGCAGAGTAAGCTCTTACCACAATCTGAATCTGGTGCTTCTCAGATGGGAATTTCTCAGCAGCCATTTCAGCAGTTATGTGTCACCACTTCCACCTAGAGAAGTCCTGCTCACTCCTTACCTGTGTGCTCCCTGCTGTCATGGCTCAGTTGTGTCAGAAAATTGTTCGTATTTCAAAGTAGTGAATCAGATGTGGGATGTGATCTGACAGAAGATGATTCCTCCCTCACTCTTCCTCCTTTCCATTTTTATCTGCTCAGCTCTCTGACCCAGTTCGCTATAGAAACACACACGATCATTTGTGCTGGTATAAGGGGATGGGAGGAATGAAGATAAACAGATGTTTTTAGTGGTGACTGGCCATTCTTTATTTCTAATATCTGTGCCTGTTTATGCTTACCGAAAGTTTTTGTTGAACAACCTAGGTGGCTCTAATAATTTTGATCTAAAATTTAATTAATGCTTTGGCTTTCTGCTACATATATTTTCAAAGATATTTTGATCAAAAGACTTACAAATTATTAAAGTCACCAATTTGATTAAATATTATTGATATATTGTAACTAAAGATATAGCACGTTTTAATACACAGTTGACTTCAGAGAAAAATATGTCACCCATAATTTGCCCTATTTTGCAGTTGCAACCAATTTCTTCCTATTTCTAGGGCTTTTATTCTCTTTGAAAAAATCTTTTTTCTGCCTGACATTACCTGCTGAACCTCCTCAGAAGGTAACTGTTCAGGAGATACATCTCTTATTCGTCTTTTCAAGCATTCACCCTTCTCAATTTCTGCTCTGTCAGCAGCATTATTTCACTTAAAATCTTGAATGGCTATTCAAGTTTCTGAAGTACTCTTTCCCATGTAACACATGTCTTAATTCAGGGAAAGTCATAACTCCTCCCCCAAACAAACAAGAGAAAAAAAAAAGGCAAAACAACAGCTGTTACTGTGGAAGCTTGAATCTAGCATTGCCAATCCCAAAGCTTTCTAAAGCTATTAAATTGGCTTACAAATCAGTTTGGGTTCCAGATTCTGGGGTTGCTCTCTGAAGTTTTTCATGGAAGTAATGAGAACAAGAATCCTACTTTTTATGCCATAAAAACTGAGGTTCCTAGTTAACATTGATGCTAATAGCTGGAGTTCAAAAAAAGCAACGCAAAGCAAACCAACAAAAACCAACCTGCTAGATAATGTAGATGTCAAGGTAAATCACAAAACTGTAATTTTACTAACATATTGCTATTATTATATCTAGGAAAATACTACAAAATTGCTGGTAACAAGCACAATGACTATGGCAATTCAGATACCACCTGGATTGTAGTTTAATACTTCTGCTTTATCAGTAACTCTATTTACAGTGCTGCAGTGTCCATTTACTGCAGTTACAGTTATGCACCTGAATTTCAAACTTTAGTTTAATTTATGAAAGTCCTTAAAGTTTGATCAAGTCTGGAGAAATACCATCCTGGAATGGAGGAATATTAAAAGTATTCTTAAAATGAAGGTCACGTGGTAGAAAAAGATTTACCAGAAGATATGTAATAAGCACAAGATGAGTTATTAGCATTACAGAACAAAGATTCTTTCTTTGAATTGAATTGCTTTAAATTTTCCACAGCTCATACTCAAAGTGAAGGAATAAAGTTGGTCATGTGAAAGGGGGGAGGAAAGGTGGTGGTTTAATATCTGTCTTTGTTTCTCACTACCTGAATCTATTTTAATGGGCAATAAATTAAATTAATTTTTCACAAATCAGTAATTAGTAAGTGATGTCCCTGTCTTTATCTTAAATCACAATCTTTCTTATCCTATTTTCTCCCCCTGTCCTGCTGAGTAGGGGGAGTGAGTGGGAGTTTGGCCCTTAGCCAAGGTTTTACCACCGCAATAAAACCAATTAAACGTACAGTTCTGTTTGGGGAGACCACCTGACTCATCACAAAAGTTCCTTACAAAACTTTTGAACAAATGTATTAGAAACAAAACTCCAGGTCATTACACAGCTTCATTATAATTTTCCCTAAAGTATTTACTGGCATACTAAACATCTTGATTAATAAACTGCAATTAGTGGTAGAAATAAAGATTCAAAGATTGATATCCTAATTTTTTCATCAATGTACCCTTCCTTAGAGAATTTCTTTCGTAGAGACAATGGAAAGCTAGTTTTATGTATTGAGCTAATGCTGATTGTATTTTATGGTGAGAATTCACATGTGGTATTCTTGCATATACTTTTAATGCATTTCTCCTGCATACACAAATAAATGTTTTACACTAGAGAAATATGTTCAGTTCTGAGGGGAAATTACTTGAGGAGGAAGCTGAGTGAAAGAGGATTTATATTCTGCTTTGGTTTCTGAGCACAGACAATTCTTTAAGAATTTTTCTGTAGGCATTGAATATTGAAGCTGATGTGAGATATCAGAGGAAAATGGTTGTTTATTTGCTACTTGATCACATAGATTGGAAGTGTGTCTTGTGCCTGTAAGCAAAGAAAGATTACACTTGGAATCAATTATTTAAATCTGGGTGCTGCCTTTTTAAAAAGCAATTTGTTATATGCAGATATCTATGACCAATAAGGGAAGAATAGACTTTTGTTTTTGAATGAGAAGTGAAGAAGAGAAACGGTATTTACATTTCTAGAGAAAATTCAGTTACCTAGAAATAAAAGTAGTTGGATTTCTCTTTCATTTGTACTTGGCATAGGAAGCGTGTTGTGTAAGATAGCACTGGGCATATCTCTTGTATGACACTGACCAAGTCACCTTGCCTCTCTGTGCTCCACTACATAGTGGGTTAAAAAGTCTTTTGACATTTATTTCTAAAAATGTCTATTTATTTCTATATGAATTAGCTGCTGTTATTAAAAAATTACTATTACTTTTTACATGAAAATTGAAATGTATATTAATGACAGACTACAGATTTGCAAGCAGATGATGATGAAATTAAAGATCTATCTTGCTCTTGAACAGAATTCCTGTTTATTTGCATTATTTGAATAAGTCAAAGGACATACCACCTACCTACAAAAAGCCATACATCAAGGAAAACTTTTCTTCAGCATATTGGAAAGTATACTGCATGATCAATTCTCCTTATCTCATACTTAGGGATGAGATACTAGAATATATAGTTGTCTAGAGCAATTGTCTAGTGATGAACCAATAAACTAGCTGGTAAGTGAAAAATCAAAGGAAAAACAGACGTAGTGCTTAGGCATTTGCAACAGCAACTCCAGGCACGGGGTTACCTTATGCCCCCGTTACAGTGGGGTCCTCCAGCTACTGATTATGGGCACTGGGGAAAAGTTCCGTTCAGCCCATCACCTTTACAGCTGCTGCTTCACACTGAAACTGGATAGGGGGGGAAGTAGTAGATACTGACAGAACATGAGGCCTATAAGTTTTTGATCACATTTTGCATGCATAATTACACCTAAAGTGTAATCACAAGCTATCACACACATGTGAAGAAATGGGTACACGAGAATCTCGTGACACAGCTGCCCAGTAACAGCTCCAAGTAATAGAAAGCATTAAGATGATAAAGGTTTTGTCAAAGTTCCAAAGACTTCTTTGGGTCCTCCTAAAATATTTATGCCACCGCTTAGATCATCCTGATTTGATTAATACTATCAGTTCTTAGACCTTATGAAAATGAGAGGCTGAATACAGAATTCTGTATGAACCATGTAAGTATACAAGCATACCTCTCTGTTGCCCAGCTGCAGCACTTGAATTTTAATTTCTCAAATATTGCTGCATTCTTGTCTATTAAAAGTAGATGTAGAGGCTAATGCCAAATTGGGTGGTTCCCTGATATGAATTGTAACTGTAGTTTCGGTAACTCATTAGGAAACAACTCAAGGAAGTTACAGTAATTTAAAATGTAATTTAAATTATTTTTTTTTCCACAGGGTAGGTGTCTAAAAGAAACGATTTAATCTGTAACAATTAGTCCTTCTTATTTACTTAGAAGAGACTTATGCTTTATTTTCTGCAGGTTTAGTTCAGTAATGCACTGGAAATAGTCTAGTATGAGAACACCACTCCTTTGGTGAGCACTTTTGAATAAAGTCTTATTGTGGAAAATCTGTTCTGTCAAATACAAACGTTTCCACTCTGCATCACTTTTTTTGGTAGCAGAGACATGTTATCCAATAAAAATATTTTTAATATTTAGCAATATACTGAAAGCACTGCAAAGAAAGTCATTATGTTCCACAATCAAATGCTCATTGAAGAGATGAATGTTCCCAGCCTCAAATATTTACAGCTTCTGCAATCAAGTCAAACCAATCCATTTGTGGTTGTTAGTTTCACTAATCACCATTAAAATCTGGAGAATGCTGAATGTGTTTAAAATATGAGATGCATATTGAAGTTATTGATACTATTTTTCAGATGGAAATTGGGAATCCTGTATAATTGTGCTCCTGGGCAATGTCCAAAAATGGCTTTTCTATAAATCTCCACTTAAAGAAATGTTCAAGGAGTGGAAAGAAAATCTATTGTCCAAATTGTTACTTACAATTACTGCTCTGAACATGGGACTTTTGCTAATGCTGCAGCTTCTCCATGCAACATCCTCAGAAAGAGATCGAGTCTATGTTTTTTCTGACAAATAAAGTTACGTCCTGCGTCTCCAACTGATTGCCTCTCTTCTTTTTCCAAAATGTAATATTCAAAGATGCCTTTCAAATCCTCGAGAAAGTCCATTGCAAGGAAACCTGCAACAGTAACCACATTTATAATTCCTTAAATTAGACTTTTAGATTTTAGAATTTTAGAAATTTTTAGAAATAAATTTTCTCATGTCCTTCTCTAGTTCCCTTCACCCACAGAAGTCCTTTCTTCTGATATAAATGAAAATAACATACTTCCCAAGCATTAAACCGATTTGATCAGATAAGGATCTGGTCCTTAAACGTGTATGACTGAAGACTTGAAAGCACAGGTCATGTTGAGGACAGTAGATTTCTGAAGGGGGACTGTCATTGTGGCAGGTTTACATACGTTGCCAGCAAAACAGGACTGTGACTTCTTGCTGGGGTTCCTAAGGAATAACAATAAAAAGCCAGTACTCAGAAGGTATCTAAAGTCACATTTAAAGGTTTAACTGTTTAAACACCCAGGCTCCCATCATGCTTGTGGTTGTCCACAGATGCTGAGGATAAGTTTTTCACTACAAAATACTTCAGAGTGAAAGTGAAAATTGCCTCTACTTACCTCAGAGTTGAGAAAGACTCACAGCAAAGTAAAAACCTTATGGCTCTTATATTCAGCTGTCTCCCAGAACATTTTCTCCACTTATACCAAAATATATCACCAGACGCCTGCAAAATCACCAGTCCCTCACATTTTCCTCACTGTCCCACCCACCCCCTAGGTTTACTTGTCCTTACTTTTTACTTAACAGAATGATTGGGGGTATTTTTCAACTCTTGCATAAAACTTAAACTAACAAAGTGATTCTGTTAATTATTTGAAATTAGGTCTAGCAATTATCAGGGAGTCTAAGGAGGTCAAAGCTTTTACTACTAAATTTTACTGAGGAATAATGATACATCTAGCAAACTTAATTGGATATTTAAGCACTTGCAGTACGCAAGGTTGATTTTAAGGAGAAATGTTTCACAGACCTTTTAAATAACAAAACATATGAAGCTACAAATTTTTCTACTGCAGATTTATATGGTACAGGAACAAATGGTTCTCAACCTTAGAACTGAAAAGGATTTTCAGAATATACTTTCCAGAGTATAGAAATACAGAATATAGAATTTGCAGGATATGGACATTCTGGAAGCAAAGATTCCCCAGATTTTGACTCAACCTTGGCTTATATTTCAGTGAGTGAGTTCTGAAAATGGAAAAGAGGCAAGTTTTCTCTTGAAGTGTGTTCAAATTCAGATACTACAAATATTGCATAAGTGTTTGAAGAAACATGATATGCCTAATAGCTTGAAAAAAACCATTCAGACAGCTGATAAATATTACCCACTTCTGCTCCTTTTATCTCTCCTTAGTGTTTTACTCATGTGAATACAAAGTGCCTTCTCAGAAACTGTAAGATTCCTGTCTGGTACAAACATTAACTGTGGAGAAGAAACAGGCATTGAGTCCACATGTGTGAAGCTTTAAATTGAAACAGATGTTTAACAACATTTGCAGCATTAGTGCTTTCATAATGTCTGATTCTCTGCATGTTCCTGTTCTGCTTGAAAATGTGCTGCCATTAGAAAAAAAAAAAATCACGAGGGTTTTTAATACCAGATATAGTAAGTTTGCAGCTTACAGGCACACTGCGGTGCCTGCCCAAGACCTGCTAAAATTCAGTGGGATTTGTTTCTGAATTATTTAAGGACATATATTCTCTTAGTCACATTTAAAAATAGTAATGAAATTGAATTAATGATCTACAGAATCACGAATTTACGCCTCAGATCTTAAAAACCTTTTCATATACTTTTATATTTAGGAGGAGGAAGCCATATTTTACCCTATAACGCTTGTGCAAGAGTATTTAAGTGCCATGGAGGATTGAATTGTGATTAATTTCACTTTAGTGATTGCAGGACTGTAATGTATTTTCTGTTAATTGGAACAGAAAAAAATATGGCACGTTGCTAACATCTTCTGAGATGCTCCTTTGCATGGAATGTGGTTTAAGTGATATTCTGGATTATTTCATATTGCTTTATTTCAGTCCTTTTTATTACAAAATAATTAAAACTCCAATCAATCATACAAGTTCATAACTAAGAAAGTTTTGTCAAAACCCAGAAGTTTACCGAAATGGACTCCTAAAAAATCGTAGGAACATAAGGATTAAAATCCCCACTAACCTGCTGAGATATTCTTTCATAGTTAACGGGAATAGGTAATCCTTTGGCTAAAGAAATATAGGTGAGAACTTTGACTGTGGGCAAGTTTTATGTGGATGAAATTTAGATGTGTAAACTAAAGGGCTGCTGGGTTGCTGGTAAAATCGCCTTACAGAACACAAGTCTGACTTTCTAGAGAGCATTTTTATCCAATAAACAAGCACATAGAAGGAAAGTGATGCCCCCTCTTCCCCTTCTCTGGAAATTGTTTCACAAGGGAAAAAACAGATATGCCTATGCTAAAGACAGCCCATGTCAAAAAAGGAGTTTGGTGATGTGGACTGCAATCTCACATATTGACTGAACTCAGAGCTTCAGGTGCCTAAGTCTTCAGAGAAAACCTTCTTTTAAGTCTTCTTGTGAAGATTACACATCTGCTCCAATATGTGTTTCCTGGGAATCCCAAACCTAGTCCTTCTTCAGTCTGTGGCCAATACAGATTTTCAGCAACCTTAAGTGTTGCTGAAAGCAGGTATCTGAAAGTAGGGAGATGCTTGTGAAGTTTGACTTCAAGGTTTATCTGTACAAAGTTTATGATAGTGTTAATCCTACCCAGCTACAGAAGTTTACAGTATAGATATGTACATCTCAACTACTCTGTTTCATTTCTCATGCCAGGTTCTTCAACAGCTTATGTCTAGTACTCACTTGATCGGTTAACACGGAACACTTTTTGCCCCAAAATACATGAAATCAGTGCTTCAGGTTATGAATACTATTATCTAACTTTAGCCATCTAGAAAATACTTTCTAGGCTAACCTAGCTGTCAAAACTGTCTATAATCAATGAGTAGAGTCAGGTAACTACAAATAATAGTTTATTACACCTGTCCTAATCACTCTTTCAGGCTGAGATAGCTGTTAGAAATGCTCCTTCTCCACTGATACAGATGAACCCTATAAAATAAAAACTTTTACAGAAAATGAACCATATTATTGACTTCTGATACTTGATGAGATACTGAGTAAAAAAATAAATGCGTTTGAGACTGATTTCACAGAATCACAGAATGGTTGAGGTTGGTAGTGACCTCTAGAGGTCCAACCCCTGCCCTGCTCAAGCAGGGTCACCTGTAGCAGGTTGTCCAGGACTATTTCTAAACAGCTTTTGAATATTTCTAAGGATGGAGATTTTAAGAAGTATATTACATGTACTAGTTTCATTTTTAAGTGGTAGTTGTAAAAGATACTATATTTATTTGCTCTTTGGAGAATGAAGTTGGACATGATCCTATATTTCTATCATATAATATCAATATTAACACATTTTTCTTCTAAGAGGGACATATATAATTTGAATTGCTCTTAGGAAGAAACACATTACCCTTGCTAGAAAAAACCCTGACAAATAATGGTGGTGACTTGTTGCCATTGATTAGACTAAATTAATAAATAAAAAAAGGAGATAAAGGAGTTCACAATCTTGAAAATTTTTTCTTGCTTTTCATGTCTGAAGAAATCATTATGAAATCTTCTTTTATACATTCTTCTTCCTATATACTTCTGGTAAACTTTTCGAGTTATGTGACTTACACAATTGGGACTGTTTGTCAAGAAAAGAATGTTCTTAAGAAAACCCAGTAGTTTAGTCTAAAGGAAATAAAACATAAGAAGTAATTATGCTGAAAGCATCTTAACACTCTGATGCTGAGAAACCTATCTAATTGCCTCTTTAAACAGATGCTCTGTCAGAGATTGCACTTATTAACTAGTTAGGATTTAAGATCTCTGTAATATCAGAATAATGTGCACTGTAGTTTACACGGGAAGAATCAGAATAGATTGGTTAGATTTCTGTGTCACTTATTCCCATTTGAATTCACTCAAACGTACAGTTTTTTGATATACTCAAATGAATAAATATAATTTACATATCAGAATAAAATATTATGATAATGTTTAGGATTAATTTTTTGACAAATTCTTTGAGTTTTGGAGCCTGAACTTTCCCCCTTTTAAGAAGGTTGCAAAACATATTCTTTGCATTCAGTAGAAATAAAAAATTGTGATTACTATTTAATATTTATATAGCAGTTTGAAGCCATTAGGCCTTAATAGCTGGGCACTCACTTTCCTGATTTGATTCTTCCTGATAAACAGAGGATTTGGCAAGCAAATTACCTACCATTCTGAAGTAGAAAAGTCTTATTTATGGTTCCGAACAGTAGCTTTAACACTGGTCTATATTTTGCATATGAAAGGATATACATTAAATGTGGGATAGAGAGCTTGTCCAAGAGTGCTGGTCCTGCATTATTAGAATGAAAGTTGAGAAACTACTTCATTATGTGTTATTTTGTTGATCAGTTAGAGGAATTAATTCTTTCAGAAACAATTAGATATTTGCAAGTATAGGGAGAGAGTGCCAGTTCAGAGTCAATATATGATTACGTCTCACCATTACATGAAAGCCCAGCATTACTTTCCCAGCAAGTACCTAGTTAAGGTACAGCTTGATGTTGTTTGAAGTCTCCCAAAGTGTAAGGAACATAGAAAATCATAAAACAACATTAGAAGTACATACTCTTGCAATAGCCCACAGCACAGATTACAGTTAGCTTTCACTGAACTGCTTCACAGAATTAATTATTAGCACATCAGCAGCAAAACTGTTACTCAGTCTGAGAATAGTTTCTTAATGCCAATGGCTATTTTGTGTTGCTAGAAAAAATAGACAATGTAAGAAGAAAATGCGCAGATGTAGAGTAATAAGAATATAGGTAAAAAAGGCTTTCCCAAATATTCTGCCCTTGACCTTGGCTTTTTCATGACCCACACTTCTGTCAGCACATCAGTGTTCAGTCCCATCACTGTCACCTATTTCAAGTGAAGTTTCCTGCAGCATTCAGCAAATAAAATAATTTCAAACTCATCAATACAATACCGTTTTACCTAGGAGAAGGATTAGTCTGCTATGTGATTCTGATTTTTATTCAGTCTGTTTGTGCTGCTGTTGGTTCAAGTGTTGCTTCAGCCCTCACTGAAGTTCACACAGAAGGGCTCGCTCTGTGCATTCAGCCCAGACTGGAACAGTATGTGTTTGAGCTCAGTGTTCGTGTTCGCTCACATTAACAGATCATCCTCTTTACAGTGAAAAGACAGGTTTCGTCACTTAATCGTTGATAATCATCCAGTGTCCTTCCACTGTTTCCTCTCACTCTCTGACTGGAACAAGGGACCTCTTTTATCTGACTTACCTTAATGCATTAGGAATTCACATCAAAGTTTCCACTAGACGGCTTTCTGATCACATTTACAAAAAGGCAAGTAAGGAACTCAAACAAATTTAACAGTTGATATGAACAGATAGATTCCAGTGTTTTTAGACCAGTTTGAAGGGATTGTTTTAGTCAGAATGGCTGCATTCTGAACAGTACAGCAGTCTACATACTTTAAAGCTGTTACAGCGAGGCAAACGAGCAGATTGTTATTACTTGAGGTTCAGACAAGCCTAAGGCTGAGAGGGAAAGATTACAGCCATCAGCAGCACTTCTCCTTGCTCTCCTATAGAACATATTAAAATGTGTTCCATAATTGTAATGTAGTTGTGTGTTTTCTTCTGTTTCTTTTTAGCAACAGCATCTGATATGAAGCCATGAGAATTTAAAGATGGATGGGTGTGGTTGTGAACTCTTTCCCATTTCGATCTACAAACCAATGACATTTTTACTATAGATGTTCTAAAAGCCCCACATAAGTCAATATCACATCTCACACAGAGACAAACGTATGAAAAGTTAAAAATTAAAAGGCTTTAAAAAGAGAAGTACATTCAGTACTATGTGGATAGTACATGGCATTACATTTTTTTTACTCTATAAAATTCAGCTAAAACAGGAAATTAAAGAGTTAGTACGTCCCATTAGTTATTGGCTTGCAAAGAATTAATTATGTAGTTGGGGTGGACTGTTATTTTGAATTTATTCTTCTGTCCTATTGGACCCTGAAAAGTAAATTTGATAGGCATCTTTGCGTAATTGATGCTACGTAAGAAGATCACAACCTTAGAGTGGGTTCTACGTGGTTTTAGAAGCCTGCTCTTTCAAACCTAGGACCAATGCTTGTGATGTTGATTACAGAGAACACATACTTTAAATGCATGATCTTTGATTTCTTCCTATCTGACAGGACTAGTTACTGAAAATACAACTGCTAAGAAAGTATGTTATGTAGATACTCCGGTACAGCTCTCAAAATGAGCAACATATGCTTATAAAAGAATGTTCTTGCCTACATTTGCATTTTTTCTAGTCAAATATCTGCAAATGAGTTTAAAAGCATCTGTAAGCTTTTGCTTTGATCAATTATCTTTACTCCAAGGTTCAGAAGATTAAAATATATAGTGTCACTCAGGACAGATATCAGTATTATCAGCTGGGAAAATAACAGAGAATGAAAGTGGTTAATACAAGACAACTAAGTTAATGAAAACAGAATTGTTGTCAATACTTTTTCTGCTGCGAAACTAACAGCATGGGCCACAAGAGCAGAATATAGCCTGACACTACAGAGTTTAGTCATGTGGGCTGTAACTCTGCTGAGATACAGGACGCAGAGGCATATATAAAACTGATATTTTTTGCCCTCAAAGAAAAAAGACATTTTTCCCTTAAAGGAAAAGACCCCAGCTGCGTAGACTCAGAGAGATCAAGTTGGCTACAGAACAGGAGATCTGAGCATGTGGGACTCAGACTTGCTCAGGGGCTCAACAAAAACCCCCAATTTGGTGACAAAACACCCTCTTCTAGAAAATGCATTGAAAGTCTCCAAAGGAGAGAAAAGACAATATGACAAATATTAATTCAGTTCTGCTGTAAAGACTGGATTATTGTTTTTTGTAGTTTTAGAGTGGGAATCATGACTGGAATGCCAATAATTAAGTAAACCCCATGATAGCCTACCATGTTGCTCAAATTGTCAGCCCTGCATAAATGCTTTGCACGGTTTTGGTGACTAAGAAAATGCATTTTGGCTCTTTACAATCAATAAGAACTACTTTTTTTAGATTCATAAAGGAAGAGAGATTAATGTGTTCTGATTAAAAAAAAAAAAAGATTAAAAGTATACCTGATTTTCAAAAATAGGTGTGCAAGTTCCAGAGTATAAGTGACCAAACTAAAAATTACAAACCTTCTTTGTAGAGTCATTCCTGTTGCTGTAGGGGAAAGTTGAGCTCATGCCTCCCTGTAGCCAGGGTGCAGGTCTGGCAGGCTTTCTGCCCAGCTGGCAGCTTGCTTGGTGTGATCCTACTGTATATGGGCCTGTCGGTCCCATCCTTGCCTTCTGGGACCAGGGCTGCCCTGTAACTCGGGGCCTGTCTGGGATGGCAGGGATGGAGCCCCTTTGGTCATGGCTTTCCATGCCCAGCCAAACATTTCCTTTCAGAAGTTTCCATTTTCATTTCAGAAGTTGCTATATGTAGTTGGATGTCTGATCATTTGAGCTTATCTGTTTTCTAATTTAATATCAGGTTTGCCCAGGATATGGCTGTTGCTATGTTTCATTTTCAGTTGCAGTAATATAACTTTCTCAATAATATCTGCTAAAATAAAAAAAAAATACCCAGGGCTGTTCCATCAGATCATAACATTGGTCAATTGGTCACAAGCTATTAGACAACAGTAAGTTCAAAGCCATTTTTCTCCACTTAGATATATTAATATAAATATGCCTGGTAGGTTCTTAGAGGAGTTTAAGGACTTAAGAAATATTAATGGAGAAAAAAAAGTTGCAAAGTCAGACTTGCAGACTTCCTACATGTCTTCCAATTAGCAATGAAGAAATTAGTGAACATCTTCCCTTATGTATATCTACAGAGGATCCTTTCAGGCAAAATACATATGAACCTGATATTATACTTTCTTCCTGAATATATTAACAGATCCAAGAATTGGTCAGTGTGGAGGAGAGCCACAAAAATGATCAGAGGGCTGGAGCACCTCTCCTATGAGGACAGGCTGAGAGAACTGAGGTTGTTCAGCCTGAAGAAGACAGGCTTCAGGGAGACCTTATAGTGGCCTTACAGTACTTAAAGGGGCTTACAAGAAAGATGGGGACAGAGTTTTTAGTAGGGCCTGTAGGGGTAGGACAAGGGATAACAGTTTTAAACTAAAAGAGGGTAGATTTAACCTAGAGAGAAGGAAGAAATTTTTTACGATGAGGGTGGTGAAAAACTGGCACAGGTTGCCCAGCGAGGTGATAGATGACCCATCCCTGGGCAGATTGAATGTCAGGTTGGATGGGGCTCTGAGCAACCTGATCTAGATAGAGATGTCCCTGCTCATTGCAGGAGGGTTGGACTAGATGATGTTTAAGGGTCCCTTCCAACCCAAACTATTCTATGTTCTATGATTCTGTGATTCTATTATTCTATATAAAAAATGACAGCGTCAGAAACAGTTCACATTTACTCTGCTAAACAATATTTGTGTGAGAATTCTGTTATAAAGCAGTCTCAATTTTTCATACAGTTTTGAATATGGGTCTTGGAACACGTAAACGGCAATGGCTGGTTCCTTGTTTGAAAACTTCTGAAAATAAGACACTTGCAAACAGGCCGAATAGTGTAGACAGGAAAACATGATGAATGTTGAAAAGTGTTCAGTGCCACACAAAACCTTTATTTGATAAAGTGAAAGAATACAAAACAAGTATGACCAGTGGAATTCACTGCTGCTTGCAAAAAAACCTAGTAAATGCACCATTAAAAACTAAAAAGTGAATTTTTTACTTATATTTTTTTCGGTGGTAATGCTCCAAAAGCTTTAAGCTCAACAAACTCCATTTTTTTTGGGTCTGTCTGTCATTGAGATATAACTAGCACAGAAATATAACAGCTGTTGTGGTGTAGGCTTGGAATCCTTTATCTCTGTCACAGCATTCTTATCTCCCTTCCTGCATACCCGGAATTATATGCCAGATCGTGCTTCTGTATAAAAGGAAATAAAATATTATTAATCTATATAATGTATATAATAATAAAGTTTATATAAATTAAATTAAAACCATCAGAAAGTTTTACTACCTAAAAGGTGCATCTGAAATACCAGAAAGTCCTCTGTAAGTTTGATTGGTCATTGAGTGTACACAGAAGTTACAACAGCTATTTGTAGTTATCAGTTCTTTTTAAAAACAAAGTTCAAGTGATCATGTGACCAACCTCATTCAGCTCTTAATGGAAATCGCAATGAATCAACAGATCAAGAACCGTGAAATGGAACCAGCTAAACAATTTCAGCACTACCTTTTTTTATATCACTTTTGTTCACAACTGATAGAATATTTTCCCGTGTTGCTTTAAACCTCCTTGTTCTTTTTGCTTCTCCTAAAGACATACCAAAACTTGGAAAAACTTGATGGGCTTTATCAAAAATTCCCGTTATTCCACTCTGTAGAGACATTTTTAATGACACTATATGCTTTTTGTAGTGTCCCGACCAATGGTGAAACAGTTCAGTCTTTAAGGAATTAACAGCAGAATTTATCATGAATATCCACAACCCGGAAGGTGTATTCCAGTTTGTATTTCTACAATTCAGTGTAAATATGGTCAAGGCTTTTATATTTACAAATCAATGACTAGTATCCTTAGTGTCACCTCACTTCCACATATTTTTCCTTTTTTGTCCCAATATTCTCCTAGCATCTTTTCCCACACTTTAGATTCTTTTCCGGAGAATTAATTGGAGTGGTGAGGATAAGGAACCTGCTATAGCACATATGAAAATTGGGCTCTGAGTATTTTTCTTTGGATGAAAATGAGTTAGAATTTCTTCGTTTAGGATCAGCAAAATCTGTTGTAAAGAGATTTCTGCTATGAGCTGCATTTTTTTTTTCTGGTTTAGGACATGGTTAGGAAACAACCCTTTTTATTTCACCGTGCCCTGCTGTGTCTATGCCATTCTAGTGATTCCTCCCCAAGAAACTTATTACTCTTATGTGAATTCTATTAAAGAAGTCCATTAAAGAAGTAACAGAGAAACTGGAGAGGGCTAACTTTCCTCTCTTCTAGCATGTTTGGTTGAGCAACATGTGAACTTGCATGATGAATGGAGCTACACTGTGTTAGGAAATTCCATGTGCTGTGGCAGAAGAACCGGGGCACTGCTGGACTCCTGTGTACCTGGTTCTCCTGAGATAAGATGCGTTGGGATCATGCACACCCCTTGTCCAAAAGATTTAAGAATATTGAGATATCATGATGATTTTATGGTACTCCCTGGAAAAAGAATTCTGTGGTGCAGTAGAAAGCTTAAACAGAAGTATGGGAAAGAAAAGCAGATTCATTTTGACTGGTAATAGCAAGAGCTGTACTGTTATCCTGTATTTTATAAATTGAGAAGATACAGTTGTCGTCATATGAAATGTTACTTTTAGAGTCACTACTGCCCATTTCAAAGGATTAAAATGAAGACCCTATAGAGTACCTCAAAGAAATCTCTGGAAATAACAGGTATGACCCAATCAACCTTTATTTCAGCTCAAATACTTTCTGCTTCAGAGACTTATGGATAGATTTATATAGAAGTATTGAAGATGTTAGAAGTATACAAGGAACAATAGGCAAGATATTTATTTGATTCAGTATCACATAAATAGCCTGTGAACGAGAAAGAAAGGGCAGTCTTCTGTGCTTCCATATTCAGGAATGGGAGACTGATTGGTTTTTGCAATCTCAATTAAATTTGGAATTTAATATTCCCTCCTTCATGTTAGTACTGGCAGTGCCGCTTCATTAGGAGTGGTTGTGGTTCAAAAATCAGAAGAATAATTTCAAGAGGAGCAGGAAGAAACTCAAGGCTGAAATTCCAAAACCTGCATGTTGAAATACAAAGTCAGTGTGGGTATGGAGAACTGATTAAATAAGATTTTTTTTTAAAAAGGAAACCTAGGGGTATATTTTTAGACTGCTGGTTCAGTTCTATTAACTTTATTTTCTTTGTAAATCAAATAGGGAATAACACTACTGTATAACAAATCAGTTCCAGAAAAGAGAGTCAAGAAAACAATGCACAAGAAAGCTTCCTCACAGCAGGGACTGCATTTGCTGCTGCTGTACTTTAGCTCCTTTGACTAAAGGGTTAGCTGGCTCTTGTTATTTTTCTGCTGCTGTTGCTGTTTCTCAAATTAAGCTGACAGCTCAGTTTCCACAGTCTACATCTTTTCATGCTGAGAAGCTCAGTAAAATGGTCCAAAATTGTACTGCCCATGCAATGGGTAAAAAGATATCTGTAAGTATTTGATCTTAAAAACATGAACAAAATGGAATGTCAACTGTATTTCCACACACCAGAAAAATCGCTGAAGACAAGTAAGCAGAAAGACAACGATAGAACAGTCTAAAAAGATCTGCGAAAAATACTTTTTGCAATTTAATGGCCTTTAATAACAAAGCAAGACTTCTGGCAGGAACAAAAAAAAAGACCTTAAAGCACTTTAACAAACTGTTCTCTGCTTTCCCCTTTGAAACCCTGCCCTGTGGCTTGTTCCCTAACAGAAGGGAAAGGTACATTATGCTGTGCAATTTCTACTATACAATGTCTGAAAGAATCAACCTAAGAACTGTGTTGCCATCAGGCTCGATCTACCATTCTCATTTTCAAAGAGAGGCTCTCTTTCATTGATATTTACATAGTAGGTGTACAGTACTCAGAGTACCACATAAATTGGTAGTCTGTAAATAGCTCATAGACAGTTTTCAAAACTCGACAACTATTAGGCAGCTTATTGTAATGCCCATTGTGCTGACATGGTCATCGTCATTCTCACCCCTGCGGTTTCCATTTGCCTCTTATCTTATACTCAAGATTGAAAACATGATCAGGAAGGAACCAGCGTTGATTATGTAGTTATGCAGTGTCTGGCACACTCTGTATTGTATGGTTGTGACAGATGATGACATCAAGTGATTTCTCTTCCATGTTGATTATGAGGTGACGAATTCTCAAATGTTGGTTTTTCATAAACCCCCTAGAGAGCACCTTAGGACCTCCACCATAACCTACATAGTATGTATCCTAGGTGCTACTTTAACACTTACTGAATGCCTCACAGCTGCTTGATGGCAACCACAATGTTTCTTTAAACAAGCAATCATTCTTACTTGACTGTTCTCTTGGATATCTGATGGACAAGTGGGGGATACCACTATGGTCTTTTAAAGCATTTGTTCTATTTTCTACTGTCACCTTGCTAATTCAAATTCACTTCAGTCTTGCTTGGACAGCCTTTGCTGCACAGAAACTAACATTAATTTCTGGATATTTTGAATCATTTTTGTATTCTGAAAATAACCCTGATGAAGCCCAATGGTTGAAACTGTGCTGGCATTGGCCCTCTACTTTCCTCTTCTGTTTAAATATGGGAATCTCAGTTTGTTGAGTTTCATCTGGATTTGTTTTTCCATTTTTCCAATGAGTTTAGTCTTTAAACGAACAAGTCGTTTGCAGAATGCTGTGTAAATGTCTTATTTGCCCTCAGAGGTGACGTGGAATAAAAGATGCCCTGTAACATGTTTTAGGCAGACGTGTTGCATTATAGTGTTACTTTTCAGTGGGAGAAGAATTTCAAGATGAGACAATTAAATATGAGCTAAAAGGAAGTACTCCTTTAAGCAGATAACTTATGAAGCTATGGTTTTGCTCTGCTCTGCACTGCTGAAAAGTAAGCATAAAAATTGTGGGCTCAAATTTCTATCTTTGATACTCAAATACTACAAAAGGTTCTCCTTAGTTCCATGCTATACTAATATAGGCTTGCATTTGGAACTGAAGCTTCTATCTTTTGTCCATGGTAATTACAGAAGGATAGACACTTGGGCTTCACTCCAGAACAAGCCAGCTGGCTCCTAGGGGTTTCAGAGCTGTAGCTGGTTCCCTGATTTAGGAAATCAATGGAACCTCTGAGCCCTCTGTCTTTTTCTGCTTTTTTCTCCCAGAATTGTTCCTCTCCACATAGCCACTTTGTAGACTGAACAGGTGTGCAGATCATTTTTCCCCCCTGTCCTGCCGAAAAAGAAACAAAAGCCTCCTATGGAAAAAACCCCAAACACATATTTAGTTATAGTAAAATAAAATCCAAAGATGTGACCAGAATGAGTTTATAACTTGTTATTGTGAGACAACTGATAGTTTCATATATGGGATGACTAATAGGGAATATAATGTCAGGTCAGATGATGATATAATGCCACCGAATAAAGGTGATGAGTCATTAATATTGTTTATATTGCAGCTTCTTTGCTTCACATTAATTGTACTTCTTACAATGAAGTCCAAACACTTTTATTTACTGTTGCAAAAATTAAATAATAGAAGTTGAACAATAAAGTTGAAATAGATTTCAAACTGAATAATTTTGATAAATGTACTAGAAGTGTTCACAAAATCTGTTATTTCTGCTGGAAAGATTTAGATATTGTTAAATTAAGTTTTCAATGGAAAAATTGAAAAATCTTTGTATGAAGTATTTTTATCAGCTGCATCACAGACCTTGTGCCAAAGCCTATGAACTGATTCCCTGTAAAATTTGGTACATCTTCTTAGTAATCAAAACTTCTTATAATTGTCTTCCAGTTTTGCTGCTGATTACCAGCTGAACTCCAGCACTATTAAGACTGTTCAGCCACTTCTGTCATCTTTATGATTAATTAGTTATCAGGAATGATGACAGTGGTTTCATTGCTTACTTGCTTAGTGCATAGCCTGGAGAGCATGGAGAAAGGGTAAGAATATAGCAATTGCAAGTAATAACTCCCCAGAAAATTCTCCCTCATTTCTCCAGCATTTTACAGCTCAGACACTCCAAAGCCAGAAGTGGATCCTTTATATATAGCAGTCCTTAAAATGATTTTTTCTTCCATCGATGCAAATTATGGCTTTTTTGAATCTTGTATACTTTTAGCATCTACAGTTGCTTGTGACAACTTAATTCCATCTTCTGTGAAGAATCATTTCCCTTGATTTTTTTGGAGTGTCACCCTGTAGTTTCCTTCAAAGCCCCCTAGTGCATGCGCCCTTTTTGTAAATGTCATATACCTTATTAAGTTGGCAGTGAGGAATACATTGATAAGGTAAGGGGAATTAGGAATTTTCCCTGATTATATATGAAATCAAAACTAACTCAGATTGTCAAAGTAAGTGACTCCCAGGCTATTAGTTGGGATCTGTAAAAAGAAATTAGTCCTTATGTCTCAAACAAAAAGGTCTGCTTCAGACCTACTTAAACGGAGTTGAAATTCACTTTGATAATCAATGAATTGATACCTCTGAAAAATCTTATCAGTGAAGACAGAGGCTAAATAGGCAGAGAGACTAACAAGAAGGGTCAAACAAGACCATGCTGTCAACATCTTTTGATGTTGCAGACCAGCACTAGCAGAATCTGCTTGTCCCCAGCTCAACAAGTGTGAAAACCTCTTCCTGCTTCAGAAAATTTAATGGAAATGAAAAGTTCATATGGAGCACCCAGAATTTATGGAGCAGAGAAGAGATCAAGGAACCCATTTCTTTAGAGGAACAAAGAATGAGCTGTGAGAAAACAATAGAAGACAAAAAATTCCTCACGAACCATTTTGGCCACTTCTGTCTATAACATATAGATAGCCTAGAAGCCAGCAGCAGTATTAGGTGCCAAGGGGCAGCTATTAAGGGGCCAACACAATATATTTTCTAGACTTCTAATATCAGTCATGCCTGCTAAGTAAATGCAAAAACCTCACAAATTTATAAATTCCATCTTTTTAATCTCTTGCCTTGTTTTTACGCTCTTGCACATTTCTTTCCCCTCCCATTGTTTCTATGCTATATATGGTTCATTACAATTTTTTTCATTCTTTCCTTTTCATTTTCCCTTCTTTGTACTTAGAAAGACGTATTTTTCCCTTGTCCTTTTCAACATTCATCTTTGACTCATACTTAATTTTTTTCAGCACTTTTTGTTCTCCTAACCTCCTTTTTTCCCCAGCTAGTTGCTGTTATCAGTTCCATTTCTCTCTCTAATAATTAACATATATAGAGTGCTTTATAATAGTGAAAATATCTGTCTTCTTGCCTGGAAGAGTGGAAAAATTCAATCAATCCACAGAAATAACAGGGGTCAGAACTGCAGGCACTGGAGATTTGTGCTGCCAATCCAGTCATTACTGATTTTTTTCCCATGTCTGCAGAGATGTCCTGCTTTGTAGCCAGAGATATTACCAGCTTTTGAGAACAGGAGTTGGCTGATACGCAGACAGCTGTCTAGGAGCTGAGAGGAGACTTGTCCTGAGTCCTGTCAAGGGCAACTGAGTCACCCAGTGCAATTTGATGTCCTGGATATTCCTCATATTTTCGAGAAACCAGCCACACAGCAACCTGATATGGGTGACTACAGAAATTCAAGACCTGAAAGTCTCTGAATTTGTAAAAAGTTTCATGGTGATTGGTCTGTTATACCTACAGTCACTTTTCATTAACAAAGGCATTGCATAGGTAAAGAACACTCATTGGACACTTAAAAAGGAGAAAAGAAAATGGTGTTGAAAATCTGTGGTCCTCTGTTTACCAAAGAAACAATTTACTGATCTATAGCAATTCCTGAATCAAAGTAAATTTCTTTAATGCTTTAATAGGTGGTGAAAGGGGTTTGGCACTTTCCTTAACAGTAATTAGTACTGCAGTGGGGAAAGTATTCAGGCAAATACAATCCATTTTATTAAAATTAAAGATGAAAATATTTAGTAAAAGGCATGTTTTAGGCAGTATGAGTTTAAAGTGTTCATAGTGTAACTTGTTTGTACTGCGGTGTAGCTACATACATCAGTAACCTCCAGTATCAATGGCCCAGGGGGATGCTAGAAGATTTTGTTAATGCAGTTCGGTGTTTTCTGAAGAAGTCTTGGGGTCCAGACTTTTATCCTAATCTCTCTTTGTATTCAATAGAGAAAAATATGAGTTTTCAGGAGCTGCTTTATAATAACATGAGTAATGCCTTTGATGGGGAATAGGAAACTAAATTAGAGGTGAAAGTTTACACTGTAAGTACCTACATTTGATCAAACGCGTCTCACACAAAATGCCTGCACCACTGTGAAGTACTGGTCTTTCCTTTGTATTTGTCATTGTATCATCTTATCTGTCATTTTATTGTCAGTCATTAAGTGCTATCAGTGCAACACTTCACTGTCAACTTAACATTGATTAGCCTGAATAATTTCATATCAGCAGCAAAAATTATCACTTTGCTATTCCCAAATATTTTGTGAACTATGCAGAAGACCTTGTTCCTTTGGACTCCCAAGGCAGTTCCTCAGAGCACAAGAACTTAAACATAACTTCCACAGCTGACATAATTGTTAGGGCAGCTTCCTGTCTTTGGTCACAAGGACAGTCTTTCAGATTTTGAAGGATCTATACTACCCAATACACAAGGGTAATTATATTTAAAAAGAATAAATCTTTCCCTACAGTTAATGCTTGAATAGTAAATGTCACGTTCATCTTCACAAACTAGTTCCTCAGATGTAACATTCAGAAACAGTTCTTGAAGTATACCTTCAGGGAAGTCTAGCTGAGTTTCTATTCATACACAGGTAGCTATTAATAATGCACATGCTGCTGTGTATTATTCAACGCTTCATAAATGGCATTACAGCTTTTAGACTATTTTGCAATTGTAAAGGATAGTAATAAATCATTGGCTTTCACTCGGGAACTCATATAGAATGTTTCCTTTTTAATTTAGGTGAGGTCAACTAACTTTTAAATTTCAACAAAAATGGCTATAATTAGAAATGGTGATTAAAGTATTAGTGAACAGGATACCAGACAATTCATCATCTCCTGTCAGTTCTGATTCATCCATGGATGTAAGCATGAGGAAATAAAGATGGCTTATCTACATTTGGACTAATGTCTGAATTCAATAGTGAAACAGAAAAAATGTCTTTATGTGCTCCACAACACACAATGCCCAAAACCCAAACATATAGGAATTCTGTAACACCTTATGAACTATGTGTGTGGCCTCAACATAAGCATATGCTGTAGAATTACAGTGGGATAAGCTGGCCCTGAATTTGCCTTTCGGCAATAAGTGCTAGTAAGATGAGTTAAAGATGAAGGAACTGCAGCAGTGGCTTCCAGGAAAATGCTACCTACGCTGCAGCACATTATCTCATTCTACATTGCTGTATAAAATTCAAGACTTTCATGTATCCTTTCATGGTTCCACATGAAGACTACATACTTGGGCCTTATGTGGCTGAAGTGGTGTTCCCATCCCATGAGGACGTTACAAAAGAAGCAAAAAGTGACAATCAGCTTTTGCTTGAAACAATAGCTAAACATTTAGGACTATATCACAAGTGAGTGTCACAAAGCTGTCTGTCCCAGCCCTACTCTATCTAATCTAGTTTCTGCCAATTCTATCCAGTACATACAGGTTCTTTGTACATAACAGAATCAAGCACAGATCAGACACTTAAATAACACTGATCAAATGAAGAAACACCTTGGTGTACTATGTTATGATGTACAATGTTATGATCTTTAAAGGAAAAATCGTTGAGAATACCATGTTCTCCAAAATCCTTCTGCAGCCAGCCCACGTAAACTAAACAAAGGTATGGTTTTTCTTTGTGGTTCATAGAGCAGGTCCCTTTAGTACCATCACCAGGATAAGACAAACACGTCCCTTTCATGGTATTTCTGCTGTATGACTATAGGGAACATTGTTATCACAGTTTATTCTGCCTAAATCTTAGCTGCAAATAAGAGTTTAGGTGAGAGTTAGTTAAGCACAGTGATGTTAGTGTTCTCTACTACAGCGAATTTCACTGTTAGTGAAGAAGAGAAGCTACATACATTATCATTGGAAGTCTTTAAAGACTGTTTTTAAAATATAAACTGCATATTTTTTTACAGTTACAGTGCAGAACTGTAACCCATTATCTACATTTTTACATCTACATATTCTACATTTTCAAGATTTTCATGTCAGCATTTTCAGGATTCTTAAGGCTATTCAAGTTTGCATTCAAAGTATATGAAACAGTATAATTAATTATTGTTCTTTTGTATGTACTTCAAGAGGCTACAAAAACGGCAGGAAGTCTTGGACTCCATTGTAGATTTAGAAATGAGCCTACTATTACTCCTGCCTACAGAAATCCTGGATTTAATTCATACAAGAACACATCAAGTCTAAGGTCTCAAGGAATGAATAGGCTAACATGATCACGTGGTTAAAACAAGGCCTGTAACATACTACGGAGTCCATCAAATTAGTATCATGAAAAGCTATTCATAGAGGTATGCTATATCACACACCGAGTCATTTTTTCCTCATTTTTGTGGACACAATACAAAAACTAGACAAACGAGTTGTAAAAAACTTTGATGACTTCGTATATATTCAACTCTAACACAGACATATCACAGCGTAGCTGTCATTCCCTGTAGTACTGATAGTCCTCCAAATAATCATTATGTAAGACACTTTTACCTTTTTTATATTGATGCAGGCTATCAAAAACTCAGGTTCAAATGCAGCAAATAGTTCAAGCATACATTGAAGCAACTAACGTTGCTACACACTCTTATGCTTTGGCAATTAGTGTCAGAATTACTCACATGGTTGAAAATACCATATATTCTAAGTGCTGTAGTGAATTAGAAGTTTTATTTCGAATAGTTGTTTTAAATTTTCTTTTCTTTTTTTCTTTTTTTCTGTTTTTTTAAATTAAATTACTTCTAAAACTGCAGTCCTTTCATTTAATTTCTGGAATTTATCACTATTACTAGAGTAAGCAGATCAGAAATAAGTTCTTAAAGGTGATAATATATTAATATCAGCCCCAATTAAGAGCAATCCAGTGATAATAACTGGTCAGTCTATGCAGGGGTCTACTTTGTACCCAAATATTAAGAAGACTGCTGATTGTCCTGTTATTAAAATTTTAAGTAATAAATTAATTATATGCTCATATAGTGAAAGGAGATCTGAGTTTTTATCGTTTTTTTTTGCAGAGGATGATTATTCTTTTGCAATTTCTGGAGTAAATGTTTTCTTACAGTCTTGCATTCCAAGTTGTCTAGTATCATCACTGCTATCAAAAAGTTGCATGATTTGAGCTTGCTCAAAAGGTTGTTTCTTACTTCGTTTGAATTAATTTCTCTACCAAGGTGTGCAAAGAACCCTGTAATAATTGCTATACCCATTTAGTCTCAAATAAACCTATTTGCAAGTGACTTATTAGATGAACATAACTAAAAGCAAACTTTCTAGCTTTCTTTAACTCTTCTTGTCTTTTCTGTTTTGAAAATTGGGGTTAACTTGTCATCTTGGTCTTGCTTTTCTTGTGAAAAAGTCAGTTTAGATGAGTGAAAAAAAATAAATTAAGCCTCTCTGATTAAGCATCAGTTAAAAGGATGTGGAGTGCAGGCTGTGGAGGCAGATGGGGGAGTGAGGAGTGCTTGTAGAAGGAGGTGGCTAGGGAGGAAAAAATGAGGTGAGATTATTGGACACAGACAAGAAATATACTGCAGAAGTAGCATGCTGTAATCACTCCCACTCAGTGGCTTCATGACTATTTTCTGCCTCAAGATAAATGCCATGAGGGGCTATACTTTTCAACTTGTGAAGCAGTGGCTAAGAGCTATTTTAAGTTTTCCTACAATACCTAAAAGCCAATGAGAACTAGCTTTGGCTGATACATGTGTTGGTAAGATAATTAAACCAGAATGGAATAACTCAAAATCCCAACACTGGTGTGAAAAATGAAATGTTTTACACTTCCCAGCAAGTCTGAGAACAATGTCTTCCTTGGTAATATAACTTAGCTATTGAAGCAATAAATTATTGGTGGGTATTTCCATCAGCATCAGCATAATTTATTTCACTTGTGTGCTGGTTTTGAATGTGATAGAGTTCATTTTCTTCACAGTAGCTAGTATGGGGCTATGTTTTGTATTTGTGCTGAAAACAGTGTTGATAACACAGGGATATCTTTATTATTTTTGAGCAGTGATTACACAGAGTCAAGGCCTTTTCTGCTTCTCACACGACCCCATCAGCGAGCAGGCTGGGGGTGCACAAGAAGCTTGGGGGAGACACAGCTGGGACAGCTGACCCCAACTGACCAAAGGGATATTCCATACCATGTGATATCATGCTCAGCATATAAAACTGGGGCAGAAGGAAGGGAGGGAGGTTCAGAGTCATGGTGTTTGTCTTCCCAAGTAACTGTTACATGTGGAGCCCTGCTTTCCTGGGTATGGCTGAACACTTGCCTGCTGATGGGAAGTGGTGAATGAATTCCTTGTTTGGCTTTGCTTGTGAGAGCAGCTTTTGCTTTACCTATGAAACTGTCTTTATGTCAACCCATGAGTTTTCTTACTTTAACCCTTCTGATTCCCTCCCCCATCCTACCAGCGGGGGGAGAATGAGCGAACAGCTGTGTGGTGCTTAGTTGCCAGCAGGGGTTAAACCATGACGATTGGGTTTGCAATATGCACTATTATTGCAATAAACGTACCTTGCCAAGGTAGGATATTTGAGCAGGGGAATACTTCAGGCAGAAGATTATCTGAGATATACTATCTCAAAGCTGACACTCAGAATCTAAAGAAAGTGATATGTGCCATATTACATACAACCTAGAAAAGCATTTCAACCACAGTTTTGTTCTCTTTTTCTATTATTTTCCCAGAAATTCTCTGCTCAGTTTTATATGCCCCATTACACTCAAATAATGTCTCTCCTCCATATCTACCAATGAAGTCTATGCTTTTCATCTCTCCTTGCAACTTATATATTAACCATAAACCTCCTGCCCAAATGACAGCACCCCTTGGATTAAAAAAAGACAAATGCATTCGTTGCATACAGAAGACCAAAAGCTATGGAAAAAGAGTATATATTTGAAACTGGAACTTGGACACCAAAGGTGCACGTGCTATTAAAATGATCAGCCTTAAAGGAACAGAAAAATTCTGTTACCTCTTAACGTCATGGTTTCTTTGCTCGTAGATCAGAAAGGTTGTCACTACAAGACCAAAGTACGAAAACTTACAAAAAACTTATTTAATGGTCAATTTACCACATGAACTTATGTGTCTTCTTGTTTTTATACGCTATCGATGACAATAAAGTATCAATATTTTTTTCTAGAAATGTTTCTTAAATGAACCACATTATGTACAAACACCCCATGTTTTCTATATTAAATGGCTTTGACAGGTAAGTAGTTTTTTATAAATATTTTTCTGTGTTCTGTGCTGCTTGAAGCATAAAAGCCTTAGTACATCTTTCTTAGCCACTGAAAGGCTCAAATATGACTATTTAAGTCATAAAAAAGTTATTTTATACTAATATTAATACTATGAACAAAAGTAAATTCCAGACTATATATCTATATATCTTTGCCTATTCCAGTCAAATATCTATTTTAAAATACAGTGATAAGTGGCAGAAAACTGCTGAGCCATCATACAAGAGTGATCTTTATTTACTGGGATATTTACTGGGAACGTGCAGTAGGCAAATCTCCCCCCACTCCCCCCCTGCTACTCCCCCGGGTTTCTCAGGGCAAAATTTTACCTTTTTTTGTTCATGTTGAGAATAGTTTATATGGGAAGGACTTCTTTGTAATTTTGATGTGACTTTTTACCATGTAAGAAAGTGGAGGCAGTGGGTTATGAAGCCAAATGCGTTCTACAGCTTTGGTGGAAAGCTGATGCAATGTTGTCTCTGTTTTTTGAGCTATGAGCTCCAAGGGCTTATAATGTACCAGAGAATACTCAATGCATTTTTCTCCTTACTTTCCACTCTTCTGGCTGTACGTGGTATAAAATATATTTTTTAATTAGACTGTGAATACATTTAAAAGATTTTATTCAGCACTGTGACTTCACAGGCAAAAAAAGATGGTTTTGTAACACAGTGAAATTGCATTAGAAATCCAATATGGAGATTTTTCTCCATGGTGAAGGTAGATAACTCAGAACAGATTATGTTTTTAACTATTTACTTGAAGGAAAAGTGTCTCTAGACTTTTTTCCCCTAAGTTTTTATGTGGAAAGAAGCTAGTCGGATACAAAAATCTGTTGTGATTGTCAGAAAGAACACTCTACTAGACAGCCACTATAAAGAAAATATTGTTGTTCACTGAGTGGGAAACAAGATGTGAAGACTGGCTTCCCAAGATTTTTTTTTCTCCTTCAGTGAAGAAGGGAAGAATTTTTCAAGGATAGAGAGAGCACTTCAAAAATCTGCAAATATTGTGGATTTCAACAGCCTTCTAATATAAGGTGCCTTCTTTCCCCAGCCAGTGCCAATGTTAGGAATGCTTTTGCATTTGTATACCTGTGGGTTAGTATAACTAGCAGAAATGCTAGACTTTATTCATTTTTTTTTTCCTGAGAATTACTTTTATACAGGCTGTCACTTAATTTTCATGTTAGATTCTCGTATCTATGCACCGAGAAGTCTTCAGTTTTGTCTTGGAGAATTGACAAAAGTTAATGACTAACATCCGGGGTCTGAAGGGCATGCTTCTCTCTCCTCTACTGATTCCTGCGTTAAAAGAAGAATAGTTGCCACTGTGTTGGCTCCTTGTTCTCATGTTGCTGAAAGCGGGAGGCAGGAGGCAATGCAAGCTGCAGGAGACTCTCTTGGAGGTTACGCTGCGTCATCTGAGAGTCGAGGTAGTGCTGAAGGGGAAGGAGAGAAGGGAAGACCTTGAAGCATCAATCAGGCAGGACCAGCGGTAATTTTTAGCCCGTTTGGGCTCCAGACTGACAGAGGCTTGGGAGTGTGAGGCTCTGGGGAGTTGGCAGGAAGCTTTCTGTCTCCTTTCAGATTTATTACTGTTCTGATGGGTTAGCTGCAGTTGGATGAGAAGAGAAAAAGAGGGTTGGATCCAACCACTACACAGTTGCTGCTAACTGAAAGTGTTACAACTATAGCTGTTCATATAGGTTGGCACTTTTGAGATCTTAACTTCTCAAAAAAAAATGCACTTAGTTGTAATTGTTAAATTACTTACAAAGAGATTCAAAAGATTAAAAAGGCTATCTTCTAATGCCTCAGAGACTGTTTCTCAGGCTACACAGACCGACTTATTCTGAATAATTTCTGTTCCTGAATGGAGAGCTTTAGACTCTTCACAAATTCAGATAAGCCAGAAAAAATCAGAATGTCTGTAAAGAACAAATTAGCAATAATAGTAAAAGTAGTTGCAGCTAGGATTCTAAAGGTAGTTGAAGCTCGGATTCAGGGACCACGCAACTGTATTAATGGGAAGAGGATGTCTTAAAAATAAATATGGGCAATTGCATTAAGATGACTAAAAACTTCACCCAAGACACTGGTGTCATTAGCAAGATTCTGTCTGAGAGTGCCCAGTGGAATGAGCACTGACAAGAAATGCAGGTGACACGTCTCCAGTTACATATGCTATGTAAAAGGCTTCCCCAGTGATTCTCCTGCTCTACAAGATTTCTGATCCATGCACAGGTAGGAGACTGATGCAGGCTGTCTCATACAACTGAGCCCAGCAGCTGGGGTCGCTGAGTAGAAGGCAGATCAGGGTTCAGCTCCAAGGCACCCTGCTGGGAAGCATGTTCTTTCTAGGACATGGCACCTCTAAAATCAGGTGACTGGAAACACCTATTGGATCATCCACTGTGTGTATATCTCTCACGCAACCAGTTTCATATGCAGGGTTCAGTCTTTGCCCTTCTGAGAGGTGTGCCTTTATCTTCTTTTGTTATGCTTTACTTGTCTAGTCATTGATTTCTCTTACTTTTCAGTGTTTTCTGCTGTTTTCAACTTTCAAAGGTTAATGCATTAAGTAATAATGCCTTTCAGACTGTTGTCTCACTTTATAGAAATGTATGAAGCAATTTCAAGTGAAAATCCAGAGTTCCGAGAGAGTCATTAGCAATTACTAAGCCTTTTCTCAGGGAGCAGTAAGGTCAGAGCAGATGAATTAGTGATCCTATATGTGGTTTGGGCTGAGCAAACCAAATATTTTTCCAAATATTATTCCAGCATTTGAAGTCCACCTTAAAGTCCAGCTTTGTGAAAAATTATGCTGTCTCTCGTAACTGCAACAGTCCTTAAAAATCTATATTGCTTAAATATGGTTTTAATGACTTGAGGAACAATAATATAGACAAATAAACTGTTGACATCATAGAAAACTTTGTCACAGCAATACTGTTTTTCTGGTAGCTTGACTTTTCGTAAACAAATACAGAAGTAAGGTAACTAATTTATTAACTACCTTTTGACTTGCTGATCAAATTTAGGATGTATATACACACAACCCCCCCATATATGTTCACACATACACACCATTATTTACATTTTCAGCTAGTAGATGTTTCTTTCTAATTCTGATGTTTTCCATTTTCAAAGAGTCACTGAAAAAAATCACCACATTTGAACTCTGTGTAGCAACTTAGAAGCGCAATACTGATACAAAAAGCTGAAGCTTAACTTCTATGCAGTGTCTCATGTCAGTATTGCTTCCTGCCTTTGGGATATGTAATGTTTAGTTTAAAAACATTACAGTGCAATAAATTTTGCTTTGTAATATAATCAACATTATGTTTGCGTTTACTGTACTGTTGAAGGAAAGAAGAGAAAATTAAGATCTTGGACAAAACAAACACGTCCTGCCCTTACCCTTGACTTCCAACTTCTTTAAAATGTCCCAATGCAACACTGAGATGGTCTACAGAGACCCCAGGCCAGGTGCCACGAAGTGGATCCCACAGATTTTCCCAGAACTGGATCTACAGAGATCACTTAAAGCACCTTTTTCCAAGGAAGCAAGCCATGGTGCTGGATATTGTGTTTTTGCAGAAAATATCTTCTTAACTCATAGAAAGTTCATTGCGTGGGAAAAAAAATATTCCTATAGTTACTTTTATGAATATAGATTTTGTAAAATACATTGTAGTTAACATGCTTGAAATGAACATCGAGATAGTCTCAGCATTCAATTCCTGCTTTTTAAATTTGCATTTCTTAAGTCAAGATTGTGAGAGTAGAAGCACGCTAACACAGATTTTTTAAGAACCTGGTAGCAGTGCTAGTAATTGGCAGAAAGATCAGATAATAACCATACAAAGGTGATGATTTCACTTGTTTCTCAAGTCCGTATGCATCAGATGTTATGTCTGAGAAATCAGAAGAACGAGAAGACATTCAACGTTAATAGATATTATTGACATTTTGTTCAGTCTCTTAAGTGTGTTTCAAATAACTGTTTCTTAAGGATCGGTAATTTAATGATCAGTTTGATTTTTGGTTTGCAATCAGGATTCAGTTTCAGTTACCTGATGCACAATCTTGAGCAACACAAAGGACTCTGTATTCAACTGCTATGTTAGAAAAAAATAGTTTTATGTTATTTATATACAGTAAGAGACTTTTCTCTTTACATTACAGGACCAGAGGTTTTATCTGTGGCCTGGCTCTCGATTTTTGATTACAAAGCAAAAAAATCGGTTTATTTGTCTCAAAGACAAGAAGAAAGTGGAAGGAAACATAGGACCCTAGGTAGGAAGATATTTGGCTATGTCTGGCAGAAATGGGCAGCTTAGATTTGGAATGAACTGTTAGGGCAGTAACAGGATGATCTGTAGAAAGCCACATCTTAGAAAGGGTGGTACACTTGGGGCTTGTATTAACTGACCAGTCAATGGCTATAAAATGTAAGACATATGGCTATGTTCATAAGAATATAGGCAAGGTCAACTGTAAGCGGGAATCCTGTTGCTGACCTTGCTTAATCACTGACATCTATGCTTCCAACAGCTTGTCTTGCTCTAATGATTTAACAGCAGGATAATTTTGTCTTGTGAAGCTTGTCAACTCCGACCTTCTAAGAAGTGAAAAGGTTTTCCTGGCTACAGTTGTAGGAGAGTTCTAAAAGACAGTCTTAGTAATAGTACTTATGTCAGAGACCCCTCCTGGGGCCTAATTAGTTTTTGTAAAACATGTAGAAACAGGTAAATTTAAAATCATGTCTTTTGATTGACAGGTAGCTTGCAACTATGGATTTTGTTCTCACAATGTGGCAGTACATAAAATGGTATAGCAAGATGGAGTTTTTCCTAGTACTCCTAGTTTAAACCAAAAAAGTGCCAAAGGGCAGCAAAGGATATTTCAGTCTCACACAGTCTGTTTTTCAAGAGATGGAATAAAAAGAAACAAGTTTGAATTCTCTTCTAACACAGTACCATTCACAGGTAGTGAATGTATGTCGCACTTCAAATCAACTTATCAACTTAAAAAATAGTCAGCACTATAAGATTGTTTAGATATGAACATAAATCTTATCTCCAGCTACAAGTCGTTTTTTCTTTATTCCCTACAAATATAAGAACATTCTAATTAATATTTTTAAAAATCTTATATCTACAATTACAGAATGCCATGAAAACCTTTTTTGCTTTCCTGAGCTCCTTTGTATTTTGATTTAGATGAGGAAGAATTTTTGTATAGTAATCTGTTAAACATATATGAAAGCATAATTTTCAATTTTCTTTTTTCATTAAAACCTGTGGTACAGGTTAGGATATATACTTCAAATCTGTTCATGGATTTTTATGAAAGAGACAGATAAATGTGCAACAGACATCTAACAAGTATCTTCCAGATTTTTTCTCCATTTGAAAATGCCCACTCTAACAGTATCTTTTTATTTATCTTCAATTATCTATAGAAATTTTGTTGTACTTATTCATCTTCCTTCAGTTTCAGTGTGACATCGTTTATACATTCTGCTAGACAACTTTAAAAAGGGCTCGATCTTTAACAATGTCACAAGAACTTGGCTGACTTGGTAAAACCAACTCTATTTAACCCGTAAAATATGAAGGTATTACTAGTCAGAAATATTCCTTTCAAGCTATTATATTATTCTAGAACTGCAGATAAACATCTAGTTTGTGTAAAAGGGAGTTACAGAGGAGAAAGCTGTGAACTGATCTGGTCTGGCCTTTCTGGTCAGGTCACATACAGTGAATGAATGTCCACAGTTACTTGCAACAGCTACTTACAACACCTGTCTTCCAAGTGAGACATGGCACGGAAAGGAAGGAAGCTCACTAGAACTTGATGTCCCGTGCTGACTCCTTCCTTGGTATGACCCCCAGGAATCCAGAAATTGAGACTGTCCTCTTAAACTTGCACCAACCAAACTTCAAACCAGTTCTTCTCACCAGGTCAAAATGGATCTAGTAAGAGTGGGACAAATCATTGCATATGCACAGGGAAAGTGTGCAAGCCAAGGAATCATAGAATGGTTCAGGTTGGAAGGGACCTTAAAGATCACCTAGTTCCAACCCCCCTGATGTGGGCAGGGGCACCTCCCACTAGACCAGGCTGCTCAAAGCCCCATCCAGCCTGGCCTTGAACACTTCCCAGGGATGGGGCATCCACAGCTTCTCTGGGCAACGTGTTTCAGTGCCCCACCACCCTCTCAGTAAAGAATTTCTTCCTAATAGCTAATCTAAATCTACCCTCTTTCAGTTTAAAACCATTACCCCTCATCCTATCATTACATTTCCTGATAAAGATTGTTCACTTCTCTCCCCTGGGAGTGCTGCTAGAGCTTGCTTCCAGAGCTGTTGTAGTTACATACAGAAAGTGCTTCAACACCCTTGTGGACCTGGCTCTGGGCACTGCCCTATACTCTTCCCATAATGGCTTCCATGGACCTTCATGAGGAATGCAGGAGAATCTCATCTCTCCATCCAAGCACATGCAAATTTTTTTTTTTTTGCATGATAATAAACTTATTCATGTAAATAAAGACATATGTCTTCTTATAACTCAATGTGTCCTGCACATCATAATCATATCTGTTTTTTGACTGGGAAAATCGTGGATGCAATTGACTTTAGTAGCTTCACTCTGTTCCTTTTTGCTCTCATTAACAGCACATTCCTTCTTTGTTAATGTTTGTTTATTCCATAGTTACACAGGTAACTTCACCACATATTCTGGCTGATTTCAGTTTGGATCAAAAATGCGCAATTTAAATATGTACACTCTTTGTATTCCAGTTCATTCTAGATATTAAATTTTAATGAAGGCTAAAAATTGCAATGAATGCATATCTCAGGTAACAGGAGAAAGGTCCAATTGGTACTTGTGCTACAAAATTTATTCAAAACAGAGCTTGCTTTATAAAACAGATGTATGTTTCAAGTCATTTGGGAATACTTACAAAGGAAAGTGTTATAAAACACAAAATACAATGACACTGAGAGGACAGCAGCACTATTTGTTTCTAGAACGCACAATTTTTTAAAGTGATTTCACAAATCACTGGGATTTTTATTGTGTAGCTAACAATTGTTGCTAAATTATCCTTTGAGTTGAAATTTGAGAAAATATACATAGAAAACAGTTGTTATGTCACTATTATTTTAACCTTTTCTATTTCATTTTCCTGAAGCCTCAGAATACTATTAAGATCCTTTTGAGATTGTCTTTTTTCCTGTAATTGGTAGTACATTTTATTTGAGAAAGATGACTGCTTAAGGGAATTAACTGTTACAAATTACTAATGTAAGGGATTAATACAGAGCTGGATTTGAATTTTCTGATGTGGTGGGTTGACCCTGGCTGGATGGCAGGTCCCCACCAAAGACTTTGTATCACTCCCCTCCTCAGCTGGACAGGGGAGAGAAAATATAATGAAAGGCTTGTGGGTCGAGATAAGGACAGGGAGAGATCACTCACCAATTACCGACACGGACAAAACAGACTCAGCTTGCAGAAATTAATTTAATTTAATGCCAAATAAAACCAAGTCTGAAAGCATTTCCCCCCACCCTTCCCTTCTTCCAGGACTCAATCCCGAATTCTCTACCTCCTTCCCCCAGGCAGAGCAGGGGGATGGGGAATGGGGGTTGCCGTCAGTTCATGACATGTTGTGTCTGCTGCTCTTTCCTCCTCAGGGGGAGGACTCCTCACACTCCTACCCTGCTTCCAGTGTGGGATCCCTCCCGTGTGAGACAGTCCTCCACAAACTTCTCCAATGTGAGTCCTTCCCACGGGCTGCGGTTCTTCATGAGCTGTCCCAGCCTGTGTCCCTTCCGTGGGTTGCAGTTTTTCAGGAACAGACTGCTCCAGTGTGGGTCCCCCATGGGGTCACAAGTCCTGCCAGCAAACTTGCTCCAATGTGGGCTCCTCTGTCCATGGGGCCACAGGTCCTGCCAGGAGCCTGCTCCAGCATGGGCTTCCCACAGGGTGACAGCCTCCTTCGGGCACCACCTGCTCAGGCATGGGGTCCTCCGCGAGCTGCAGGTGGACATCTGCTCCACCGTTAACCTCCATGGACTGCAGGGGAACAGCCTGCTTCACCATAGTCTTCACCACAGGCTGCAGGGGAATCTCTGCTCACGACATCTGGAGGACCTCCTCCCCCTCCTTCACTGACCTTGGTGTCTGCAGAATTGTTGCTCTCACATATTCTACCTCCTCTCTTCTGGCTGCTGCTGTGTAGGTTTTTTTTCCCCTTCTTAAATATGTTTTCCCAGATGTGCTACCACCGTTGCTGATGGGCTCGGCCTTGGCCAGCAGTGGGTCCGTCTTGGAGCTGTCTGGCATTGGCTCTGTCAGATATAGGGGAAGCTTCTAGCAGCTTCTCACAGAAGCCACCCCTGTAGCTCGCCTACTACCAAAATCTTGCTATGCAAACCCAATACACCTGACTTCATAAATTGCCTTCAATAGGACTCACAATGAAAAATATTCAGTATCAGGAAGGCAATCACAATGACTCCTGAGTGTTCTGCTTGTACAGTTTCTTCTACTATATATGGTGTATGAATTTTGATTTTTGTTTACTACCATATGCTATAGACAAGAAATTAAAAATATAGGTAATACAGTCTGTTTTCTGCGGAGTGGCACTATTTTTAGCTCTGACCAAAGAGAATGTGTTGTGCTACCCTGAAGAAACAACCTTTCTGCATTAAATGGTACTATAAACTCAACAGTTTCTGTAAGGCAAGGTACTAAAAAGTGCTGTTTTTTTCTTGTGAAGTGCTCACAGTAGAACAATAACAAAAGTCGAATCAGCCTTTTCCTAGTTTGAAAAGATTGTATTAGCATTTTTTCTTTTCCAGTTGTATAACATTTTAACAGGTAACCTGACTTTTTTAAAGTAATCTACAGTACATCCACATACTTTGGACACATACTAGAATATCATAATAGAATATTAATATAATTTTTTTTTGAATGAAATTTTGATGTCATTGATTAATTCTCCAGACAACTAGAGTAATTTTCCCTCTGGAGTTCTACTCACAAGGGCAAAAGAATCAATGTATGTACCTCTAAATCGTGTAACTTTAATAATCTGTAAAAGATTGCAGCTATTGCAGTTTAGCAGATTCCTATGGTGTCCTTCAATAGCTGAATATTCTGACTTTTGAATTACTGAGATTTTGAAAGCTTTTATTGCTTGTTCTTTGTGACAAGCACTGTCCTGTCAAACTCCTTTTGGTCTGAACTGTTTCTTCATCCTTGTTCTACGCATACAGCAAAATAAGGTGTAATATTTTGTCAAAATCTTCAAAAACAATGGCAATATCAGATCATTTAAACCAGTACAGGTACAGTACTAATAGCACAGAGGATAAGCTCTAATGGGTGAATTGCAAGACGAGGTAATAATACATATAAACTTACATTTAGCATATATAGAGAAGCTATGCGTGCTTAGAATGGATTTGCAGAAAGTTAAAAGCACTGCGGACCAAAGTTGCTTAGTTGGGACTACTATTCTGTCTTTTAAAATTGGCCTTCCTGGATTTGAAATCATTACCTTCACTCGTTCCTCTACAGTGTCTCCCATACCTGATCTTCCAGTCAACAACGTTTTTAGACGTATGACTAGCAAAATGCATTTGAAGTTTCGGTGATTGGAATGAAATGTCAGTTGGACTTAGCTGTATAAGTATCAGGTGAAATAAATGGAGAAAGTTAGCAATGGAAATGTTTAATAGATTATTTGACCTGTATTTAAAGGTAGACACATGCTTACACTTTTGTTGAATTGAACTTGATGATTATATCACCCTTAAGGAAAATTAAAGGCAGATTGTTCCATGTGAAGTAGCTTGATTTTCTGTAGTAAGCAGTTTCAATTCTATAGTCTGAGAATAAAATAAAAGCCCGCAATTCAAAAAAGCTGCGCAAGTTAAAAGAAGTTTGATATTGTTCCTATTTTGCAAGAGTATCTGTAAAAGTGGTATTTTGAAAATTAAGTATCCATTGTTCACCCTGGGTAGACTCTCAGATAACTTTTTTTCCCTTTAAGATATTTTCTTCTGTATTCCTATTTCTATCACTGGCTTTGGCTTTTCAGCAGATGCTCTACCTTCCCTCTGTATTGATCCTGACTGGAAGACCGTTGCATACTGAGAATTCAGTGATCCACATAAAAGTTAGCCTGAGTATGACCAGGCCTGTGCTGTGCTGTGCTGTGCTTCACATCCAGTATGGCCTTCAGGACTGTGTGGTGTGGCACAAATTCCTAGGCCACAGGATGGCCTCAGCCAGCTCCCACTTGGTGCTGGTCGTTACGCCACCTGCATGGCCTTGCCTTTATCTAGAAGTGCAGCAAGAAGTTCTCATGTGAACATCACTTCTGTTTGACTGTAGAAATGGTAGATCAAGTCGTTCCTTGTGAGAAAATCCAATAATAGCTCAAATGACCAAAAGAAGATAATCTCTTCTATGGATGGGGTCTGCATTGCATGCTGCAGCAACTAAGGGGATGTGAGATTATCTATACTATTCTCTCCTTATAGTTTTACCTCTAAAAAATGGCATTTAAAACGATACTTTACAGAGTCTGAGCGCCTTTCTTACAGGGACCATAATGGATTCCTCCCATTGCAGAATACCCTCTAAGACAGTAATTCTATTTGCTCTTTTTCCCCAGATTACTGCAAAAAATTAAACTATAAAAAATTATTTTAAAGATAAACATAGTTGGAGTGTGTCAACTTTCAAGAAATCACTTAAGGGGAAAGTTAAGAGAGAGATTAAAAATCTTAGAAAAAAGTGTTTACTTCTAAAAAGTAGTAAGACAGTTAGGAAGAAGATCCCATACCACTCCTATTGAAATCAGAATTGATTCGAGCCTCAAGACACGTAAGTTACTCAAATATGTAACATGTATTTCCACAAATACAAGGAGAAAGCAGTATGATAAGACCTGGTTATATTTCATGTCTTCCTGTGAAATTTCGAGGAATTTCCAGGATTTGGGCTGCTCTTGTAAGAAGTTAACTCAGCCAGCAGGGATTGTTACAGCCTACTTTAACTTTTCTAGTTGAGGAAACTGTGTCAAATGCCCCAGGAAGAAGAAGCCTGGGCTTCCACACCTGTACCAATTACATGAAGGACTAGAAATCATTTCCTTCTCAGGTCAGCAGTAAAGTCCATTACATGCCCGTTCCTCATGGGATTCTGCTGTGAACTTGTAATTCCGTGCTGAGGCCACAACTTGTCCTCCCCTGTCCCCGAGTAATTCTCAAAAGTTGTCTTTTCTTATTAACAGGCTGTCTAGGGGTTTTTGTTCGCTTGATCGCTTAGTGACTTTGAAGGAAAAAATGAGTAGACAACAGCTTTAAATCAAATGGGGTAATTGTGCATAGCTGGCAACCTTTTAATAACATGCAAAGTGGATTTTTCATCCATATTTACACTCTTCTAGTGTCAAAAAAGGACAAAGCAGGCACAGCTGATGTTATTTTTAGATCTGGAGCAAGCCTTGTAGAATGTACTGTAGAGTCGAGACTGCCACAAACTGAAAAATAATTACAATCAAGATCATGAAATTTTAACACAGAAGTGGCTGCGTTATTTAGAACATTAATGTGGTTTCAGGAAAAAAGTAATTACTGGTTATCTATTGCCAGAGACATCGTTTGCAGTCTAACTCCAGGGGTGCTGTTTATGTAGGAATTAATGCAAATTGTTTCAAATATTTTAAATAAGTCTACAGTAAATATTTTTTTGTGTGCTTCAACTGCCTTTGGTTGAAGAAACTGGACTGGTACCAAAGAGAATACATGTAATTTCTCCCTAATTATGGTGAATCATATCTCTTTCAGTTTTCTAGAGTGATTTACATTGCAGAATTTTCCCCATTATAACGAATTCCTCCACAACTCTGTTAGCATGCCAAGCTGAGAAAAATCTTTGGCTGCTCAGTACACGAGGCTGCCTGTATCAGGAATAAGAAAAAAATCAATTGATAGCTACTCCCGCTTGCAAATTATGGCCACTTGAAAGATGAAGAAAATATGTCCTTTCTCATATCGTGCGTTACAGCAACATTCAATGCACAGAAATAGATTTAAAAGTTTGGAAGACAGGGAGTTGGTCCATGTGTTCTGTACCTGACTGGTAGATGAAAGAAGGAGAAAGAGATGGTGCAGGGTTCTGTTTTTATCTCGAGAAGAAAGGCCCAACACCAAATGGTGTAATAAAACAGCTGTTTTAATAGGATAGAATACAAATATAGATAATGAGTAGATCTTACCTCGCCTCGGATGCTGGGAACCCAATGCTCAAATAGTATCAGATGGGACCAGGATAGCTTTCCCATGGAATGCTGCGTGGATCCTCTCCATGGAAAGAAGCCCCGTCCTTTTTGGTCATTCAAACTATTATATAATTTTCACCCGAGAAAACGACTCTCTTGATAAAGGATGTTTGCATGAGAACCTCTTACTGCACTTTTACATAAAAACAATGCCGTTTTTAAATAAAATCAAGACTACATGTTCAGATCCCCATGCTTACACTCAAACTATTTAAAGAACTTAGCAGTTAAATGGGACAAAATGTAAAGTCACTGTTTGACTTACATCCTTGCTTGAGTTGGCAGCTAAGACTGCAAGGGAACCCTGCCAAGTGTGTGGCAGTGAGCACGCTTCCCAGGGAACTACTCCCAGCACCCACAGAATAGAGACTGGACCAGGCTTCTGCAAGGTGAAACTCTAAGCCACTGCATCACTTCTAGCTTCAGCTTAATCACCACAAAATTAACTTACAATAATAATTACAAAATTTTTGTAAATACCTATCTAGATGTCTGCCTGATCCAGCTAGAAGTACTGTGCTGCAGTTTCTGTTCTATGGTAGAAAGTTGGCATATCGTGATCTAGACCTTTCTTACCTTTCCTTTTTTATAAAATTTTTCATTCATTAACATTATTTATAATCTAAGGAAAAGAATAAAGAATTATGATGACAAGAAAATAAACAAAACTCCCAATACTGGCTAGAGCTGGTTGAAAACATTACATTGGAAATGTTTCCGTTAGAAATTGATGATTTATTAAACAAAAACATTCCAAGGGAACATGTCAATTCAGATAATGTGAGAAGTAAATTAAGCTGATTGTCTGTTGGAAACACATTTTGATTCCTGATTAGTTCTAATGTCAATAACATCCTGGCTTTCTTAAATTGTGCATGACTTTATTTTTATAGTGGTCTAACTGAGCTTGTTTTATTATTGCAGGTGGCTTCTATCAACATCAGATAGCATATACTAAATGTGGCTAGTGAAGTAGTTCATAGAGGATTTCCAGCTTTCCACTTCTTATTCCAGAAGTGTCCTACCGTTTTTTTTCTTAATTTATTTCCCGTTGAAAGGAATACTTTTTTCTTAATACTACCTCAGCTGTATTGGTCTCCATTAAACAGATCTGTAATCTCACAATAGCAAAACTGTGAAAAATCTCTGCTTTTCAGTAATTTTTTTACACATTTTGATTTTTAGAATGAGCTTGTCACCTTGAAATTTGATGGTCAAAAATTTTTGACTGAAAATTATCTTCCACTCTGGCTTCTGATGCTAAGTTTTAGAGACGGAAACGAGAACGGTAATGTTCTTGAGCCAAAAAATTTATCAACATTGAACATTCTCTGTGCAGCCAGAATGCAGTGTTTGTCTTCTCTTATTTTTAAAAAAGTTTTCTGTTGACAAATAAAACAGACAGTAAAGATGATAAGAAGTTGTAGAGAACATAAACAAGAAAGGAGAAAAGGTGATGCAGAAAGAAGATGAGAAGACTGAAGCATGTTATTCAGCTTCATTTAATGTATGCCCTGTAAAGTGATCTGCATTATGTAAAGCTGCTATACAGTTGAACAAATGACAGTTCCATAGAGTTCTTCAATGAGTTTAAGTGTACAGTTACTTAATAAAAGGAGGTATAAGTAATGAGACCAAAGTTCATCACTAACTGTTCATCAGATTACAGCATTAATATGTCACAAATGTAATAGGCCCATAAAAATTTAAACTGCCCTGTAATGATTTAGACTAGCTACAGATTCACCAGCAGAACTGATTAAGGGCCTACCAAGCCTTACTTGCATCACCCATTTCATTGTGCTTAACACATCAGTTTTTACATCTGTGTGGTGAAAAGTCAGGGAACTTTTCTCCTGAAAAAGAACCTTATGTAAAAAAAAAAGAACACCTGATCATTTTCTGATTTTGTTTATCATGAGTTCTTACAAATGGTTCCAGAAAAACAGAAGGAATCAGGTTTGATTAAACCCGCTTTTCTGCTACCCCTCTCTCCCCCCATATCTGTAACCTTAGAGCTGAAATATTCTGTCATAGGATTTCACTGCAGCACAGCTCTTTGTCGCTTCTGACCTTGCATTGTTAACTCTCACATTCTTATCACCTGTCTTATGAGTCTTAAAGCACCCCTTGGATTCATTTAACAGATTCTCAACTTTCCTATATTAAAAAGAGTTTCTCAGTCCTCATGGCTTTAGAAAAATTAAGCTTAACTGAACAATATTGAATCCTTAAAGCAACACTGAAAAATAAAAGTCTATTCAAAAACTCCTTGAAAACTGGCTTGGTATTTCTGGACATTTAGAGCTGGCAATACTGCTGCTGCTCATATGTGGGTGACCAGTTAGGTCAGAGCTATTTTACGGACTGGCTACTATGACAGCTTTATACCACCTGGAGCGTTTCTTTCTGCCAACTGCTCGTTGACAGCACAACTTGACAGGAACAAAGGACTAGACTCTCATTTCTCATTTTAGCCTATTTAACTAAAAATCTGCCACAACATCTTCATTGAATGGAAAAATTCTGCAAGGCATTCTCCCTAAAAAAAGATATTATTTTATTTTTTGAAAATAGTAGCATGCTAATGAAATACAATGACATTTGCAATCAACTGAGCTTTTCTTGTCTTTATGTTGCATGAAGAAAGCAATAAGTAACCCAGTTATTTTGGAACTTGAGCCTTCTGTGAACTCTAAAGAAGAAATAACTACACTGATGGTCATTCCAATGACCAGGTGTAAAGACTTCATGAATGTTACTAATAAATTTAACCAAAGTGAAAGTTGTGACAATTCTTGCTGTTTAATCGTATTACTGACTGTATATACACAACAGTATTGTGAAGATTTTGGTTGCAGTTTCATAGCATAATGTGTTATCAGTCTTTATCCTTGTGTTTCATCTTTCAATTTAGTCCTAAATCATTCTTTTAAACTGAAAATGATGACACCTGTTTTAAAGGTGAATCAATAATATTTTCAGACCCTGTGTATATGGTGCTCTAACAGACCAGAAGTGGAGCAGCATCTTAGAAGAATCTTTCCTGAAGCCATTGAAGATGAGGTGATATCACAACCTTTTTGAAAAAATAAGGCTGGTAGGGCAGACAAATGAACCTTGACATAGGAGAGAATGAAAAAGGAAATGGTTTTGAGGAAGGGAAAGAAAAATGTTTCAATATCTTAGATGAAACTGAGGATCAAAAGCTGTAGAAGTGACCCTCTCTATACCTCATATTACATGGTCTCATGTTGATTTGATGATCAGATGTTCTCTAGTCGTAGAAGACTGACAGTTACTTAGAAAATGCTTGAGAACTGTGAAGAAATTGCATATACTATTGATTTTTTCTACATCTGTATATCGTACTTGTAAGAAAGAACACTCCAGCCACAGTGTCATATTATGATTTTGACCTCCACACATAGGACTTTAAAATGCCTAATATCTGGACTAGCATACAATTAAGCAAATCCACATATATTTTTTTCATAGTCTTACTTACAGACTTGAAGTTGGCTGAATGAGTCTGATCTGCAAACTGAAGGCCTTGTACCCACTTAACATGGATATCTCACAGCTAACAATGTTAGAAAGGAAATTCTGACATCATGTGCCAAGAAACTCAGGGCACAGCAGAGCCTGGGCTTCATGAAAGACAGGAAAGCTGAAAGCAGATGGAGTCCATTGGATGGAACTCAAATGCTACAGATGATTGACTACCTAAAAATGAATCTTTGGCCAGGGCTTTGACAAATTTGCAGACAAATTTTCACTGAATAGTTTATTTTGATCCCTGTCATTTTATCTTTCTTAAAGGAGTGAATTTTTTTATGCTTAGTAAATCTAACATTTTGTCTTCTTTTGTAAGATTCTGGAAGTGTAGACTAAAAATTGTTTGCATGGAAAACCCCACACTGTTCTGTAAAAATCAAAAGCAAGTTTGCATGTGTTTTGTCTTCTAATGAAAAACATGTTCTGGAATACAAAAAAAAATGTTTATGAAATTGTTGTATGCTAATGTAGTAAGCATTTTCAATGATTTCTGAAAGTGAAATGCTATTTTCCTACAGCTGTAGGTTATAATATTCTCCTCTGCCAAAGGAAAAACATTTGGCAGTTTGAAAATAATATTTTATGTCAAATTCATGTTTACAGAAGAAAAAGTGCTTTATTCATCCAAGTTGCTATATAAAGGATTCATTCTGTTCACACCTCATGACCTTCTGGATCTTTGGAATACTTTCTTTCCTAGGCAGTTGAAAGGAGAGATTCATTGCAAAAGGAGTGGCAAAATGAAGCAGCAGGAAGGGATTCTCTGACATGTCTCAAATGGATGCTTTCAGGAGGTATTGAGTTATGCTAAAGACACCTACCCATATGATGTGTGCACATTTCTAAATAAAGTGCTGGGGGATGCACTGCTTTTATACAAATGAAATCTATTTTACGCTTGCAGCATGCTGCTCCATAAATGATTTTGCCTGGTAACATTGCTGGTTAATGTATTATTTGTCACCCTTGACTCCATGAGAAAGATTTAGCGTTTATAGGTGCTGTTTTGCTGTTCAAGTGATAGGAAAGTATCTGACGAGAAAAGATATGTGTCATCTTTCTTATTAAAGGTTTATGACTAGAAGAGTACTGAATGACTGAGATATATTAAGCACATTATTGAAAATTGTAGCAGATTATAAAGCATTTATAAGTATGAAAGTAGAAGGTTTTACAAATATTAAAAGCCATGGATATTGACCAATTATGGACTAAGAATTCCAGATACGTTACATAAAGTGGCTCATTCAGTAGTATTTTCAGTATCTTTAGACAACACTACACTGTGCTAAGTTAGTGTACATTTGAACCTTCTCATGCTGAGAGACGTAGACATGTTTTGAACATTTTGTTTGGAGCAACGTTTAAATCTACAATGTAGAAGTATTGCAAGGAACTAGTTTAGAATATACATCAAGCTTCTGCTTGTTTTAAGTCTCAAAAATACTTGGACACGCCTGGCTATGCTCCTTTTGCTTGCAGCTGGAAAAAAAATGGTTAAATAAGCTTCTGCTGTAAACTAAAAGTAAATATGTTTGAATATAGTTCTCATTACTGTAGTTAGAAATGCAAATTGAGACACTGTAATTATGGTTACCCTATGATGTAGATTTCCATTGATGATAATTTTAGGGGTTTGTATTTGTTGAATTAATATTAATAAACCATGACTTTTTCTTGCAGAGAACATTATGTATCAAACAATTGGTTTTGGTACCATTATATTCTGCTGCAATGATTTACAATTAAAAATCAAATGTCCCATCTGCCCTTTCCCTGGGTCTGGTTTCCAGCATCTATACATAACGAGATATTAACTAGAGTTAACCTTAGCAATGGCACTTAAATAAAGCTATGCTTTCTAGACTCGTTATGGTGCTGCGTCTTGTGGCGCTCCTTACTTGACAGCACAAACTTTACATTGCATACTGTTGTGCATAGGCATACCCAGACTGACTTGACCGATGCTGGATGAAGGAAGAGTTCCAGGAAGCCTCAGATTTGCACTATACCCACTATACCCATGATTCACTCTTGCTGCTTTTAATGCAGCTGATTAAACTGGCAGACTAATTTTACAGAGGATCTGGCATATTGGCAATAACTCATTTCAATGAAAAAGCACTCCTCTCATGATGAATTTATGTTGTAATAACTTTTATTATTACAATTTTATATCACTGGAGGTTAATACTAGGAATAGTTTGGACCTTATACTGAATTTTGCTCTTTTATGTTTGGCTTTCTTGTTTTTTCATTGTTTTTCAGTTTGGGTTTTTTGTTGGTTTCGTTTTAGTTTTGATTTTTTTTTTTTTTTTTTTACTGATGCCATTAGTTGAATAATCACTAAGGAGAAAAGTTGCAAAAGTAATTTTCACTAAAATCACTAAGGAGAAGAGTAACACATAAAAGGGTTCTTGAGTGTGGTGTTAAATATAGGCTCTCAAAGACTACCTTAATAACTGTCATAGGTTGGTTTTACTATTTTCCAACTACTTTTTTAGAACTGTCTAGACTAGGTGGCTTGCTGTAGTGGTTGGAATGAATCACCCAAACCAGCTCTGCATAGCTCCTTTCAACCTACATCATTATTGGTGACAAAGGAAAGAAAGGCTGAAGAACTTTTGAAACAAAAATGCAGAGCGTATTTTTTTTTTAGCTGTATATGCATAAAGCACTTAACAGGAACTATAAAATGCATTTGGCTTCTTCATGATAAAGCTTTTCTGATCCAGTCATGTTACCTTTTTGTAAAAGAGAAATTTTTCTTTTATTAATTAATACGATTCCTAAATATTTAAGCTGGAATTTTAGTTAAAATGTCTAGGAAATTCACACAATCTTTTTGAATATATGAAATCAGGGTGAGCAACACTAAGGAGAGAAAATGAGGTATTTCAAAATCATGGAAATTTGTCTTCATGAATAAACTGTAAACTACGTAAATGACTGTAAACTTAATAATTTCTCTCAAAATTAAAGGTTTTTAATCTCTAATGAAGTGTCAGAATTTGAACACAGATTTACAGGAAACAGGTTTTGAGTTGTCTGTGGAGTTATTCTTTGATACAGGGAAAAAGCTGTGAATCTGAAAGCTCACCCGAATGCTCAATGGTTACATGAGTATCTTCTTCCAAGACAAAAAGAAGACAGAAACACAATCAATCAAGTCACTTCCTTTTGTCTGACTGTTCTTAGGCTTGTTCTGAATTCAGCAAAATTGCTTATTAGGTATTAGACACTTGACTTAATAGACTTATTTCAATATATTCTGGCCACATATTGGTTAATAAGCTCTCCTCAGTTATGAAAGTATGCAATAAGCTTCTTTTATATAACATATGAGTGCTCTAAATCTTGTATGTGAAGAAAGACACTTTGCAAAATTACTGGTGTTTGGAAATGCACTGCAAATGTTTTGACTTATAAATTTGTCTATTAAAAAATATGCAATCTACTTCATCTATTTCCTAATATGTTGAAAACTGTTACACCATGATACAGCCCAAATCTTTCACTCATTGAATTTCACCTGAAATGACAACACAATTAGTCCTCGGATATCAAGGAAGTTTAAAATCAAATCTGGCAGAGTACCAATTCACTCAACATGTTTTCTGCCTTATTACTTCTCTCAACAGCCTTACTTACTTATGTTGCCCATATACCTATTATTTTTCCTTACTAGATCCACCTGTTTTAATTTTCTTAAAACCAGGATGGAAACTATAGAAATATCTACTCCTCCCCTTTTCCAGATTTCTTACCTCTACTCAAAGTATGTCAACCTGTACTCAAAGTATGAACTCAGGTGATAAGTTTCCAGTTAATCCTGGTGGCAATATACATAAAAATGAGATCCTTTTTTTCTGCTCTTTTCCCAAATAACTCCTTAAAGGTTTCTCAGAGAATCAACCTTTGATTTTACTCTTCATGCTAATCTTCGTGGCCCTGCAGTGTTTTTTTTCATTTTATTTTCTTTAGGGAAATAAGACATCAAAAGAAAATCATTCTTGTCCACGGAACATTTCATCCACCTTGACCTAGTCGTCCTTCACCTGGTCAAGTAAGAGTCCAGTAGTGTTTTGCCCAAAGGTAAGGGGAAATCAATAGATATTTTTCCAGGTCCTAGCACGATTTTTATGAGACTCATGGCTATACCTGCAACTGTTCAGTGGTCATCCACCCCATACTCCCTTTCATGAGTTTCAAATATAAATAACTTTTATTAAGTGTCCACCCTCATACTTCGAGGTCTCTAATTACTTTATCCTTTGTTCTTCCTCATGACAACAATAACAGTGCCTGTGTAGTTATTAAAATGTTTAAACACAGTAGCAAAAAACCAAAGGATTGACAGAATTCATATAAAACTCATCAGAGTAGTGCAGAAGACTGTAGCTCAGCATCTCAAGTCCTTGCATCAATGCTCTGCACTGGGGGTGAATGAGAAACAGACAGTGAGGGGCTCTTACTGGATCTCAGTAGGAAAAGCTGATAACAAATGGCATAATAAAATCCCCGTTTTAATAAGTGAAAATAAAAAGAGGAATATAGTTAGAAATTAAATCTTATGTCCTTTCAGATGCTGGGAATCCTTCATTCATGCAGCATCTGACAGACCGAGATGGATTTTCCACAGCACACTGTGTAGATCCCATCTGCAGAGAGATTTCTCCTCCCTCCTATACTATGGTGCCTTTTATTTTGTGTAACAAACAAAATCATATATCTTCTCCTGAGAGGCTGGAATGTCATCTCTGCTGTAACAGCCACCAGCGTGCAGCACAGGCCGGCATGGGATGTTCCAGCAGGCTCCTTTACAGACGCTGCTCGTGCCAAGGGGCTTCTCAAGCCTTAAGTACAAGGTCCAATAGAGCAGGCATGGTTTGCTCAAGATCACTAACTCCTTGAATACAATATATTCCACAAGGCTCCAATTACAAAACTTTGATTTTATAGGCCACTTCTGTTTTTCTTTCTTTTTTTTTTTTTCTATGGTGGTACCAAAATGGAACTCAGTCATTTTGTGCAAATTAACACTGTAGCAATAGGTATTTGATGGACCATTTTTTCAGTATCCAGACAATTAGTCGAGCTAGCATTGTATAAAACTATTAAAGGCATAGGACAATATATATGCTTGCTTCTATTAGAAAATTCTGTTGGGCTAATTTTAGCTATATTCACTTTGACTTTTTCATTTCACTGTTATCTTAGTGGTATGAATAAATGTTTAGTACACTGGAATAAATAAGTGAAGTGGTACATTAGATTTGTACATGTTTCTATGAATTTTAATGGTTCAAGCAGTATTAAGAGAGAAAACAGGAGAAAATCCTTTGGGAGAAGAGCTTATTAACTTCCTTTCTTCCTTCCAGAAATTGCTTTAAGGAAGTTGTATGCTCAGATACACCTAAGGAAAGCAGGAACCCTCAATGGAATTACGTATTCTGGGCTACTTAATTAGTTTTTAAGTGCAGGAGTTGTGTATTCAATTTAAATGAGCCAGACTGGCAGGCTGATAGATTTCTTTAGAAATGGGGGAAAGAATTTAGAAATAGAAGAACACATATACAGGAAAATGGGAGGATACGAAAAGTATGTGTTTCTTCTTTTTTTTTTTTTTTTAAACACCAGACAAGATTTTGGGAGAGAGTCAATGGAAAAAAAGAATGGAAAGGGAAAAGAGGGACCTTCAGCAATGGAACTAATGCTTTAAAATTTGGAAGGATAAGAATAAACCGTGAATGCAAGATATCTTGCTGAATTATACTTTTCAATTTATTTCCTTTTAAAAAGAATAGCACAAGAAAAAGTCTTAAGAAAAATCTAAAAAGTACAAGGACAGGATAAGTATAAAAGCACATCTGAGACTAAACCTCAATCTTATCATAGAAAGAAAAACTTTTAGAGGAAATAATAAGAAATTCCACAGAGGGAGACGGAGAATGGACTAAACTGAAGTCTGGGTATATTAAAGCAGAAATCCATGAAACAAAGTAAGGCACAGAAGACTGTAGAATAGATCACGTTGTACTGAAAAGGGAGCTGAGTAAGGTTACTTCTGGGAACCATTATACAGCTTTCACTAATCACGTTGGCAGAAAACCTGGGATCTTATCAGGTAGAAATGACAGATAATCTAATTATCCTAAATATGCCAGCACTGATGGCAGACATTAGTGGTAAAGAATAAAAAGGTTTACTATGGGGAACTTGTGATGAAAGTAAATTAATTTTAAAACTCTAGATGAACAATGCATCAAAGAATACATTTATCTTTGAGTGAAGAAATAAGTCCTATCTGAACTTAAATCTTTAATTAAGTAGTTTGTTAAATAGTGCTAATGAGGTGGAAGTAGGAATGAATTGATAGAGCTGTGCACATTGGTAGATGGGAAAAAAATCTGTACAAGCTCCAGAAAGGTTCTGAGAAAATCATCTGCGTTCCTTCCATGGACCAGAGAGCCTTAACTATCTCACTGATGATGTAAGTATAGAATCATAGGATGTGTTGTTTTGGAAGGGACCTTTAAAGGTCATCTAGTCCAACACCCCTGCAGTACTCAGGGACACCTTTAACTAGTTCAGATTGCTCAGAGCCTCATCCAGCCTGGCCTTGAACGCCTCCAGGGATGAGGCCTCCACCACCTCTCTGGGCAACCTGTTCCAGTGTCTCACCACCCTCATTGTAAAGAGCTTCTTCCTAATGTCTAATCTAAACGTACGCTGCTCTAGTTTAAAACCATTGCCCCTCATCCTATCGCTACATGCCCTTGCAAACAGCCCCTCCCCAGCTTTCTTGTAGGCCCCCGTCAAGTGCTGGAAGGCTGCTATAACGTCTCACCGGCGCCTTCTCCAGGCTGAAAGTAGTCCTCTTCAATATAACATCCCCCTTAACTTTCCCTCTGTCTGTTCATAGCCTATGCACTTGTATATAAAATATATTCTGAATTTTGAATGCATTTATTTGTTCTCGGCACAATTTTTCTGTATACTAATCAGGTGTACGAATATAACATATTGTCATAGTTTAACCCCAGCTGGCAACTAAACACCACACAGCCACTCACTCACTCCACCACCAGCAGGATGGAGGTAAAAGAACTGGAAGGGTAAAGGTGAGAAAACTTGTGGTTTGAGAAAGAATAGTTTAATAATTGAAATCAAGTATAATAATAATAATAACAACAATAATAATAACAACAATAAAAAATCATAATGAAAAGGAAAATATCAAAAAGAGAGAGAAATAAAATCCAAGAAAGACAAGTGATGCAAATGAAAAACAATTGCTCACCACCAACTCATCAATGCCCAGCCAGTCCCCAAGCAGTGGCCTCCTGGCCAACTTTCCATCTAGTTTATGTGCTGAGCATGACGTCATATGGTATGGAATATCCTTGGGGTCAATTGTCACAGCTGTGTCTGCTCCCAGCTTTTGTGCACCCCCAGCCTACTCGCTGGTGGAGCGGTATGAGGAGCTGAAAAGGCCTTGACTCCCTGTAAGCACTGCTCATAAATAACTAAAACATCCCTGAATTATCAACATTGTTTCCAGCACAAATCCAAAAAGATAGCCCTGTACTAGCTACTATAAAGAAAATTAACTCTACCCCAGCCAAAACCAGTACACATATTTTAAAACAAGAGTCTGAAAACATAATTGGATGATGAGCTGATCTCTAAAAACATATACCTGATATTGAATTTCAAATTGCAATTGGTAGCCTGGGCTGAAATCTTAACTGTCTTTCAAGGAATGCTATGGATTTTTTTTCAGTTTGGGTTACCATATATAAATGGCACTCATTATATATTAGCTGTTATTAATTGCTGTGTGTTTCAGTTCAGAGATCTCTGGGCTTTTTAATTCAGCATTTATTAGACATGACAGACACTTGTTAGAGATATTTGCCTTTAGTGTTTCAGGAAATCTACTGATAATGGTTCTGCAATTATAACACACCATATTGGGAAAGATTTTACTAATCTTTTACTAAGCAGAACACCTCTGCAACATGACGATGTATTAGTCACTGACAAAGAATGAAGAGCTGATCTATGTTTCTACTATACTCTAAGATTTAGAGGTTGGCACTTGCTCATAAGACTTCAACCTGGAGTGATATGTGTTGTAAAATGTTAAACTTTTGATTATCCTCTCTCACGTCTATTTTTATTAAATACATTTTTTCTATTTTTATAGAAGAAGAATAAGATAATGACGCTTAAAGGATTTAGAGTTTGTGATCATAGAAATCTGTACAGGTACATTTGAAAATATGGAGAAATATTGCTCTCCAGAGTATTTTCAACATCATCTTTCCTATCTGCAAACTTCCTTTCTTTCGGCTAGGTTAAGTGATAAAAGCTATTTGCACTCCCACAAAGGAACCCAGAGAGACAATGACAGCTGGGAGAGCTCAAGTAATACCTTGCCCTGGCTCCTTCCAGGCCCACCATAGGAGCCACCAGCCATCCAAGGCCCATCTCCACAAGCCCAGAGGAGCACATTTGTATTGGACCTCAGGGCACTTTCATACATTAGGGAATGTATCCATAACACAGTTTAACATTACAGAAGCCATACTATTAAACCCCAGACTTATATCAAATGTTCTCAGTAACGTGAAAAAATCAGTTTTGCAATGTGAAAAGCAGAACCCGTCCTCAACAAGCATTTTAGGAGACTAAGACACAAGGCCCAAAGAGTGCTTTGACCGTAGTATGAGGCTGACATGGTTCTGCTGACAGCATACAAGTCCTACTCTGTGCCTGTGCTCCTGATCAGGTGTACCAGAGTATTTATGTCTTACTTTTGTTTGCTGGAGTTTTTGATTTTACTTTCTATTAGCTACTCTACTCAACTGCCCACTTTTCCTATACCTAAGACCAGTTCTATTATAACCAGCACATAAGTAATATAAGTAAGCCAGATGATTTAAATAATATGTCCAATGCCCAAAGCTAGGAGTGGAACCAATGATCATGTGAATCTCAGTCAAGTGCTTCTACCAGATCATTGTATTTCTACATGTTTTCAAAACAATATTGAAGTTAACATTGTATCAATGATATCTCTGGAGGCTATTACATAATTTCACTGATATAGGAAACAAAACTTAACTCTGAGCTTCTTTGCTTTGTGTGGTTTAAAAAAACCTATTAGTTTGGTGGTACAAGTTTGCTTAGAAATAAATAAATTAATTGAATGCAAAAAAATATATTGGCTTACTTCATCAAAGATCTTACAGCAGAGTGGATAAATCTGTCTTTTGATGTAAAAGCTTTAAAAATTCCATTGTGATATACGCTTTTCAGCTTCTGATTATTGGAACTATAATAATCAGCACATAGAACAAAAAGAGTGACTGAGCAGAATTTTTCAAAAGAGGAGATAAACTACGTAAATTAAAAAGACACCAGTAAATAACGGCATTCTAAAGAGGATAATCACGACATGAGAAGAGAGAGGTAATATTATTCCAATAATATACTGAAAACAGAAAAAATATCATTACTAATGGTATTTCAGCCAAAAACCATCCTAAGGGCCAATATTTCATTGTTTAGCTGTGCATAAGAATATGCAGACCAAATATGACCTGCGAAAAGGACTACATGCTTCATAGCATATCAATGTGACTGTTGTATTCAAGTACAGAACAAATGCAAAGCATATTCACCAAAGCCAGCAGGTAACTGACATAGGGTGAACACTCAGAAGCCAAATGAGTTGGATCAAATGGCATAAATAATCCCAAATCTCCTCTGAATACTGCAGGATCAACTATTATCACTGTATCTTCTTGTTTATTATGGACTTGATTCAAAGTATGTCAGCATTTGCCAGAGTGTTTACCCTAATTTCAGTTACCATCAGAAGAATCCATAAATGAGGCGGTGGTTGCAATAGATCCTGGTGAGGAACAAAAAAACAGTCATAAAGCACTAGCAGAAAAGAAAGGAGTTATTGCTGGAAATCTGTCTTTAAGCATCTGTCTGTTGAGAATCAAAACTTGCTCTGTAAGAATGGGAACCAGCCAGATTTTTATTCTTCCTTGTGAAGGTGCATTCAGCAGAAGAGTGTGACAACAGCTGTGGCTTGATTAGAAGTCACAAGATAGGGTGAAAACGAGTAATATATGGCTACTTAAGAGCCTTAAGTGCACTTCTCTATCATTGTGGGACATGGCTCTGAGATCTCTGAAAGAGCAGCGATGTATAAATTCACCATCATGGCTGTGTTTGGATTCAGTGTCTGTGGTCTTAGTGTCCTATAAGATAAAAATCTTTATTGTGGATATGCTGAAAAACTAAGTGGAGAAAGTGGATACATCTGCACTGTGTCTTAGAGGTTTCACTAAGGCAGTCCCCAAGGTCAGGATCATGTGCCATATAGGTGATAAGCCTATAAGCATGGTCCCAGGTGTGGCTAGGAGCTACCTTTCAGAGCAAATAAGATTCCATGTACATGAAAGACTAATACTCTAAAAGTCAGCAAGTAGCTGGGTTTCAAAATACATTCTACATATAACTTGTTCTTTCTGCCAATTGAATGCTGTGTAAGTACACTTTACAGTGCTTAATTTTTCTGTCCAGGACAAAAGAAGTGACATTGCCGTAATTTGTCCTCAGCCATTCCTGTTGTCTTAATAATAACCACTGAGTTGTCCAATTGATTTTTTTTTTCCCTAGCTGCTATGATGTATTTCTGCACTGCAGTTACCATTGTATGAAATAATTTAAAATTTGATACAATTTCTTTCCAGAATTGGTAGTATCTGTAGAACAGTGAGGGTAATTAATCACTGGCACAGTCATCTTCTTCATTACTTGGTGACTTTAATTAAAACTACATTTCCTCCTAGAGGTAATGAAGTAAATTTCAACACACTTATAGCACTTAGACTCTTAATTTCCACTTTTGAAACTCTTGTGCACTCTAGTGGGGGGAATATCAAATATTTTGACAGCACCGCAGACAGCATGATTGACTGGTGCCAATCAGAAAAAAGTGTCAGGCTGCTTCAAGTGATTGCTGCTGTGGTCAGCTCAGCGGTGAAACGGACCATAACACCAATATAAAACTTAACGTCCAGCTATGTGCTTGACTCCTGGGCACTACTTCTTTGATTTCACAATTTATATTGTGAAATTAGACTTGAAATTATGAATATTAACTGACACCCTCTGAAGACAGTTAAAGTTGACTTCAGAAATATGAACTGCCTCATTTATCTCAATCAGGGACTTGGTATCTTGTTTACTAGGCGAGTTTTTTCTGTCCAGCTGGTATAAGCATCAATTACATGTAAGCACATTTTATTTCTCTCAGCTGCAAGAGTTCATGTGCATAACCTTTGCCAAGGCTCAGAAGCCCCCTTTAAGCGAATGATACAAGGAAGTTTCTGGCATGTTTCAATGATTTCTACAGGACAGATATGACTACATTTCTTCAATCTTTAAGTTTGGACAGCAGAAATAAGTTCTCACCAAACTAAGACTTGATAGTCTTTTATTCTCAGTAGTTTTCTCACGTAATCACAAAACAGTTGAGGTTGGAAGGGACACCTGGATATTCTGTGGTTCAACAAGTGTCAGCTATATTAGGTTGCCCAGGACTGTATCCAGCTCAGTTTTGAACATCTCCAAAGATGGAGACTCCACAGCCTCCCTGGGCAACCTGTTTGACCACAGTGTATTTCCCTGTGCTTAAATGGAATTTCTTGTGTTTCAGTTTGTGCCCAAAGCCTCTTTTCCTTTCACTGTGTACCACTGAGAAGAATCTGGCTGCATCATTTTTTCTCAGTCCCTTCAGGTACTTAAACACATTGATAAGTGCCTCCCTCTCTCCCCCACCCCAAGATATCTTCTCTCCCAGTTAAAAAATCCCAGTTCTTTCAGCTTCTCCTTACATGACAGTTGCTCCTCTAATCATCTTAGTGGCCCTGTGTATATGCTTTCTTGTGCAATGCCTCTGCCTTTATCCCTTGCAGTAGTTAATTTTTTACCAGAAATTTTGAAGAGAAAGGTGGTATTCTCAGTCAATAAATGATGTGTGGCCAAAAATTGTTCAAGGCATTGTTTTCAATTGCTTCAACCTGCATCTCTATTATTTTTGGACTATTTTCACAAAGGATTGACCCTTAAGTAAAAAGCCTCTATGAATTATTTATTTCTGTACTTTCAGAGAAAGTTGAGGTGGAATATTGTAAATTGTAGCATGTTATAAATAATGGAGAAATGCATCTAAGTATAGAATTCCTGGGATTTACGTTGTAGGACTTGAAAAATGCCCCTTAAGTTTCTGATGTATAACTTGTGAGATTTAATTATACAAAAAATAACTCCTAAATTTAAAGGAAATTCTGAAAACCTTTAGCCTTCTGAAGCATTGTTGTGGTTTAACTCCAACTGGCAGCTAGAACTTTACAGCCTCTTGCTCACTCCCCCCAGCTGCGATGAAGGGGAGAATCAGAAGAGTAAAAGTGAGGAAAAACTCATGGACTGAGATAAGGACAGTTTAATAGGTAGAGTAAAATCTGTGCACGCAAGAAAAACAAAACAAGAAATTCATACACTGCTTCCCATCAGCAGGCAGGCGTTCAACCATCTCCAGAAAAGCAGGGCTCCATCATGTGTAACCGTTACTTGGGAAGACAAATGCCTTAACTCTGAATGTCCTCCTCTTCCTTCTTCTTTCCCCAGCTTTATATACCGAGCATGATGTCACATGGCGTGGAATATACCGTTGAACAGTTGGGGTCAACTGTCCCATCTGTGTCTCCTTCCAACTTCTTGTGCACTCCCAAGTCTACTTGTTGGCAGGGAGATGGGAGGAACGGAAAAGGCCTTGATTGCTTAGCAACAAATAAAAACATTAGTGTTTTACCAACACTATTTTCATCCCAAATCTTAAACATAGCACTATACCAGCTGCTAGTAAGAAAGTTAACTCTATCCCAACTGAAACCATGACAAGCATGGATGTCTCTTTCTTATATTTAGTCACATGCAAAATCACAGTCATCACTTATGCTCAAGAAGTGCACCACATCAGAAAGGAACAGCTGATTCAAAACTATATAGATAATTTGAACTGCATCATTCCAGCTTCCAAAGATTTATTTTGCTTTTGAGCTGAAACTTCTATTACCTTTTTGTTTGTTTAAGTAAAGGTGGTAGAGTTGTTTTAAAAATATTTTGATTTTTTTTCTAACACCTCACAAGAAACTGAATCCTAAAGTATTCAGGGGGAAACCATTTCTTCCTCAGTTGTATTTTCAATAGCTTTTACAGGCAGTCTTGCATCAGGGAATTCTACTTTTGCAAGGACAACTACCACTGTACATTCTGAAATATATTTTCTAATCAAATTGCTGTTACCAAGTAACCTGACAGTTTTTTCCCCTGATTCATAAAGCCTTCGTTCTAATTTTTTTTTTTTTACCAAAATGAAACCCCACCAAAATGCTTTGAAAGCAAATTCTTACCAGCATATGGTTTTTCAAGTTCAAATGATTTAATTAAAAAAGCTTAAGTTCATGTATTTGGAGTAAAGATAATGACATATAATACAATTCTGAAATAACTTTCATAGTCATTCCATTAGACTGGCTTTCTTTTTCAAATATTTTGATTCTATTTTGGATTGAAATGTTTTAATTTCACATTTGTGTTTTTCTATAATCAATGTATGCATTCTTTAGCTGTTTTTTTTAATCTTTATGTTGATGAACGCTTTTTTGAACCTCCTTGGAGGCAAAGCATGACTATTTGTCTTTCTGGCAGACAACAGTACCCGTCATAAAATTCTAGTATTGAATATGACCATTCTTTTCAAAGGGTAAGATCTAACCACTTCGTATTCTGGAAAGGGGGATGGATTGAAACATCTCAAGTGCTCATAGTGCAAACACCTATCACCATAAACAGTGTTATGTTTTATGTTATGTTTAACCGATGAAGTCTGTAGGTGCTAGAGAAGAAAATAACATATAGAAAACAGTGCCAGGTCTGGAAATGAAGAGCTGAATCTGCTAAGGAGTGATCCTCCTGCCCTATTACTCCGAAAGGTCAAGTATACCAAGGAGTCACCACATGCCATGGACACAGAGGACAGAAATGTTGACGGCATAGTGTTCAAAGGAAATGAACATGAAGGATTCCAGAGCCAAAGGATGCCCTCTGTAGCTGTACTGAGTTTCTGTATCTACACGCATCTTGGTGCACCAGTTTTTGAAGACAGTGAGAGCCTATAAGGCACATCAAATAAAACCACTGTGAGATGCAAGGCTGTTTCCTCCAAGCACCGTTGCAGCACCATTTGCATAAAGGTCATGGTGTCAGAACTGAAATGAACCCCCTGTTCACCTTCCTGTGCTCACCTCATTGTCTCTCTGCTTCGTAACCTACTGCAAGTGTGCCTTCAAACAGTGGGCCTCAATAGGCTTTCATTGCAAACAGTAATATGCCATTGTTGGCAAAGCTCTAAAATTGGCTCTTGCTCTGCTATGGGACAGGAAGGCTTCATCCATACAGGAGAATTACCACCACAGAGAATGGTATCTTTGAGGAACATAGCAGTATAGTTACAGTATTTCATTTCCTTCCCTCATACACTTAGTTCAGACCGACAACCGTTCAGACCAAGGAGGATGAAAACATGGCTCCTGACTGTTCATTTACAGAAACTTACTCCTTTCCCTTTTGTACCATTTTAACTTCTTAGCTACAATGAAGATCCATCTTGGGTAAGGTGAGAAGAGCTGTCAGTAATAACACAATTTAAAAACGGGGAAGGAGAAGAAAAAAAAAAACAGAAGCAGAAACTCCAGCAATAGCAGATGATCTGCTGGCTATATATCCTCTATCTGGATTTGATTTAGAAAGGAAAAAAAACATGGAAACTGATAATGCTCTAATTTAAGGGTTCTAAGGATCACTAAGAGTGAGACTTTTTCAATTCTTTGCCTCATTGGCAAATATATAAGCATATATTTAATAGTCACTATTTTATATGGATTCTGTAGTAAGTTGTAGTGATGTAGATTTGGAGTAACATCAATGTTAACACTACTGTGCTAATGTTACAACTGAAAATAGAATGGGGACTCTCTATGTAGATCCATAGTAGCCTATTTTAACTCCATAAATATCGCAAGCAGTATTTCTTCTCTTTTCATATACTTGGTTGCATCAATAATTAGATTTTTCTTTAATTTTATGAATTTTGACATTACCACTGGAAGTACAGCGTAGCTCATGTTGCCTTCTTATACTAAAAGATTGTTATGTAATAACCAAATTCTACTTGAAGACTGAGTTGATATTATAGTGGATACTCACTCCAATGATTATCTTTAACTGCTGTGAAATGGACCTGCTGTTTTTTGGAAAGGAATTTCTAGAGGTTATTAAACAAATAATTGGGTTTCCAGTGTGCTATGTAACTCTCAAGGCAAGAAACAATACTAATAGGAAAGGCAAAGCCATATCTACTAGAAATGGTTGATTAAAATAAAAATCTGCACTTATCTGAAACATCTTTTGAGCTTCTATTTGTGAAGGCCAGATAATATTTCCCCAGTTTTTCCATTTTCCCAGGAAAATTCAAGTATTTAATCCTACTAAACAAAAAAATCTTTTCAGGTTCAATGATTTTTTTCTTTTGTTTCTGTTAAGGTTCATGAAGTTGGCCCCTCAGTCTCTGGGAATATTACATAGCATAAGAGAGAAATGAGAACAGGTCCCGATTTCACTCTAATATGACATGTTTACTTTGAACCACAGCAGAGAGCAACCACTGTGATACATTCTTCATCTATGTCCTTTGTCTTCTCCATCTTCCAACTCCATATATTTGACTTTTCCTCAATCTGAGAGGATCTGAGCAATGTGTGGCAGACTACTTGCATATCAGGTCTGTACTGAAGATATTTTCTCAGCAGGATACTATTCCCACTCTTCTTCAGACTTCTATATACCATTCAATCTGTATAAAAGAACAGCAACATAACAGAGAATCAACTCTTAGGTCTTTTGATGTAGATAAGTGGAGATGTAGATGAGTAGATAGTAATAAAATAAAAATGGATGCTGACTTGCACTTTGGATATGGTTCAAATCAGACCCTTGAGATTAAATTAAGTCTGCTGTACTTTTCTGGAAAAAAAAAATAAATTACTATTCCTCTGAACTCTGGTTTTGGCTGAGATTAGAAAATGAAATTTTAAGGGACACCTGAGCCATATTCCCAACTTGATCCAAAGCCAATATGTACTATAACATCTGTAAAAAACCTTTTCTTTGTGGGATTATAGACCTATTTTTAAATCTAAGTATATCAGGTCTATTTCCAAAATTGTTGAATTTTGTCCACGAGGTCTTGTATGCAGACTTAAAAAAAAAAAAAAAAGAAGAAAATAGGTTGGTCTTCTTGTTCAATGTGAGAAAAATATTCATGATAAAATTGCCAGACTGTAAGAAAGAATGTACTAAAGAAAGCCTTTTGCCTAGTTTTACCATTGAACAAAGAGTTCATCACAATATGCTCTGAATTAACAGTGTTATTGACAAGGTTTATTTTGGTCTAATAAAAGGAGAGTTTTGGAACTTCAGAATGCATGAAAAATATGATGATTTTGAGTCATTACATTTCATTCAGGTTAATTGCTTTAACCTTGCTACAGTCTGTCTGAAAAATATAGGTAATTGTAACAGTTGACACCAAAAATAAAATTTCTGAGGAATGTAGGAGTTCAGGAAATATAAGAAATTTTGACCAGTATGACAAACTATTTTGTGCAAAGATAGGTCTTTGGGTACAAAAATATCTCCATTCAGGCTTCTGATTATTGGTTCATTCTTTACTATATACTTTTTCTAACCTGAAACAGTGACTGGCTATTTTCAGAAAAGAGGCATTAGACATTATGGACTATTACTGTTGTCTTTTCCAAATTTAGAAATTGGAACTGTTAATCAGATTACTTAAAATCAAAACATTGCTCTAAAATGCATATGTGAAGATGGTTGAAATATTTCCTCTTGCAAGTAGCATTCACGTGTTTGGTTTGGTTCCTGTTCTTGTGAAAACGACTGCTGACCTTCTAACTCAACGAAATACTTTTGTCTAACTAACTTTTCGTAGATTTGAGTATTTCTCAATGCCTGATTTCCATGAGCAACATTGCACATTTGTTTCAACCTCTTGAAGATCTGCAATTGTTAACTGATCTGCTTTTCATCATAAGCCTTAATCAATGCATCTCATCAGCTAGAGGGAAAAAAAAAAGGATCTCTTAAGACAAATTAAGGATCTCAAAATTGCAGTATCCGATTGAGTTCATAATTTCCGTCAATGTAAAGTTCCCCTGAGAAATTTCAGCTCAGAATATTGCACTCTGACACAAAAGATATCTTTTCCATCTACCCAATGAGTATTAAAACAGCACAGAAATCATTTGTGTTCTGGAAATTGACTCTTCTGCAATCAATGATATAAGTGATGGACTGTATGAACAAGCTATAACTGCATAGAGTCATCAAGTAATCACTGATTGCAATTGGAAGATGGAAAAGCAATCCAATTAGCTTCAGATAAGTTAAAGTTTGTGTTAACAGCTTCTTTAGCCAATGGAGAAAGTGTAGCAGCATTCTTAGGCAGTAGCTTAAGAGGTTCCTCTGTCAGAACTTATAAATGGAGTGATTATTATAAAAATCAGAAAAAAGATATTATGGAGAAAATCTATGTGAACCCTCACTGTCTGCCAGGCTGCCACTAATAGCAAGCGCTTCAAACCAGAAAGTTGTTAATTCTGTTAAATTGAAAGAATGTGTTCTAGGAACAGAAGAGTGACACATGCATCTCCATCCTGGTAGACCTGCTACATATGCTGCTATAATATTTCAGTCAGAGCATGTGTCAAGAAATGGGCATAAGATGATTGTTCATCCCATCCCAAATTTGCATTGCAGGCACCACGGCAGGGATAAATGTATTTCATGCCTCACTACAGCCATAAGTAGGTGGCATCATTTTTTGCCAAAAATTGCTCTGGAAGTTGGAGAAGGTTCTCAGCAGGAGATGGGCAGTGGTGCAGAGAAGTGATGTAGCATTAGGAATAGACTTGCTCTTGTACTGCTCATCTTATGCATTCAAGAGTCATGACTAAAGCTGCATAGAAATCATGAGAAGGCATAAATTAATCAGATACAAAGAAAGAAGCAAACAGTTTACAGCAGTGGATGGAATTTTAATTAGCCCCCTGCCTGGGAATCTTTCAGGTTCACTGAGGTCATGTATTCTAGCTTATCTTGGCAGCTGTGGAAACTAGAAACACTTCTTTTAAATGAAAGCTTATGTATTCATATAGGCAGCAACTGCCTTGATGGGTTCAACCTTAAGGAATACACAAACACTACAAAACTTTGCAAAGAGTATTAACACTGTTTTTCTTACTCTAGTATTCCTTTGTTCAGTACTGAAGAAAAATGCTGTTTTTTGTCTTTCTTTCCTCACAGCTGATGTTGGCTAAGAATGTCCTTTCATCATTTAAAAAGGAGTGGCAATTGCCTTTAAATGAGCTTTCTGAATAACTCTGCTTGTCTCTGTCCTCCACAGGCATGTTCTTCAGACATCTGTCTCGTGGGTCTGAAAGAAGCAGCACCTGCTTCCACTTCTCTAAACAGGGCATTGCTGTATTTCAAAAAGTACAAAGAGTTGCTGAAGTCACTGGAAATGCTTCTCCTTATGTTAGTTTAAAATGTAAAA
>VWZL01000582.1:10078-41442 GCA_013396915.1 Stercorarius parasiticus | reverse complement strand
TTCTGTTCACGAGTTTGATGTTTCCTGCAAACAACCCTGTAAATGCTGAGGAGCGGCTTTGGAAGTCACCTGCCCCCGCCTCGTCTGGGTTTGGGGACGCTGGGTCCCAGTTAGGGGGGGACAGCCCTCATCCCGCTCCCCCAGCCTCCCGGCAGCCTCCCGGCCCCGAGCAGGGACCCAGCTGGGATGGGAAAAGGGGACTGAGCTGTAAGTCCTGACATTTCCATCTGTTTCGGGGCTGGACGGGGCGGGCAGGGGGTGGAAGGCGCTGGGGGCGGACGAGGGGCTCATTGCGGGAGCGAAAACCCACCCAGGACCTGGAGGGGGAAAACATCCCCCCTGATAAAAGCTGCCTTCTCCCATCGGTTTTGCAGTCTCCCCCAAAAAAAAAAAGCCCAGCCGTCCCATGAAAATCCCAGTGCCGGGGCAGGAGCTGGTACCCAGAGAGGGGAATGTGGAAATGGGCAGAGACGCCGCTGGGTGCAGGGAGGTGATCATTTCCAAGGGATGCTCTTTGATCCAACTCGCCCATGTCTTTGCAAGCTCCTTCTTAGGGAAGGCGCTCGGCACCGGGGAGGTCATATGGGGCCTTTCTGCTTGGGTTGCTCTCCTAATGACATGTCCCATCGCCTTCGCTGGGAATTTGCTCACGCGAGTCCCCGACAACAGTGAGTTTGCGGCGGATTTTGGACGGTTTCCCCATGACCGTGTGGTGGGGTTGCAGAGGTCTGACTTTTCTTCTCGCCGTAAAATGAAGCAAGGTGTGGGGAACCAGCCCGGGCGGGCGCAGATTCACTTTAACGCATTTACCTCGCCGTGTTCTATAATAACCAAGGAGAGCAAGTGGCTTTCTGCAGGCTTGGAGGTGCGATAAATATTTGCAATTGGGAAAAAGAAACAAAAACGGAGTGAAAGGGTGAAATTTAGCAGTAAGACAATATTATCCATATTATCTGTATTATTTTTTTTTCCTCTAAATCCTTCTTAATGGAAGCAAAAACTAAACCGAGCTGCTTGTTGGAGGAGGTTAGTTACTGAAATGCTTAATGGTGTCAACTAGGCATATACCTCCTCACACCAGGGAACGCATGTTTACAGTAATTTTGGCAATTAAACGAAGAGGTCACGTAACGAGGAACAGTTCACAGCAGTCAGAGCCTTCTTGGGCCCTTAAAAAAAAAATAAGGGGGAGGAAATCAGATCGGTAAGCCCCAGATGTGGATCGCGGTGGTGGCAAACCCTGGGACGGGGATGGGGAGAGGTTTCCGGCATCTGTCAGGTTCTGCCTGCTCTGCCCCCATCCTGCTCTCCCACCTGTGCGGGGAGGATTTGGGTTCCCCGCTGGGAAAATCTGGGATGTGGATGTGTCACCCCCCCATCCCCTTGGGTCTTCTCCCCCCGGTTCCTGGAGCCCCCCCGGCATTTCAGAGCCCTGCCCGACTCAGAGGCAGTTTTGAGGGGGGGAGGCAGAAAGTCACCCGCTTCCTGTGTGGGTGTCTTGGGGACGGTCACAGTGGCGAATCCCGACATCCCTGGCCCAGCACCCTCCGGTGCTCGGTGCCAGGCAGCCCAGGACTCGCAGGAATGTGGCTGCATGGCCATTTTGCGTGGTCCCATGGCGCAGCACAGGTTAATGAGCTGCCTTCCCCGCTTTATGCCCCAGCTAATAACACCCAGGCCTGCTGTAAAGTTCCCGGTGGCTTTGCCTCAGGCCATTATTACTCCTCCTGGTCATTCCTTGGCCAGTATGGACCTCGCTGGGTGATTTGGTGGCCGAGTGTTACCCACCCACTCGGCATCTCAGCCTCTGCCCGCAGCCACATACCTCTGCTCCCATCCCCGCGCCGCAGCCCAAGCGCTGCTCACGCTGTGGGGCCAGGGGCTGAGCCGCTCCGCACTTTATTTGTTTTGGGTGGGAAAGAGCTGGAAACACAGGGAGCAAGACCACTAGGCAGCATCACCCCGGGAGCCGCCTTGATATGCATTTAAAAAAATAAAAACCCAACCAAACACCTCTACCAAGAAACAGGCAGAAGGCAGAGAGGCAGGTGAGCCCACAATACTGCAAATGTTCCTGCCCAAGACTAAATGTGTATTTTGTGGAGAAATCTGCCTGTAAACTGCCTGCAAAGAGGAGAGCTGCCTGGCACATTCCGGGTCCCACTGGCCAGCCTCTTCCCAGGGCCACATCCCTCCTGCTTCCCTCCTCGCTGCTGGGAGCGTGTTATCTCTCCCCCGTCTCATCTCTCTCCCGGGAAAAATCTGAGTTTCTCTCCCGCAGACTTTGCGGGTCTCCCTGCCAGTGCCAAGGGGGGTCCTGTCCCCATGAGAGGGCTCTGGGCTTGTTGAGCTCCCGCACCTTCACTGGACTCCATCCCGACCATCTCTCCTGCTCTGCAATTTCCTGGCTGTTCCCAAGTTCTCCCAACCAGCAGCAAACCGTTTCCCCTTCCCTGCTTTATTTAGCAGGAGGAGTTGCTCTGTGCTCACCTAAGGGTGGGGAGGGGGAAGCGGGGGAGGTTCCTAATTGTGGCTGGTATGAAATGGGTTTTACAACGGGCTGGATTTCATGGATGTGGTCACCAAAGTGCACTGGTGCTGCTGCCGGATCGGTGCATCAACCCCTCTCCCTCCCCCAGTTTATTTTACGGGTTTTTACCTTAAATATACCTAGTCCTCTGCAGATGGGAGCTCTTGGTGGCTGGTTAGACCTTGTCGTGATTTAAACACTTCCCTCTCTGGCTGCATCCTAAACTCGCTGGCTGGAGCCGGTGTTAGGAGCTGGCAGGAGGGAGCAGGGACGAGCCCGTGGCCCCCCAGCTGTGGGCACAGCATTGTGACAGCCCCCCTTTTCCAGGGGTGGTTGAAATCACTGCCCCATCTTGGCCATGTTTTTGCTAAAAACAGACTTGGGGAGGGGGACTGCCCTGGGAGAGCCAGGATCCCAGCCGAGAAGAAGGAGGGGTGTACTCTGTCTGTGCCTGTGGTCCCTTCTCCTGCTCACCCCTGCCCACCCCTGCCCGCCCGGGCTGGCAGGAGGGTCCTGCAGGAGGCAGGGAGTGAATGAGTGTGCCTGCTGGTGGGTCCGTGTCCTGACGATCCACTGAGGAAGGCTCTTTGGCTGCATGGGGTGATCTGAAATGAGGGCTGTGTGGCTGCCGCCAGCTGGGCTCTGCTTGGGAAGTCCCCAGGGACACTGACCCATCTCAGAAAGTCCCAAGAGGGTCAGCTTGTGGGACAGCCAAGCAGTCCTCCAAGCACTGCTTGCTCCATCCCACGCTCTGCTGAGATGCACAGAGGTCCCTGGCCCTCAGAATGGCCCCAGACTTGAGATGTCCTGCAGCACAGGAGGCTCAGACCCATCAGGGAGCACCCAGGGTGGACCAACCTCATCTCGGGCTGTGGGAAGGCTGTGAAGCAAGGCCTCCTCAAAGTCTTTTCCAGACTCATGAATGACGAGAAGGTGCCAGGGTGAATTTACCAGGGGCAAATTGTGCTGGAGCGGCATGATCAGCTTCTGCGAGGAGATGGCTGGCTGCCTGGGTAAGGGGAGAGAAAGGGCAGTTGTTTGTGTGACTTTGGCAGGTCCCCTGACATGGTCTCCTGCAGTATCCTCATGGCCAAACTGGAGAAATAAGGACAAGGTGGGTCAAAAACTGGCTGGACTGCCAGGCTCAAGGGGTTGTGTTTAGCAATGCAAAGTGCAGCTCCTGGCTGGAGAAATGGGCTGGTGGTGACCTGTGGAGCTCAGCGAAGGGAAGCGCAAAGTCCCGCATCTGGGATGGAGTAACCCCATGCAGCAACTGGGCAGCTTTGCAGGAAAGGAGCCACATCCATCACACAAGCAGAGCCAGAACGTGGTCTGCCAGGAGCTGGACCAGGATACGAGAGGATGGAAAAGACCCTGAAGAAAGCAGGAAGCACTGAATGGGGACATGAAGAAGTGGACGGGGGAGGCTGAGGGAAGTGCTTGTGATGTCCATGTGTGCAGACCCTCTCCTGCAGCAAAGGCGACGAGCTAGGTGAGGATACAGCAATGGGCACATAGAGGAGCAGAAGAGGGTTGGACTGCAGGGGAAGAGGTGGGCAGGCAGAGGAGGAATGAAGGCTCTCTGCCCCCGTCCTCAAAGGAAATCAGGTGGATTCAAACTGGAATAAGGCGAATTTTCTGGTTGCAAGATGGAGAAAGATTGGGTGGAACAAGACACCTGAGCAGCTGGTACAAGCACAGCAGGTACGTCACAGGAGAGAGCTCAGGATGTGAGAAAGATTGTATCAAGACAGGAACCTTTGGCCACCTTTGGGGTGTCTTAGGAGACACGATAAGAGCTGGGCTCTGCTAGGCCAGCAAAAGCAAAGAAGAGAGGAGATCTCCTCCCTTTCTTACCATTCCCATCCCCAGCACATTTAATGAGTGTGAACTGTCCAAGGATAAATGGAAAGTAAAAAGGAGGAGAATGTTCCTAAGTGCTGAGGAACTTGACTGCAGAGGTCTGGGAAGGTCATGGAGCCTTCTGATGGGACAAGGGGTGACAAAATGCAACCTCATTGTGTGACGGAGGTCGTTGCTTTGCAGGGAAGGTGGCAGGGTGCACTGTGTCCATACCCAGCCTGGGGACCCATGCTCGCAATGGGGCAGAAGAGACAATCTAATGTCTGTGTCCACACTGAGGACCCTCATGTGGTTTGGTCTGTGGTGGGAGGAAGAGGTGGATTTTGGGAATCAGCACAGAGCTGAGCCACACATTGCCCCGCTCGGACTGCTGTCTGTGTGCCACGGCATACGGGAGGGGACGGGATGGGTGACCAGGAGGAAGGGGCTTCTGGAGATGAGCCACCCAAAGGTCTGCCAGGTGGAAGGCTGAGAGGGCCTCTCCCAGCGCAGGTGGTGACAGGCAGTGGGACACCATCCCGGGCTGTCAGACCACCAAGCGAAGGAGAAACCTGTAAGCAGGGAAAGAAACTTCAGAGGTCATAGAAACTGGAAGAAGTTACGGAAATTTTTCATGTGCAGCATATCACATCCAGCACAAAGGTGACTACATCAAGCACCCTTCCAGCTCCTGGGAACGGGAAAAATAATGCTTTGGATCTCCAGGAGCCCTGCACATCACAGGTGTGACACAGACTTTACCACGTAGGAGAGCTGGATCATATCTCCCTATTCCAGCTGCATGCACTTCTCAAGCACCACCCATTTCCATCCAGACATTTGTCCTCTTCCCCTGCTCACCATGCCAGCCTTGGACACCGTCTGCCTTGGACACCATCTCCTCTGCATACCTTTGGGTGCCAGCGACACTGCTGACCATCCTGGCTCGCACACAGCCACTTTCCCCTCTATCCAGCTGCACATTTTCATTTGGAGACTGATGTTGTCTTCACTGATTTGGAGGTCTGTTTGCCATTGAGCCACTGACTCCGAGGTTGGGAGTCTGTGGTCTCCCGGGACTCCGTTAGCAGGTAGAAGTGGAGGTGGAGGAAGATGTAGGAAGCTCCTGTAGCAGGGCCCAGGCACAAGCTTGTGCGGGTGGTTGATATAATGTGTAGAGACAGTCTTACATCTCCTCTCCAGGTCCTGCCGCTTCCCCCGAAGGGCTTGCGACAGGAAAGGCTGTGGGAGGAAAAGCCTTTTGCAGTTGAGGACCCTCGCATCTCTGGAGAGTAGCCTGGAGGCTGTGACGGCCCGATCTCATCTCGCAAGGAGCCTGTGAGTTGTGTTGTGTGTGTCACAGGCAGAAGACAATGACTCCAACCCATTGCCACTTGGTTGAGCGCTTGCCACCACGCATGCTTTTTAGAGGATGCTGGGGTTGCCCTGGGGAGTCTTCAGGCTAACTGAGATTCAGGGAGAGACAGCTGCTTTTTGGGATGGAGGGTAGAGGCAGAGGAGCTCAGGAGAGGTCAGAGACACAGAAACACCTCTTGAACAAGTGCACAGAAGGGAGAAGATTTTGACCCCAAATTAGGGGAGACTTGTATGCGTGAAGGTGCTGTGGCTCTGGCACATAGCAGGCATTAAGTTCATCATCTGGCCTGAAGGACAGCCCAAGGTTGGGCAGGTGATCCCAGGCAGCCCACATTTCAAAAGGTAGCAGTGCTCACAAAGATGGAGCCACCTTGTGTGTGGGCTGGTGTTTGGGAAGGGCTACAGACTGGCTCTGGGCCTGCACCAAAAGCTGTCTGTGAAGGGAACATGAGCTTTCCCAACCAGAAACTCCAAGTCCTTCCAAATCCTGAAAAACTAAAGGTTGAGAACCCAAATGCTATCAGACTTTTAGACCATGACTCTGACTTTGGCTTGTCCCCGGGATGCGAAGCACAAGGTTTGGTGACCCCACTTACAGAGACATGCAACTGGTGATGAAGAATCCTCTGGCAACGGAGCCTGGCTGAGCTATGGGACTTGGGTCACAACCTCTGGGCCTCGCACGCGAAGACGTGGAGGGTGGGCAGAGGTGGCAGGATTGGCAGTTTGGGGCAGATGGGAAATCCCAGGCCTTTCTGAAGACATTTTGTGGCTGTGGGAAGAGTAGAGATTTTGGTGCAACAACTGAGATGAAGCCAGAGGAAGGCACATCTCGAGGCGGGAATAGTTTCAAAGCTGCTGATTTAGGGACCCCCAAAGGTGGAGGCAGCAGGATGGCCTCATACGGTCACTTTACAAGAGCGGATCAGCCACTGTTTCGGGTGAGCCTGGGGAGGTGCAGAGCCCCCAGCCCCACCAGCCAGGCTTCCTTCCTCTTGCCAAGCGCCTGCTGCTTTGCCATGGCCAATTGCCCTCATCCCTGCCTCCGATAAATGCTTAAAAGCTCAAATCACACAACCCCAGGCTATGAAAACAAAAAGGGACCCGCTAATAGCCGAGCAGCCCCTGCAGCAAAAGCATGTAGCGTAGGGAAAGTGGTTTGCATTGATCGGTGGCTCCCCGCTGCCACCCACCCCCCTCCGCACCATGCCTGTCTGCCTGCTCCAGCCTCAGCACTGGCCGAAAAGGGATAAAATCCCTTCAGAAGGGGAGAGTCCAGGTAATGGCAGGAAAAGGGTGGTTTGTGGGGTTAGTGTGAGATCCCACAGAAAAGCCATCTCCCCTCTGCTCCCCACTGCTCCTTCCTGGCCAGCACGGTCACTGGGACAAAGCAATGCTGGGACCACAGATATCGGCATGATGTTCAGCCCCTGGAGCACGAGCGATCTGGACAGCCCAGAAGGGAGCAGCTAGGTGGACGTAGGTGCAGGGAAAAGTTGTCGCTGCAGTTGGTGCCGGGCGTGCAGGGGACCACAAATGAATTCCCACCTGTGCAGGGTAGGACCAGCTCCTGAGAGACCACGGGAGCCCACAGCTGCTGGACGAGGTGCGAGGCAGGACGTTCAGCCCAGCATCACTGAGTGGAGAAGAACTTCAGCGCCTTTCCCAAGCCCTTTCCTCCACACCATGTCCTATGGCCATCTGGGAAAGGTCGAGGGCAGCCAATTTCCATGGAGCGTTGCAACTCCCTGGCAGCCTACACGCAGTGTTGGAGGACTCAGAGACCAGCGGCAAAGAAGGGAGGACATCAGTTTGAGAGATGGAGTCTTTGTTCCAGCCAGAAAAGCTCTTGGGGTGTCTGCAACTCAGATCAGGGCAAGCTCATAGTGGCAGAGCTTCTCCAGAAGCATCCAGAGATGCACACTCTGCAGAAGACCTGTCTTGGAACCAGATTGCTGCACTTCAGCAGTGTCTTCTTGTCTCCTGAGCGGTGGGCACAGGAATGTCTACGCATGGGTGGAGATGGCTGCAGTGTGGGTTTCTATCGACAGAGGAAACCTGCCAGCCCAAGCCCCTACCTGCAAACGGCTGCTGCAGGCCAGGAGGAGGCTCAGGGGAGGGGAAGGGGTCTGCAAGGGTTTGACCCCATGTCCAGCTCCAGCTTGGAAAGGAGATGGTGAAGCAGGGCTGTGATGGTGACCCATGTGGCTGGAGGTGGACAGGGATCATGGTCGCTGCCTCCTCCAGCCAAAGAGCTGGGGGACATCAAAAGCACTTGTGGGGACCAGCAGGACTGGGAAGCTGAAGGAAGAAGCTCTGCACAGTGTGCGGGGAACTCCCCACTGCAGGATGCTTTTGGGGGCTGATCATTTCCATGGCTTCAAGAGAAGCCCAGGCAGATCCATGGCCGGGAGGGCCACTGATGTGTGCTGCATACAGCAGCACGCGGTCTGCTGTAGGGATGCGCGGTGATGGCTGAGGGCTTAGGAAAAGTGGAGCAGTACCATAGATGCTTGCCCTACATCCTGGGCATCTGCTTTTGGCTGTTATTAGAGACGTGAGCTAGATGGACTTTTGATGTGACCCATTTCAGCTGCCCCAACTTCCCTGCATCCCTGTGTCTGGAGGGATGCTCTTCCCTGCATCCCTGTGTCAGGAGCTCAGGCTGGGGCTGGGATTTTGTACGTACTGGAGCATCGGGGACTGCAGATCTCATTCCTGGGCATCTCTCCCTTCTTCCTTCCCTTTGTCTCTCCCTCTCTTTCTTCTCCCCTTGCCGCTCCGCTCCCTCCATCTGACCGTGCCCCCCCCGCCTCCCCTCGGCAGTCCCGGGGAGGAGAGCAGGGATGCTGCAATTCCCAGGCACAGGTGCACGGTCCCCGCCGCGCGCTGCCCCCAGGCACGGCCCCCACCGCCGCAGCTGACAGCCCACTGGAAATAATGTGTTGTGGCAGAGAGAGACTCAACAGACCACGAAGATCTGCTGGTGCGGGAACTGCTCAGCAACCAGGAGCCGCAACGCCTGTCTCTCAGCTCCTCAGGGCCTCATCCGGCTCTGGGGATGCCTCTGCTCCGATGGAGCCTGCCTGGCTCACATGCCGGGCGCTTTCCCACCCTCTCCCCTTCTTTTTCCTTTGCTCCTTCCTCTTCGCCTCCCTTGCTGTTCCTCTCTGCAGTGGTAAGAGAGGTGGAAGCAGCCAAGCTGCCTGTCCCCGCGCGGGACAGCTCGCTGCCTGTCCCCCCGCACCGCCGGGCACAGGAGGGGAATGAACGGCTTTCGCAGCAGCATTAGAGGAGGAGGACCAGGTGTGCAGGAATGGAACAACCAGTTCCAGTCTCCCAGCAAAGATTTAATCTGCCTCTGGCATATAAACAGCAAGTGTTTGTTCAACTGACCTGCAAACAGGTGGCGTGCATCGCAGCGGGGCCGAGGTGCCTAGCTCCCCGCTCAGGCCTCTAGCGGGGTGGGGGTATGGGGAGATGGGGTAAGGGACCAGGGCACAGCCGCGTCCAGGGTGCTGGGGACACCCCAGGCTTGGTGGCCAGAGTCAAGGGAGAAGGTGCTCAGAGGGACCCCATCCTGCAGAGCCGCTGCTGCATCTCTTCTGCTCCCCTGAGCATCCCAGCGGGTGTGCAGAGCTCTCGCAGCTCACAGCCGTGACGCACGCAGAAAGTGTCTGAGGGCTCAAGGACAAACATGTCCCTCCGGGCAGGCGGGCAGGCTGTCGCTTGCTGCAGCGAACCTGCAGGCAGGAGGCCCCGAGCTCTGCCTCCGCATCCTACTGCGATGGGAGAAATCAGTCTCAGCTGCTGCAGGTCAGGTCTGCACCCTTGGAGCTCCCCCCAAAATCCCAGGGGACACGGGTTCATGACAAGGGGACGTTTTTGCCTATTTTACGCAAGACCAGATCTTAGTGGCAGGGTTGGCTTCCAGTTCAACCGACACATGGGCAGGCAGAGAGCTGTCCCCAGACCCTGCCTGCAGCTCAGCCTGCCCTGTGGGCTCCTGCGCCGCACTGGGGAAGCCACGGCATGACTTCCCATCACAGGCGGGGGTTGCTCTCTGCTGCTTGATGACAAAGCTCAGGAAGAAAGTAGAAAGGGTCCTACACAGGTAAATCCCCCTCCCACAATGCGAATGCTCTCACTGTTCTCCCAGGAGAAGGTGATGTCCTTTGATGTCGGTGGTGAGAAGGGTAGGTAGCAGAGCATGGAGCATCCTTCAGCCCAGCACAGCTGGTGGGACTGTCCCCAGGGCCACCGTTCCTGCAGGGCAGGCGGTATTCCAGGCTGCAGCCAGAGTGGTGATGTGTGGAGGAAATGGGGGGGAAGCAGGGGCCATAGGGTGAGCAGCCAGCCCTGAGGACGAGGGCTGGCCGAGAGGAGCCATCAGCAGCAGCCATGCAACCCAGCCCCAGGAGGTGGGGAGCATCGTGGGGCCACGTGGCCATCTGCCTCCTCGTGTGGTGACGCTGCCTTTCCTGCCCACCCTGCTCTTCAGCCCCGCTGTGTCCACCCCCCCGGGAGCTGCACTGCTCCCCCCTGGCCCCCAGGCCTTGTGCAGAAGGATGCGGGCTACAGCTGGGCATGCTCCAGTCCGGTGGGCAGCAATGCCCGTTGCAGAGGGTGTCCGCTCCCAGAGCCACCGCCTGGACCTGCCCCTGGGCAGCTCCTGGTCCTGGCTGCCCAAAGCCGCAGCGTTCCCTGCTGTGCAGAGACATGCTCTTTCCCTTCCCCTCCTGCAAAACTCATCTCCATCTCCCCAAAAGCCGGGGAGCAGATTGTTTCTGTGAATGGCACAGCTGCCATGTCTGCAGCAATCCGGAGATGCTTCTGCCCCCTTCTCCTTCCCGGGCTGTGCATCCCTGCACCAGCCCGGCTGCAGGGTGTCCTGGGGTTGAGCTCTGCCCCGGGACCTGACAGGTGTGGGAAGGATTTGGCCTTTGAGAAATGAGCCCCACACATGCAGAATGAGCCCTCAGGGTCGCTGCCCTCCCCAGGAGAGATGTAGGTTTTTGTTCTGATGGGGAAGAAGCTGGCGAGTCCTTGCAGAGCAAAGCGGCATCTTGGAGGGGTGATGCAGGCGTGGGCATCATGTCGGGTGCCCTGTCACTGCAGGAGAATGCTGCTGGGCCGTCTGTGGAGGAGTCCAGTTTTGTGAGCATGGAGCCTCTGCAGATCGGGCTGCCGGGGCAGGCGGGGAGAGGCGCTGTGGGACAGGCACGTCCCCCCTGTCCCCAGGGAGGCTGCAGTGGGAAGCACACAAGGACCAACCCTGCCAGGAAGGCTGCAGGGAACATTTCCCAGACATTCCAATCTCAGGGAAGACACCTGGAAGTGGGGAGGTGTGTTTAGGCCTGGATTGGTTTTCCAGGCTGGGTCACCCCTGTCCTGGCACAGGAGGGGAACACAGGACAGGGTCAGCCCCCGCAGTCGGCAAGCAGGACCGCCTTTCCAGCAGCAATGCTGGGTTAAAGGCAGTCAGTCCACAGCCTCTCCCTGCCCAGTCTGTCCATCTGACTGTCCTCTCTGCACCACGGTTGCACGTTCATGCGCAGGGTTGCAGGTTATCTGCATTTAGCCCAGCTCTGCACCAGCTTCAGTGCATTAGATTGGGAGCATCTCAGCCGTCTCCGGCACCCAGGAGACGGCAGAGCCGCACAGATCCCTGCCCAGCTCAGTGTTCGGGGCTGCAGGAGGGTTTCTCCTCCGTTCCCTGCCCTCAGCAGGAGAATCATCCCTGGGCTGAGCTGGGGCAGCCCCAGGGAGGGTCTGGCTGAACGGGCAGGTCGCCTAGAAACTTCAATGTCAGCTCGAGGTGGTTTAGCTTCAACGCTTTTAATAGTGTTTGTTTTCTGGGGTGGTTTGACAGTAGAGGGTTAAAAATGGGGCCAGAATGTATGGGCACACCAATAGAGTTTGGGCAAAAATTCCATCACTGGCGTGGGTTTAAATCCCAAACACGGGAGCTCCAGACTGAGGTCCCAGCAGCTCCACTCCCTGGGGCCAGGAGGTGCCTATGGAGCAGAGTCATCTCCTCAGGGAGTCACAGGCACGGCTCACTAGCTCCATGCTGTCCTTCTTCCAGGGCACACAGTGGTTCCTGGAGGGGTGTGGGAAGATTCACGCACTGTGCCCTTCTGTTCCCACAGGGAGCCATCTCCAGAAACCCGCCACCATGTCCAAGGATGATGTGGGCTGCAAGCTGACCTCGGTCTACAAGCACAAGGAGAGGAAGCCGAAAAAGCCCCACTACATCCCGAGGCCATGGGGCAAGCCGTACAACTACAAATGTTTCCAGTGCCCTTTCACCTGCATGGAGAAGTCCCACCTCTACAACCACATGAAGTACAGCCTGTGCAAGAACTCCCTCTCCCTCCTTATCGAGTCCGACTGGCCCTACAAGAAGGGCAATCTGCTCCACCCGGAGCTGCGGCTCCTGCACGCAACTGAGACCTCCCGCCTGCGTGGTCGGCGGGACGAGCAGGAGACCTGCGACTCCTCGGCCACGTTGGGAGGGTCGGTTAGGACCAAGCAGGCCTCCAGCAGGGACAGCCACGAGGACAAGCCGACTTCAGGGGTAGAGATCCTGCCTGCTGAAGGAGCTGGTGAAGAAAGTGTCCCGTTCCAAGAGGAGGAGGAGGATGTTGCTGGCCTGTTGAGGGAGATGGATGCCGGGGAGAAGAAAGAGAAAAACGAAGAGGCAGGTTGCCAAGGTGACCCAGCTGAACCAGAAGTGAACGCTTTGGTCTTCGGTTTCAAGAACAGGGACAAGCCTTGCAAGGAGGTGGAGCCCGACTTCATCATCACAGATGTCTTCTCCCTCAAGAACCATGTCATGAAAAGCCGGGAAATGGCCTCCCCAGACCTAGATGCTAAGCCAAAGCATTGCAAAGTGCCAAAGAAATGCCTGGCCAGCAGCGGGATCCTCATGGAGCAGTGGAAGTTGGTGTCAAATGGGCAAAGGAGGAACACACCGGAGGTCTCCCCACCTTGTACCGACAGCAACATCATCCCATGCTACCCGCCTCCAGCCTACAGTGACTACCACGATCCTCAGGGCCTCAACCTTTCACTGCTGGGTATTAACTACCCATTGAACCCCAGCCTATTCTCCTACCTGAGCCCCACCATGGCCAACAGTGCTACGACACACCCACACTTGGCTCAGCTGCCCTTCCTGGCTTCCACGGCCCAGCTGATGCATCCGCATGCCTCCCACTTCCAGCCCCTGCAGAGCCCTGAGCGCTCAGCCTTCCTTCCCCGCTTCTACTACCCCTTGCTCTTTGAGCACACCTTTGGCTCCACTGAAAGCAAGATGTCCTCCAGCAAGCCAGAAGCCCAGCAGCTGGTGGGTTCTGTCATGCCCACACCGCCCCAAGCCAAGGCCCCCAGTGAGCCAACTAAACCAGGGCTGCTGAAGGTACCAGTTCTGAAGACAAGTTTTCCTTGGTCCAAAGGGGTCAGAGAGGACACAGCCTCTGAGCTCAGCCACCCCACCATGCTGGGGCAGGAAGAAGAGGAGAAATGGTTGTCTCAAGAGAAGGAGGGCAACCCAGCTTTGAGCCTCAACAACCTACACAAAAAGCCAGCCACTGACATCTACCAAAATCTGGTGGGGATGAAGGACAGCGCTTTTGCCCCCAGCAGCACCCGGAAGACAGAGTTACCTGTGGTGACCTGTCTGGAGACCAGCAGCCCTCCAGGCAACTCCCTGAAGAGGAAGTTCACTGCCAACAGGCTGGATTTGATAGAACCCGAAAGGCTGATGCCTGGAAAACTCAGCTACCAGAGCAGGTAAGGTGCCTGTGATCTCTCTGCCTCTTCCTCACATCTGGCTGGCCCTAAACATCATCTTCATACTCCATTGTGTTATTGATCCGCCCTATTTGCCTCTAAACTGTGAGATGAGTCTCCAAGGGCTGAGCACACTCCAGGCTGGTGGACCATACCAATGCCCACTCAGAGCAGGGCTTTCTGCTTTCCAGGAACAAAGGACCTGGAGATAGCAATAGGACAAGGGGCAATGGTTTTAAGCTAGAGCAGGGCAGGTTTAGATTAGACATTAGGAAGAAGTTCTTTACACTGAGGGTGGTGAGACACTGGCCCAGGTTGCCCAGAGAGGTGGTGGAGGCCCCATCCCTGGAGACATTCAAGGCCAGGCTTGATGAGGCTCTGAGCAACCTGATCTAGTTGAAGATGTCCCTGCTTACTGCAGGGGGGTTGGACTAGGTGGCCTTTAGAGGTCCCTTCCAACCCAACACATTCTATGATTCTATGATTCTATGATATGAATAGCCTTTAGGTGCGTCCAAGCGCCTGGGCTGTGTCACCACTTGCTGTCCCCTGTGTCCCTCACTTTCCCTGGTTTATACAGAGCCAGAAGTGATGCGGTGTCTGTGCGGTGTGGACCTGCACTGCCCAGGCACCAGGAAATCTCCTCTTGGGTCCCCAGATATCCCACAGCTTCTGGAACAATCATTGCCTATTTTTAAACATACACATTTGCATTCCTTTGATTTGCCTTCTGGTTTCAAAGCCCAGAAGGAGGGTCACATTTCCAAACATTTCCTTTTACCTGGGGCTAGAAATGTGCACAGCTCTTTTTAACAAAATTTCAGTTCCTCCCCTGGTTGTGCAAGTCCAGCTGTGGCTCCAAGAAAAATGTCACTGTAAAACCCGCTGCTTTTGGCACCCAGAAGAGCTTTCTCTGGAGAAGCTCTCCATGGTTTTCTATCTCCGCCTGCCTCTTCCCTGCTCTCAGGCTGGCCGGAGAGGTCCCCTCCAATTGGACCTTCAGGACTGTGGGATGGTCATTTCCATCAATGTTCTCCAGTGCTCCAAGAAGGAGAATCCAGGTTGGGCTAGCTGAGGTGGGATCACTTATCAGCATCATCTCCTCAGACTGGTCTCTCCCTTTGTTGGTGGGTGTCACAAAATAGCCTGTGTCAGGGTCCATGCTCCTCCTGGAAGAAGGATGCCAGGAGCAGGTCCAGCCAAGGCTCTGCATGCTCAGACCAAAGCCCTTCCTGGAAGGGCCTCATGCTGGCAGCAGACAGTGGAGGAGCCCTGGCTGAATCTGGCAATGCTGGCCCTGGACATATGCCCAAGGATTTTCCTATCTCTTTCCCTACTGATTATATGCACTTCTCTGCAGTGCTTCAAGGGCCAACCCTGGCCAAATCCCCAAAGCCCTGGACCACTGGCACACGGAGGTCCTCGCACGCCAGCCTGAAGAACTGCAGAAGGGCAATGACACTGAAGTTCTTCCCTCAATGGGTGCTGGCCTGGATCATGGCCTCTGCAAGCAGAGCAGACCCCAAGAGACTTCTGCCACCATGACAGATCCTGAGGCCACAACCATGCTTATCGGGGACCTGTCCAAAACCTTAGAGGAGTACCAAGAAGTGGAGAAGAAACTGTCTGATCTGGCAAAGGAGGACAACCCTGGGCAAAAAGAGCTGAGGGACCAGTTGGTCAAAATCCGAAGGGAGCTCTACCACATTCACCAGGCACTGGAGAAAGCCACCAAAACCCATGAGGGGCCTCTGGATCTCTCAGTGAAGAGATCTTCTGAAGGTCTGGAGAAGGTCCAGCAAACCAAGAAGGAGCCCTGCAACATGAGCCTGGGCAGTGAGAAGCTCCACGGCAAAGACGAAGGGGCCCTTAACAAATGTATGGCCACCGGGGAGACAGGAGACACGGAGGGGCTGCCAAACTGCCTCCTCGAGGCTGAGAACAAAACCATCGACCTGCTGATCAAGATGAGCCGCTCTGAGAGCCTCCGGGCGTCCTCCTCCGAGGCCCACCTGGGCACTGTGATCAAGGCTGAGGTCCTGCCGCTCACCATGCCTCTGGAGCTCCGGCACGTGATGGAGCCCTACTACAGCCGTACCACCAAGTGCGAGGCAGACTCCAGCGTCCTGCTGTGCTCCGATGGCAGATCGAGCACCACCCAGGGCCCTCAGCTCCCAGTCACCACTGAGGATGGACCCCTGGGCTGCCGGGCCATGCAGCGCTCCTTGTCCTGCAGCCTTCCCAGCGAGACAGACGCAGTGTGTGTCCACAGCCCTCTGCATGCCGACCCCTAAGCCCACCTTGCTCAAAAGCTCCTGGATCTCACTGACCACCTCATGCTTCACCTTCCTAGCGTCCCACCTCTCTGCTTCCCTTCTTCCCCCCACGATGAAAGCCTGGCTGGGGCCACATTGCGTTGGGGTCCCAGCTAGCTCCCCCGGCTGACTCCACAAGGTGTAAGAAACCAGTCCCTGTCCTGCCACACTGTGAAGGAAGGTGCTCCTGGGCTCTGCGTGCTCCACAGCCTCAGCTCCCTGGTCCTGGAGCTCCCTTCAAAAGGGAAGTCACGAGCAGGCATGGAAAGAAAACTGTTTAAATCACCAAGGTTTCAGCAGAATACCCATCCAGCCCTCTCATCAGGGACACTCAGGGACTTTTGGAACCCAGCTCCCATGACCTGTGGACAGGGGAGGGACTACAGGATATCTACAGGGCCAAGCCTGCGTCCAGCTGTGGTTGTGTGCAGATTGTGGCTGTCACCTTGTACAGAGCAAAGACACGGTGGCTTCTCCCCATGGTGTCTTCGGGGTCACAGCAGGGAATTGGATGCCCAGCTGGACTGACCCAGAGGCCAAGTACTTTCTGCACTGTGGAGACAAGAACATCCTCTCAGCCACAATGACAAGATGACACAGGAACCACCTTGCCACAGCTCCACACCTGGGTCCCGAGCTCTCCTGCCAAGGGCATTTGCCACACGTGGGGACTGCTGGGCTGTGGGGACTTGATCCTACCCACTGGTCCTCCAGTGTCCGGCTCCTTCTTTTGCTTTTACACAGAAAGGACCTTCCCTCCCTCTGCTACCATGGCCTCTCCCCATGCAGACATGATGCACATTCCTCATGAAGGCCCCATCACTGCAGAGTACAGCTCCCATGAGCCCCTGCCCACTAGTCCTAATCCCCCAAATGATGACACATGGGGCAGCAAAATGGGTGACACGATGCTGCCACGAATGCCACTGCTCAACGGGCGAAGACCCTAAAAACAACTGCAAAGGGACAAACTTGGCCTGTCCCAAGCTGGAACGATGCTGAGCAGCCACCCCTCAGCCAGAACACCGGAGAGCCAACCACCCGGGCAGGTACCTGCTGCTTGTGGGATGAGCGTTGGCCTTCCTGAAAGGCCACCTTCTCCCCCCAGAGCTCTCTGGGGGCTCTGTCCTCTGTTGGGCAGTCACACTTCCCTGTCCCCTGCCACCCTGCTGAGCAGCATCTGCTCTGGCTCAGGATGTTCCCATGCTTGGGCCAGGATTTCTTGGACTCCCTCCCGCCGTGGGAGGTTCAATGTGTTCTCCTCAGCTCGGCAAAGCCAGGCACCCGCTCTTCTCCCCTCCACGCTCCCTGTTCAGAAGATGGTAGGGTCTGTTGTTAGCACCTAGGTGCTCCACTGACTCCACTTGGCGACCTGTTCTTTGCCATGAGAAGAGCCAGGATGGGGTGGCGGGAGGCCAAGACAAAAGAGGACAACAAGCAAAGCCACAAATAAGGGACCAACATAGCACAGCAAGGGAGATTTAGACACTGGCTCTTCTCTGGGCACAAAGTGGACAACCCTACTGCAGGTGGCTGAAGAAGGAAAGCCCCCCTCCCCGGGACCTGGGACTCCCAAGTACTTTGATGGACCCAGAGAACAGGAAGAGTTGACTCATTTCACCTGATTGCTCTGTGGACAAAGCTTCCACCTCATCAAAGGGGTTTATTTCTCACTCAAGGACTTTGTTTAGGGCACGCAGGCCTGTGGAGTTCTTGGTCTCTTCTCTCTGGAGGAAAGTGTGGGGTGGGGGCCCATTCAGAAGGAGAGATACTCAGCTCAGCACCGCGGCCCTTTTGAGCCAGCTCCAGATCTTCCTGATGGGTCACGTCCTGCTGCTTCCCAGCATGGCCCTGGCCCCACAAGGCCCAAGTGAAGGTCATGAGACACCTCCCCAAAACAGATCCCAGAACTTGGGTGCAGGATCCTTGATCCCACAGCCCAGGGGAGGTGGCGTTGGGCCTTTCTTTCTGGGTTTGAATAGCGCTGTCATCTTTGGATGCCATAACACCACCAGCACAGCAGCCCCCTCCATACCAAGCACCTTGCTCACATTACCCACTCCCAGTGTCCCTCCAGCCTCTTCTGCCACCCTGTGCCCCTCTGTCCCTCTGTCACCCACCCCTTCCCAGCTCCCTCACTCACACAGCCCCAGCATATCTCAGGGTTCCCTACTCTCCCCCACACCAGCTTCTCCCTGCATCTTTCACGCCAGGACGCCCATCTAGCACACGGCAGGGTGCCCATGGGCACAGCCAAGAAGCTGGAGCCCCATTTGCCCATGACATCCTTCCCTGCCCACCCGGCCTTTACCTCTTCTGAGGAACAACAGGATGCATGGGCCCCTCCACTCACCCTGGAGCCCCATCTCCTCCCAGCCCCGAGCACCATGTTGTTTTTCTTAGCACATCCCCATCTATACTTGGGCACCTTGGAGGTCCAAGACACCGGCGCTGAGCTCTGTGACCAGCAGCCCTGGGCTTCAGCAGGAGATCAGAGCACCAGGCAGTGCTGCCTTTCACCCCTTTGTAGCTGAGATATTGCCCCCACACAAGTCACCTCTCCCTCCCCAGCCCCTGACTCCATCCTGCCACCCCGAGCTGGGATGCTGCCCTGTTCCCTGTTGCCCACGCTGGGAGTCGGGCACCTCTCCCGTGCGTGGAGCCAGCACCAGCAGCCCTCGTCATGGTGCTCACCGACTCCTTCACCTCCGCAGAACGTCGGTGGGGGGCAAGTGGGAGGCAGAGGCCGATCACACAGTATTTATTGTTCACAGTTTTACGAATGTACAAAACAAAAACCAAACCATTAAAGGGAAAACCTCAGAGCGGGAGTTGCTAGTGTCCTCTTTGTTCTCCTCTCTGGGGAGCCCTGCCTGCTCCGGCCGGACCCTGCAGTGGCCTCACGCCACTGCTCTCCATCATGGAGCCACACATTTCCCACTTTCGGAGGCTCAGGGTTAGCCACCAGCAGGATGTGGCCAGATGTTGATGCTGCCTGCATGTGGTCAGTATTTCCATGGGTGGGTTTTGACTGTTTCCTTCTGCTGGATCAGCACTAGGACCCCACCGGCTTCTCCCATGCTGGGGAGAGGGGAAGTCCACCATGACTGAAGGCAGTCGACAGGAGGATAAGCACCCTCACAGGAGCCATGAGGGTCCTCGTTCCTCCTGCAGAAGTCCCTGCACACACACACAGCCTTTTCCTTCCGAAAGAGGCAGCCCAGCTCCCTTGATGAGCTCCCATGGGTGAGCCATGGGGATGCAGTGTTGGAGCCCAGGTCTTGGTGCCTGAAAGAGCAGAGGAGGATGTGGTGTCAAGTCCACAGTGTCATCCCACTGCTCAGCCTTTGCACCTTGTCCCCAGGGATGCTGGTGACACCCCCACAAAGGTGATGGCTCCCCTCCCTGCCCTGCCATGGCCGTCCAGGGCAGTCCCCTGCCGAGGGACTCCTGCCCAGGGGCCACCAGGATGGGACCTTCAGGAGGTGGTGGAGCTGGTGGCACCATTCCAGTTGAAAAGATGAAAGCATTTATCTTTGCATTTAAATAATGGATGGGAGTTGAACTACCGGGGTGGCTTATCCAGGCTGCAATCTGTACCCCCAGGGCCCTCAGCCCACTCCAGTGCAGGGCCCATTACACGGCTATTTGGTCACCCTAAAGGCATCTTATAGCAAGCCATTACCTGCCCTTTACGGCAGGCCCACCCGATAGCCATCTTTCTTGGTCATGGTTGACTAAAGTCCCCCTAGTTGCATGTCCCCCCCGACTTCCCTGCCAAGCCAAGCCTAGTCCCCATCGCCTGCTGGAGGACCCAGCCAAATCCCTCCCATGCCCTGCCGAGGCCAGCAGCCCCCCTTCTCCCAGACAAGGGGGGACACAAGGTCACAGCAGGCCCCCAGCACAGCAGCTCCTGGTCAATGGAGCTGCACAGCTTTTATGGGTTTCTAACCCCAGGTGGGTACAGCTGCTCCTGCTCAAGTATTCCTTCTCCTCTGGGTTCAAGAGCAAAGGAGAGCTCAGGGATTGGGAGGGGGGAGAATTTTCCTAATAAACAAACCCTCAGGGAAGGTTTATCTCGGGCAACACAGTGGACGGAACAAGATTTCAAGGTTCCTTGAAAAAGAGGAGGTTGTTGCTCTCCCCATCCCATCGGCACAAGGAAGTGGCCCCAGGGAAGTTGAAAGCATAGCAGGGACGTCAAGGGAGAGGAGCTGGGACACTGAGGGTGGCTTTGCCGCATCCCCATCCAGTTTTCCAGCCGCGTTGGTGTGACTGTGAGCTCCGGCTCGATGCACCGACAGGGTCAACAGCAAGGGGAGACAGCACAAGGGCAACCCAGGCACCCCAGGACACAGGGATGAGGCCACAGTTTGTGGGGAAGGGTGGCAGGGCATCATGTCAGGCTGCTTCTCGTGAGCAGAGCAGCTCCAAGCACCAGGTGGGAGCATCCCACACGCTCTGCCAAAACGCTGTGTCCCCCGATTTCCCTGGCTTGATGGCAAAGGGCCAGCAGCAAATCTGGGGGATGGATCCCGTGCTGGAACAGGCTGCACGGAGGATGGCAGGGGCTGTAGTGGGCATCGCCTCCTCCTGCCGCACCCCAGCCTGGCAGGGCAAACTGTGGTCCAAGGGACAGAGCTGCAAACGCCCTTGGATTTGCCCACAAGTAAAAGATGGGGTAGACCCAAGCCCATGTTCAGGGGAAGAGGGTGCTGCCACGCACTGGCAGGGTGCTCGCTGCGGCACCAAGAAATGGGGAGATGCCTGACGCCAGGGCGAGTCAACCCCTTGCACACACCGATGGGCAGCTGGGTGGGGGACATCCCAGTGATTTGGGACCAGACAAATCTGGAGGCCATGGCTGAAATGACAGGGGGAAGGCAACCGCCGAGGTGCCCCGCCTGCTGCATCTTGCCTGGCCGGTTGTGTCGGGGCACCCCGCGACCCACCTGCGGCAGGGCCGGGGAGCTGGGCGCTCACTCGTAACGGTGGGCTACCAGGTGGAACCAGCTGGGGACGAGAAGTGGTTCCTGCCCAGCACAACCAGTTTTCTCTTACCCCAAACGCGGGCAAGCCAGAGCTCGGAGCAGTGGAAAGTTACCAAACGTGGACTAAAGAAGGGCCAAGGTCGGCCAGGAGATTTCTGAGCCGACGTGTGAAGTTGCAAAGACAACCTGGAGCAGAATTGCTCTGTCTTGGGCAGGAAGGAGGCAATGAACCAGCTTTGCTGAGTGCAGCGTGCGTTCTTTATCTGCAAGCCAAGGGCAAGCAGAGATACCAGGTGGGGAGGACACTGGAGCTGGGAAGACAAACGGGGAATTGCCCTCAGAGGGTCCTCAGGAACCCATCCTAGCCCAGCCTGCACTTCCCACCTGGGGAAAGGCATGCAAGGTTTTCTTTCTGCCAAATGACTGCACGCTGGGGAGAGTTTCTCCATGACCTTAAGTAAGGAGCTGCAGTGTTTTCAGAAGCTCCAAGCCAAGCGTCCTAGAAGGTACAAGCAGTACCAGGAGGAACACCATCCTCTGTGTCTTCTCCTCAATCCTCTTCTCAGCCTTCTCCCTCCTTTTTCTTGGAAGCATCCACACACTAGGAGCCAGCAGGGCAGGACGCCACCTCCCCTTGAGGCAGAAATGTCATCCCCAGGGATGGTGGCACAGCAGGGAAGCAGCACAGATGTGCTGAGACCTGGCAGGGGGCTGATCCCCAAGGACGCAGCCACATGGATGGACAGCCCAGCCTGCGATGCCGCCTGCTCTCACCCAAACTGCAGCTCTTGTGGAGGAACTACAAGCCCGCCTCATCCTCCTGAGATCATCTCTGCGGGAGAAAGAGGAGCGGAGAAAGCAGCTCAGAAGGCATCATGCATTGCCTGTGGCTCATCTTGGATCCTCTGGTCCCAGCAGCACTACCGCTCCTCACCGCTCTTGCCATCACAACCGCTCTGGTGGCATCACTGCCTCTGGCTGTGTCCCGGTGACTGTCCCCTGGCCATAGTTCATATTTGCCACAAACCCTTCAGCCCCCGACAGCCAGGAACACTGGGCAGCCCCAGGAACAGTGACTGCATTCTCCATCCCTCCATGGCGTGCAGCCAGCGCGGGCGAGCGCGGAGGAGCAGCTATCCCATCTCCTCGGCTGTAAACGAGGAAAAAGAGTACAAAACGCTACAGAATTTCCCTGCTGCGTTTTCCCCCTGCTCGTCTGTTATTGCAATTAGAGGTTTCCTTTCCCTGCTCCTGGATGCCTCCCAACGGCTGGTTTCCCTGGGTATTTAATGCCCAGGGCAGAACCATTCTTGCTTTGGAGTTGGATCAAAGGCCCACAGAGGGAAGCACTGAGGGTTTAAGTACTTAAAAGAGCTGAGGCGGGCGAGAACAGGGCTTGGGGTCTTACTGGAGATGATGCTCCCTGAAGGCAGCTGGGCCAAGCGGGGAGGGGGTTTCCCTCAGGCTCTGTGGGCTGTGGTGGGGCTGAGGATGGTGTTTGATCAGCTCCTGCCTTGCCCTGGAGGGTGCACGCAAGGGCGCCCACGTTTGCTGGGATGGAGGCGATGGGAAGGGGCAGCAGAAAGCGTGGTTGCTTCCTTGCCTGTCTGTAGACAGTGCCCACCAGCCTGAGCTGGAGCAACCCTTCCTGGAAGCAAATGGCCCAGTACTGTGCATAAGAGGATGCTTCTGGTACGTAGCTTTGCTCCAGTAATCCCTGTGTCCCTGGGGTTCAGCAGTGTCCCTGGACCCTCAGAGCCCTCCCACTGGGATGAGCACTGGCCTGTGTTCACAGAAAGCATCTGTCCCTCTCCCACTTCTTGTATGGCCTTGGGACATTGTCCTCTGCCAGGACACGAGGACACTTTCCTTTCCTCCCACCAGCCTCCTGGAGCTGGTGTAGAGAGGCTGCAGGAGCTGGGCCAGGGTGGGATGGAGGGAGCCAGCCTGGAGGGACCACTGCCCAGCTCCCATGGTCCTGGGGACAGGATGGCACCTGGGGTGGATGGGGAAGGGAGTGGCAATGGGGACATTGCCTCCAGGGCCAGCTGGGGCTCACCTGTGGGGCTGCTCCCACAGGAAAGAGACTTTGTGCTGGCGCCCCGCTGCGCTTCACAGCTTTTGGCCCTCTTGGTCAGGCTCAACAGGGAGCTTGATGTCTGAAAGAGGATTAACTTCTTAATCCTCTTGTGAGCCTTGTGAGAGCGGGAGGCTGCGGAGGAGGAACAGAGCAAGGCAGAAGCCGAGGCGTCAGCTCAGCCCTTATCAGACCCTGGAAAATCTTCTCCAGGGGTTAGCTAACCAGCAGCAGGGACTCCGGGGTGCCCATGTCGCCAGAGGATAGTGCCAGAGCAGTTTTATAAACCAGAGTAGTTACAACTTTCCTTCCTGGAGACGTTTCCTGGAGGCATCACGCCTGAAGAGGAGCTGAATTCCTGCTCTCACCTCCATGTAACTGGGTTTAGGAAGCCCCCGCCCCAGCCAGGCTCCGAGAGCACTGTCCCCCAGTGTCCCCCCGAGCCCAGCTGGGCACTAAGGCCACTTTGGGGACAGTGGGGGAGCGCAGCCAGGATGAGGGCTCTGCAGGGGCTGGAGATCACGTTTTCTGAGTGTGGCTGTGCAGCGGGTGCTCCATCTTCCCACCGAACGCTGTGGTGCAGCCCCGGGACACCACTTTCTGTCACAACACACACACACGCACACGCGGTAAATTGCGTCTTTTTGCTAATTAGTGCCAATCATCTCCCCAGTTGTTTGGACAGACGGAGCCACCTGCCGTCTGCGCACAGAAACAACAAGCCTGTGTCCAGCTCCGGACAGCCAGACACCCACCCACTGCCCCGCTTCATCCCCACTGCCACCCGATCCTGCTCCCAGAGAACCATCCTGGCCCTCAGCAGAGACTTTCCCGAGCTGACAGTGGTCCGGAGAAGGCTGGGGACTGGCTGGGACACTCAGGGCTGGAGGGCTCCAGCGTCCAGCATGGACCTGAGCTACAGGGAGGGGTTCGTTGCTCAGTGACAATTAGTCCTCCACTGGACACCATGGCCATCCATGCCCCCTGAGCCTCTTCCCAGCCACGACGGTGTGCTCCTGATGGGGAAATATTCCCAACGGATGGGTCTGGGGTTTTTTCCACAAGTCCGTGACTAGGTAGCAATGACATCGGCTCATCCCATGGGATCTCCCACTGGCTCCAGCACACATGCACAGTGCCAAGCGGGTGCCGTGCCCGTCTCCCTGGGCACAGGGACTGGCAGACACCCAGGGCTTGCACATTCCTTGTGGACACTCAAGCAAGAGCTGCTTTCCCCAGGCCAGGGGAGGAAAAGCCGCAAGGGCAGAAGTTCACAACTAATGCCTGCAAGTAACGTGCTCCAGGAAAGCCTGAACTCTCTTCCCTGTGGTCCATCTCCATCGCCGGCAGCCTGAACATGCCCCCATCCTCGAACCCTGCAGTTCCCAATGTTGGCGTGGGCGCAGGCTGTGCCAGGGTCCTGCCATGACACAGGCATCTCCTGGGGTCTCGGGGTGGCTTTCAAACAGGTTGTGACAGAGCCACGGTCCTGGAAAGGTGAACGGGAGCCCCAGGGCCAGGCTGTGTTTGTTTATCCTGGTGATGGAGAACACAACAGCGAAACAAAAGGTCAGACCCTGTTGCCCTGGGAGATGGTTTTTGAAGCTGCCGACCCGTCCTGCTAGGGCTGGGATGGAGCGGCCCCGGCGCTTGTCATGTCAAGTTATTTTTGTAATTTCGGCTGGTAGTGGGTCTGACGCAGCCTCCCAGATGCTGTGAGCTTCGGGGACACGCCGGTACAGGACCAGAAGGGCCCTAAACACACTGAGCGAGAAGCATCCAGCCCTGGGTCTTCGGAGGCAGATCCCCATCCCACAGCTCCTGCAGCCAGCCAGACCCCAACCCGCTCCCTTCATCTGAAGGCCAGGCACACAGAGCCCCAGAAAGCAGCCCAAAAGCAGAGGTGGATCCAAACTTCATTTATCTTCAGTCCACCTGAGTAATGAACAGACACAAACTTCTTCATGCCTTGGCCAGGCTGAAGGCCGACGCTTTGAGCTCACTGCGGGCAAGGGCGGATTGAGCACTGTCAGCAAGCGCTGCCAGGGAGGGTGGGAGGCTCCGACCAGCCCTTTGCAGGCTGGTCCCAGATGATTCTGCCTTTACTCCTGACCTTCTTTTGATTGAGCTGAACCAATAAGCACCACCGTCGACTTCAAACACAGCCTCACCCAGCTTGGGGGGAGCCAGGGCTGAGCAGCGCGGAGATGGAGAATGGGGCTGCGCCCAGAAGTCCCGGCTGATCTGCCTCTTCCTACAGCTTCTCCTTCGCTGGCCCTCAAAGCTTGATATGGCAACAATCACCAGCCTCCTTTTTGCAAGTGGGGAAACTGAGGCATGCGACTGCACAATGCCCGGGCTGGGGAGGCAGCAAAGAAGCAGCGAGACAAGGCAGGAGCCCTGATTCAAGGTGTGACGGTGTCCCTGTCCGACCCCAGCAGCGGTGTCTCACGCTAAGGGTGAGGTGTGGCAAATCAGCCCCTTTGCCTCTACATAAAAACCCCAAATCATCCCTGTGGTGGGGCACCTTGGGGCTTCTCCTCCCTCTGGCAGGAGCAGGTAGACGGGACACAGCCTGATCCTGGAGGAAAGGCACCTTCTCCTCTGGGCATGAGACCAGCAGGGAATAAAACCCATGCCTATCAGCCCTTGTCTTGCTGCTTCTGGTTGTCAGCACAAGGAGCTTTTGTGTTTACCCAGACTCAAGGGCAATCGCCCGTCACTAACAACACAATATCCCTCTGCCCCGCCGCCCCAAGCCCGGCGAGGGAGCAGGACAGAGCCGGTGGGAGGGCAGCGCTGCAAGGGAAGGACAGGCACCCACCAGGACGCCAGGACCAGAGGTACAAGATCTGTTGAGCTGGGCTTGTGGTCACACATGTGGTCGTTGGCCTGAGCTGTGCTGGGCACAGTGCCAGGGCCCTCCTTCTGGGCTTAGACCTGTGAACGAGCAGCTCAGGCTCGGCTCAGGACAGGCCATCGAGAGTCTGATGGCACCTTTGGGTGCCCAGCGCCTGGGAAGAGAGGTGGACACTCCTGGTGAAGGGCGTGTGGTGGCTGTCACGTCAGTTCCCTGTTTGGTGACTCAGTTTCCCTGTCTGTAAAATCCTGTTTCTTGGATTTTGAACTCTGCCCAGCTCTGAAGGAGCACCCCGATGAGCAGTCCAGGGAGGGCGGCGGAGGGTTCGCTTCCACCAAGCAGGTCTCTGCTGCCGGAGACAACAAAGCACAACCACTTTGGAGAAGAAGGCGGCAACGCTGTTCGGAGGCCACAAAACCGGCAGAAATTGGATGCCCTTCATATTCATACTCATCCCCACCATCGCTTGTTTGCGTTTGATAGCTTTGCGAGTATCCAGGGGACAATTTTTAGCTAATTGCGGTATTTGCACACGGGAAGGACAACTAGCACCCAGCACGCTTAGCCCAGCACAGCTTCCTTCAGCTGGGGCTCGGGGAAACGGTACTTTCGCAGGTAGCAATAGAGCACATGACACCAGGCAATCACGGGACACGGGGTGATAAACGTGGAGCGGTGGCTTGCAAACAACTCAGAACAGCTGAGCGTGCCCATTATAATATTAATTATAATCACATTTAAAGCAAAGTTAACTTCTGCCTCTCCAGGAGCTTTAATGAGGCCATATTTCTCTTCATATTCTCTTACCAGCTCCTGGCTGTGCGCTATGAGCCGTGCCCCTGGAGAGCACACGGAGCGGGGCTGTCGTCTCTGCCTCTTGGGGGACTCATTCCTTCTGGTTTTAAAACAGAAGGGAAGTGGGCAAAAGGGAAATCATGGTTCTCACAGTGGCTCCTGCATGCGAAAAAATTGTTTGTATAGGTTGAATATGTCCTTCAGAGCAGTATCTCCCTGCTCCTTAGAATCATAGAATCATTTAGGTTGGAAAAGATCCTTGTGATCATCAACTCCAACCATCAGCCCCTCTCTACAAAGTTCTCCCTTACACCATATCCCCCAACACCACATCTAAACGACTCTTGAACACATTCAGGGATGGTGACTCCACCACCTCCCTGGGCAGCCTATGCCAGTGTCTGACCACTCTTTCTGTGAAGAATTTTTTCCTAATGTCCAGTCTAAACCTACCCTGTTGCAGCTTGAAGCCATTCCCTCTTGTTCTATCGCCAATTACCTGTGAGAAGAGACCAGCACCAACCTCTCTACAATGTCCTTCCAAGTAGTTGTAGAGAGTGATGAGGTCTCGCCTCAGCCTCCTCTTCCTCAAACTAAACAGTCCCTTCTTGACAAGTTGGCTGTTTCAGGAATAACTTAATTTATTCGGATGGGGCAAGGATGCAAAGACATGCGCTGGCCAAGTGTGACATCTGACCCACGTGGGAGTGGAGGAATGGTCACCCTCAGTGTCTCAAGTGTTAGCATGGACCGAGCACGCTTTGGAGAGATGAGGCTTACATAAAATAGGATTAAAAAGTGTTAAATCCCTAAGAGAAGCCGCTAATCTCAGGAACTGGGGAGGTGGAGATCCCATTCAATGTGCTCACACACAGGGGCTCTCCTTCACACATAGATCCTCAGGCCAGATCTGGCCCCAGCCAAGCTGTCGTTGAAGCCGATGGACCTTTTTGGCCTGTTTCTCCAGCTCCAGCTTGCTGATTCTTTCATTTTTGTGCCATGGTCCCTGTTTGTCTTTATATCCCGAGCAGGTAATGAGTTGGCAGGGCCGTGATCTGTTCTCTGTTGCATCAGAGTGAATCCAGACTAGCACCAACACCTTGACCCTAGGTAGAGAGCAAGCACCTGAGCTCAGAGCATGTCCCCAGAGACAGCAGCAGGCAGGGACAATAACGGTCCTACTGCTTACCCCAAACAGGGACGAGAGATTTGGCATGGACTACACTCTGGAGACCAGCCAGCAAAAGGAGAAGCTTCTGAAAACCATCTACACCCTCCAGCTGAAGTCACATGCCACGCTCCAGACAGCCAGCCCGCTGCTGAGCAGCCAGTGCGGCATGGGCATGGTGACACAGCACCAAGTCCACCAGCTGGCGGACAAAGCCAAAAGCCTGTGTGGAGACCTGGACAACATTAAGAACCTCCTCCACTATTGCCAGGACGACCTGGTACGGCAGATCCCCAACCCAACTGGCAGCCGCTATGGGGGAATAAGTGGAATCCATTGCTCCCTGGATGGGTCCCTCTACGTGACAGCCGAGAGTGCTCCCTGGGTCCATGTCCTCAGCAGCACAGGCCAAAAACTGTATTCCCTGCCCTGCCAGCAAACAGGGAAGGAAAGCAGCACTTTCTTGCCAGAAGATGTGACTGTGACTCGTACGGGAATGGTGGCTGTAGCTGACATGATGAATGGAGCCATCTGGGTCTTCAACCCTCACACCAGCCTTTCCAAGGGGGAATGGATAAAGATTAGAAAGGTTGGTTCCCCCAGGGGTATTGGAGTAGACTCCATGGGCAAGATCTTGGTAACTGACTATGCACAAGGCCAAGTCCACAGCTTTGCTCTGGACCATGCCTTCAAGACACTCAACACCCACTCAGTCCCCAACCTGCAGGGACCTTGCTACATCAGTCCGGTGCCCAATGGAGGCTTTGTGGTAAGCGAGGAGTGCGGAGATGTCAAGGTCTTCACGAGCAGCCGTAAGCTCCTCTGCTCCCTCAGCAGTAAATACGGACACCGGTTTGGCAACCCAACTGGGGTCTGCGTTGACGTGGAAGGCAGCATCCTGGTAGCAGATGAGCAGCGCCGCATGGTCCACTTGTTCCCAGAACATGGGGCTCCTGTCTGCCTGGTGTCCGCAGGGCTGCGGAGGCCTGTTGGGGTGGCTTGCTCCTCCTTTGGGCACCTCTTTGTGGCAGATGCAGGGGAGAACTGTGTCAAAGTCTTTAAGTACCGTGTGAGGCCCCCTTACAGCCCCACCAGCCCTCTGGCACCATGTGGTGACCCCAGCCTAACACCCAGGAGGGGAGTGGGGCTGGTTCCACTGCAACCCTGCTGAGCTCTGGGTCTGCCAGTGGGCCGTGAGCTCCACTGCTCCCATAGCTGGGCATTGTCCCCCTACTCAACTGCCTTATTGTCCTCCAGCTTCTCCAGATGGCTGAAGCAAGGACTAGACCAGCTCTGAGTTTCTTGGACCCACCAGAGCAGCTAAAGGAGGACCAAGCTACTCAGAACTGTCCACGCTTTGATGCCTTTGCAAACTTGTTATCACCATGCCCTTGAATCCTTGTCCGTTTTTGCAAAGATAATATAAATATTTCTCTACCCCGCACTCCGTTTTAACGTGGCTGTGGTTCCACCTTCCTGATGCCAGAGTATGACTGGAGAGGTAAGGCCAGGCCAGAGCTGGCAGCCATGGTCTATCTGGCATGCTGCGTTTGCCGCAGACTTCAGAAGGGTAAAATGAAGGTAACCCATTCCTGCTGCATTCCTGACCCCTACAGGGAAGCAACAACTACTGCATGGAGAAAATTGCGTATGGGCACTTAGAATTGCCCACACCAACCCAGGTGCTGGGGCTGAGCCTGCCCTGCCGTCCTGTTCTCCCCCGGAGAGGAGGCCCCAGGGAGCCACAGCCGCTGCCTTTATCGGTGGAGGCCAGGGGAAAGTGGGCAGGGTGTGGTGGTGGAGGGATGGGCGTTCTCTCCCCGCTCCAGCCCTCGGCACCAGCACAGTGACACACAATCCTTGTCCTCTGCCGATGCCCGAGACCTGAGTCCCGTCACCACCTCTCCCCCCCAAACGAACCCCAGAGAGGACCCTCCGTCCTTCCTGGCCCTGGAAAAAGCGCTAAAGCCCATGGATCCTCCCAGAGCCCCTCTCCCTGCAGAAGGAGGCAGCCCCAGGAGCTAGCCCAGGAGCAGGGAGGGAGGCTGCCTGGTTTGCTAGGACAGGGATAAGCCTGTCCCATCCCCTCCCTTCATGTGGGCGCCCAGAAAAACAGTCTTCCTCCACCTTATTTCTAATTCTGGGGAACCCAACAAAAAAAAAAAACAAAAAAGAAGACCAAACCTTTTCTCTAGCCCACCCCTGCTGGGCCTGTGCCCCCCACCTCCACACCCAATCCCCCCCCCTCAAGTTGCCCAGCATCCTCCCAGGCTTGCCAGCACCCTCATTGCCGCAACGCACTGCTGGGTCACAGGAGGGAAGCTCCTGCGTGCCAGCATCTACACCCATGGGCCTCTGCCAGGCCGGGAGACCACTGAAGCAGCAGAGATGGGAGACAACAGGGTCCCGTGGGGAAAGGCAAACCCCTGGCATTTGGGGATGGGGGACAATGGGTGAGGAAGGGTGAGTCATAGAATCCCAGAATGGTTAGAGTTGGAAGGGACCTTAAAGATCACCCATTGTCACACCCTGCCCTGGGCAGGGACACCTCCCACCAGCCCAGGTTGCTCCAAGCCCCGTCCAACCTGGCCTTGAACCCCTCCAGGGATGGGGCAGCCACAGCTTCTCTGGGCAACCTGGGCCAGGGGCTCACCACCCCCACAGCAAAGTAGTTCTTCCCAATATCTCATCTCAATCTCCCCTCTTGCAGTTTAAAACCCTTCCCCCTTCATCCCATGGCTGCCCTCCCTGATCCAGAGTCCCTCCCCAGCTTTCCTGGAGCCCCTTTAGGGACTGGAAGGGGCTGGAAGGTCTCCCCGGAGCCTTCTCTTCTCCAGGCTGAACCCCCCCAACTCTCTCAGCCTGTCCTCACAGCAGAGGGGCTCCAGCCCTCCCAGCATCTCCAGGGCCTCCTCTGGCCCCGCTCCAACAGCTCCGTGTCCTTCTGCTGTTGGTGCCCCAGAGCTGGAGGCAGCACTGCAGGGGGGTCTCCCCCGAGCGGAGCAGAGGGGCAGAATCCCCCCCCTCACCCTGCTGCCCACACTGCTGGAGAAGCAGCCCAGGCTGTGGGGGGGTTTCTGGGCTGTCGGCTCACATTGCTGGTGAATGTTGAGCTTCTCATCCAGCAACACCCCCAAGTCCTTCTCCTCAGGGCTGCTCTCCATCCCTCCATCCCCAGCCCGTGCAGATACTGGAGTTTGCTCCAACCTAGCAGCAGAACCCTGCACTTGGTCTTGTTGAACCTCACGGGGATCACACAGTTCCACCTCTCCAGCCTGTCCCGGTTCCTCCAGAGCTTTTGGGGATGGGGGACAAAGGGTGAGGCAGGGCGAGCGCCCGGCCGGGCGATGGCAGGCCCGAGGGCTGGGCGAGCTGCCGCTCCTTATCGGCGAGCTCAGCCGGGCCCCGCCGCCTCCCTCTCGCTGGGGCCAGCCTCCGGGGAGCAGCGCTGCCGGGTAAGCCGGGCAGACCCCCCGCCGCGGCGGCTGCGGGCCCTCGCTAGGCCGCTGGGCCTTGAGAACCGAGGGGGAAAGGGGAGCGGCGCGGCGGCGCCGGGCAGCTCCGCAGCGCGGGCGGAACGCGGGAGCCCGGTTGCTGGGGCCGGCCGGGCCC
>VWZL01000581.1:78825-128351 GCA_013396915.1 Stercorarius parasiticus | reverse complement strand
CCCCCGCCTCTCCTTCCTTGCCTCCATCCTTCATTTATAGGGGTTTGGGGGGGTGATTCCTGTTGGCAGCTCTGCAACCTGCCACAGCATCCACCTTCCTGGTCCTAATTCAGCCTGGAACGAGTTCACCCGTGTGGGTGTCTCCGCGTCCGGGCACAGTGTCACAAAGCCCTTCATCCCCTGCCAACATCGGTGTTGGTGCCAGCACTGCAGGCCTACGCCAGCATCACCCATGGGTGCCTCGGGACAGTGTGGCACTGTGCTCTGGCTATGAGCATGGGTTCAGGCAGCCGCAAAATGGAAAAATTGAGATCAATTACCCAAAAGCTCCTCTGGCAGGTCTCAGCTCTTTGAGGGAGTAAATGAAACTCTCACTTTATTTTCCCTGTCTTAGCCGTTTTCATCTCTTTCTTGGCCTTTCTTCTCTCACTCGCTCTCATTTTTTAAGGATGGCAATTTTTTCACAAAGGTTTTTGTTTCATGTTTTGGTGTAGGTTTTGTTGGTTTTTTTCTTATTTCCTCCCCTAGACAGATAAAATTTAGCTGTCACTTTACATGTCTTTTGCGCACTGCTCTACAGGTTCCAGAGTTTGCAAATAAAAGCCTTGCGGGTGCGGACGGGGAGGCATGCCTGGGAACAAGGAGCCTTCTGCAAAGCAGAGACCCAGGGGTTTTACAGGGCCAAGAGAGGGACCAACCTCACCATGGTCTCTACAACCTCACCATGGTCTCCACAACTTCACCATGGTCTCCAGAATGGTGGCTACGACTGGGATCACAGTCCCTACACTGCTCCCTTTCTTCCAGGAGACAGGCAACTACCTTCTCTTCCACAAGACAACTTCTCCTGCTGTGCAAACAGCTGATGTATGCCACAGAGCAGAGACATATGCCACATGCCTGTCCCTGTGCCCGCACGGCGCATGCCTGCAGGAGAACAACACGCAACGCATCGCCCCCATACCACCTATAGACATGGATGTGAACATGCCCAGATGCAGGCTGCCTTCTCTTGCATCTCTTACATGCAGCTATTTGTCCTACATGTGTTCTTGGTGTGCGCACATGACATTCCCTGTATCATCCATGAACACACCCACCACCCTCTACACGCAGGCACGAAGGATGTACGCTACAGCCATACACAAAGGAATAAGCATATGTCACAAATTTGCCCCTTTTTCGGTACCTGGTTTCTGTTTTTGCTGGGAATCACGAACTTTGCATTAATGTGCTGGATTTTCCATACTGCTTTTAAGCCTTTCTCTGACTTCACGTTCCTCTGGGTCTCTCACACCCCCCAAACCATCTCTCTCTGTAGTTGCTCCTTTTTATGTCACCGCTGACTCCTCAGTGATGGGAGGCGATGGTTAATATTACATTTTTTCCTTCCAAGCGTGCAAACGCCCAGAATGGAGCTGAAAACAAGAGACTTCTGACCACAGCAATGTGATTAGGAAATGCAGATTTTTTCTTCTCCCTGAAGTGCTAGTGATTGGAGTCAGGTCTGTGTCACCTCCGCAGACCGGCTCTGTCAAGCGACTGCCTTCAATGCTTCTTTTAATGATGTCTCATTGATTGATTGCTCTCTGCCCTGACAGGGAGGCTGCTGTCACCCCAACCTGCTCTTGCCAGCCTGAGGATTACGGCAGAAGGGTTCAGCCCACGCCAGCCTGGGGCCTGTCTCTCAGCTGAAATTTCCTACCTTCCAGCACAGATCTGCAGCACGAGCAATGTGACAAGTTTGAGCTGCCGTCAGCAGAGGAGCCGACAGTCTCATCTGAATAACGGTGCCCGAGTTTAGGTTTTAATTAAGCCCTTGTGGGTTCCTTGAAAGGTTGGAGATGACACAGCCTCCTCTGAAGCTGGCCTAGGGAGACATCCAGAGTCAGCACCAAAGCCTGCCTCCTCCTCAAAATGATGTGAAATTGGGACCCTGAAAAAAAGGATGAATTCTGAACAGAAGCAAAAATGGTTTTATTCTGGTTCCAGGTGGGCTGTGGGAGGAAGCAAGGCTCCCGCCAGGCTGAAGGCAGGGGTGAGGAGCGCATAGCCCTGCCTGGTGAGACATCATTCTCCATCTCCGCGCCTGCCCGTCCCTTCAGGGTATCGCAGTGATGAGCGTGATGTTTCATCCTGAATTTATTGTCGTGGTCTATGCAGATGCCAACAGGGAAATGCTCTCCCTTGCATTTACACTACTGGATACACAGCCATCAAACATCCTAAATTAAAGACCTACAGCTACTGTCCAATAAGTCCTGATATGCCTGTACCCATGTAAATCCTAACGTGCGCTATTTGCTATCAGGACAGATAAATGTACAGCCTCCCCTCCCCGTCCTGCCCCGCAATATTATATTTTAGTGCTGACTAGAAGATTTCCATCAAACCATATAAAACACATTTGTCATAACTGTTCACAGTGGCTGGTCTTCTCCGAGGAAACGATGGAAAGGAGCGGTGTTTAATTCCCAGTTCAGTGGGATTCGTAGCGCTGTGTTATTTGCGCTTTGTTTCCTCCACGCTTCCTTCTCTATTTTTTTTTCTTTTTAGGTTGGAAAATCCCCCAAGCTAAAACATTTCTACCTGGATTGCACTAATTTCTAACCAAAATAATAATAATAAAAATGGTAGTTTGGAACTGTTTTATTAAAAGCAAACCAAACAATGATGACAGAGGAATTCTTTGGGGAGGGATTGTGAATAGGGAGAATGCTTTTTCCCTGGTTCAAACGAGAACAAGACTGCCCATTTTCCCCATCAGTCCTATGGCCTGGTGGCCACATGTAAAAAAGGGGTCTACCCACGTATTACATGAGAGTAAATGCATGGGGAAAATGGGGAGAAACAGGTTTATGGCCAGGAAAAGGAGATGTGAAAGCCCCATAGGAGGAGGCATCATGGACTTAGCACAGCAGAGCCTGTAAGGTGACGCTCGTCGCAGAGGAAGCATCAAAGAAACTCCAGATTTCACAGTGGCGGTTTGAGCGATGAACATGGGTGGAGGAGGAGGAGGAGGAGGAGGAAGAAGGCTTCTACTGACAAAAGGCAGATAAAGGGGTATTTAAATGTCACCTCCTGCAGCAATCTGCAGCCACTTGTGGCAGTGCCCTACATCCTCCCGCTGTGACGACCTGCCCCTCTCGTCCCTGGCTTTGTCCAGGGGCGAAGCTGAGACGTCTCTTGATGCCAACTTCACACATTTGAAGGTCTACGACTCGCCCCAGGCCTCTGGCTAACAAAACCGCCTAGAACAGCCTTGACAAACGTCCTACGGACAACGTGGAGTGGGAATTGACATCAAACACTGTTTCTAGAGCCGCTTCTGCTGCCACAAAGCCGAAGAGCACTCCTCTGCTATCTCCTGCTTTGAAGAGCTCTCTTGGTGTGACACGGGTTCGGTTCAAGCATTCTCACTTCACACCCGTTCCCTTCGCTCCTGGGAGAGGATCGGTGCTCATCTTGTGCTCCACCAGATCTCTAGGCATCTTTTTCTTTCCCTAGCTGTTGTTTGCCTCATTTCCAGTAGTTTAAGGAGCAGCTCAGAGGATGCACAAAAAGGCCTAAACTCTGCCATGATTTACACATCTCCACTCCAAGCAGTTAAAAAAGGTGTGAGAGACCAAGGTGCTTTCAAAAAAAGAAACTATGAGATTTTTCAGAAATAGAAATAAATAGCAAACTACTTCTATGCCCTTTTTATTTGCTCCCTGGCTCTGCAAAATATAAAGGTTATGTTTTCCAAATTTTCCTGGCTACAGTAAAGACCGAACAGTCAAAAGGCAAGAAAAGCTGAATTCCTCATTTCATGTCACGACTCCAGGAGCTGGGGCCTTTACAAAAGCAATAAACAGCATGGGACTGATGCTCTTGAGTATTGGCAAGATTTGTGAATAAGTAGAGAATTTTATGGGCCTCGACTGTCACTTGCCTTAGGATCCTTCAAAAGGGACTTTCGGTTATCCTAAATATAACTCGGTTCTTTTTCAAAGTCCTCTTTCCATCAGCCAGGCTCAGTGTGGCTTGTGCTAAAGCCTGTGCGCAGGGCACCACTGTGTATAAGCTCTCCTGCACTGATGGGAGAGGTTTCTGCCCCCGCTTTCCACAGCTGTAGATGGAAGCCCAGGGCGCTGCCCCAGAGACGCCCGCACGCCCATGCGCTGGGTACCCGGCTCACAGCCCCAGCCGCAGCTCCCCGCAGACCTCAGAGCAATTTCTTTTCCCTTTTTTTTGCCTGCAACGGGCCAAGCACACAGAAGAAGGGCTCCAGCCCCAGGGGATGTCGCTCTTGAGATCGTTCCAGCGGGGAGCAGATGGCGATTGCACATGAGCATTTCAGGCATCGCTACGATTATGGATGGGCTCACCTTAAGGAAACAGAGAAACTCATTTGTCCTTCCATTCAAACCCGTGTCTGTATTCTCGGCTGACACAAAGCAGCTTTCCCTCATCAGCATATACATCCGTTTACTTCAGCTATTTGCAAGCCCGGGAAGATGAGTGTACCGCATGAGGCATCCCAAACACCACTGCGTTACTACGGTAACACAGCAGCGCTGCTCGGTACCACGCTGTTGACTACGGCAACACTTTTCTATACAGGTCCCACACAGTCCTGCACAGCTCCGGGAAAGAGCTCAAGCCAACGGGACAAATGCAAACAGACCCCCTTACCCGAGGAGAAAGCTCTCGCCGACTGCCCGCAACCACCCCGCCAGCCACACCAAGCTTTTATTAAGTGTCAAGCCATTCCCTTGCCTATCGCTCTGCCTTATTTCCATTACCTTTCAGCAGGGAAAGATTTAGGATCCATTCCCTTGTTTAGCAACATCCATTTGTAACTGCGGGATCACTGGGGAGCAGTCAATAAGCACTATGCCGGCCCATCCCTGGTAACTGTGCAGCCGTTAGTGCAGAATATGAAATATATATGGCTGCCTTCACCTAATCTAAAACTGTATCAAATGGCTCTTAACCTTGCCCGAATGAATTCAATTTGGCTACCGGATGCGGATCCAATTCCTTGGGCTAGAACAGAAAAATCACTTACTAAAGCGATGCTCCCGAGGGACTGGCTTCTGAAAGAAAACTCGGAAAGATTTCCAGTCCGCTAATCCTGTGATAGCTCACGCAAGACAAATCTGGAATGATGAGGTCTTTTCGTCGAACACAAGCAAACCCCAGGAAACACGGGAACAGCATTACAAGTACATTGGAGGGGGAATTGCTGGCGAAGCTCGGGGGAGATGCAGAATACAAGGATGGGCAGAGGACGGAGATAGGAAATCAGAGGATCTTTGCGTATTTCCATTGATAAGAGAAGTGGGGCTGTGAAGAGAGAAGGCAGACAGGACTCAAAAGCGAGGGGGACAAAGCATGGGGAGCCCCAGCCCGCTTGCCGGCTGGCATGGGCCAACGAGCAGAAATGGAGAGCAGTGCCAGCTGCCAGGACTGTGAGGTCCTGATGGACCAGATCGGCTTGGAAAGGATCTGTCCCAGGCCAGCTGTCCAGAAATGAGGAGCTGTTTCTCCAGAAAACCCCACTGCCGCTGTCTCTCCTACCTATCTCCATCAGAAACGCAGTTTTGACCCTCCACCTGGCTCTCCCTCACTCAGATCCTCCCCTTTCCCTCCTTTTATGCCAGGAGTGCGAGTGGCTACGGAGAAACCCAGGCTCCAGCATCCCTCTGCCTCTTCCCTGCAAGGGGATACTCCAAGCGCTGGTTTTCTCTCCAGCATCCCTTTCTCCCACACCAGGATCGCAGCCCTTGGCCGACAGGCGCCAGCGCAGCGCTTTGATTTCCCCTGGCTCGGGAAGCAGCGTGCAAACCGCCCCGCGCTACTGACTTCCGCTCGCAGTTAATTGAATTGTCTTGTACTACACTTTGTTTAAGCCGATGAGTGATGGCTCTCACTCGAGTATCCAGCTCGTGGTGAAATAAGGTCGGAAACGACATGCTCGGTGCCAAACACCCCTGGCCACACAACACTGCTCCCAAAAGGCTGCTCCCCCTCCCGCAGGGACCCATTTTCTCGGATGCTGGCAGGAATTTATCTCTATTTGGCTCCCAGCACTTTTCTCCTCGTGTCTCCCCCTCTATACAGCAAGGGGTGATGCTCGGGGTGAAAATCGGGATGGTTGCAACAGGGTTGGGATGGGAATGGGAAGGAAGGGGGCAAGGAGCTGTTGCACAAGGGCATCCCCAGGGCCGGATCCAGGCACACAACCAAGAGGAAAAACGCTGCTGAGGGAGGGGAAGCATCCAGAGATGCCATGCAAATAAAGCAGACCCTCAAAAGAGAGGGAGCAGGAACCTTTGCCGCAAAGGACAGCAGTGCAGGGAAGGGAGGAGAAGGATACGGGGAGAAGCGGAGAGAGGCGAGCGCTCAACAACTTCATTTCGCGGCTGAGGGCTACCAGCCGCCCCCTCCACACAGCTGGGCTGTTGCTGGGCTGTTGCTGCTGTGGCTAATGAGGCATCTGCTGCGTTTGACAGCCTGCATCTGCTGCTGCTCGCCTCCTCCTGCCAAGCTCCCGGCAGCCGCCGCGCCGGGCTCGCCCTCCCTCCCAGCCAGGTGCTCCCGGCCGCCGCCACCTGTGCTGCCCCGGGCATCCCCAGGGCCACATCCAGGCACGCGAGGAAGCGGGGATAACGCTGCCGAGGGAGGGGAAGCACCCAGAGACGCCGGGCAAATAAAGCAGACCTCCTACAGAGAGGGAGCAGGAACCTTTGCTCCAAAATATACCCGTGTCCCCCTCTAATTGCTAGTATTAAGCCATAAAATGTTATGTTTGCAGTGTCTCCTTTTATGTAAAACTCCCTGTTTACAATCACTTAGAGCAAGCTGCCAGGCCTGGCATTAAAATACACTATTCAATTAATGTGGGAGCCCGGGGCGGTGTCGGGGAGCGGGAGGCAGCACTGCGGGATGCTCTTCCAGCCAGGAGATGGGAAACATGCTGACCGGGACTCGTGAAACTTGGCAGCTCCAGCCAGAGATGAAGCGAAAGCAAAACCCAAGACTGGAACAACCTGGAGACAAGGAGAGAATCTGGATTTGGATTTGGGCTCTCTCAAAACCAGAAGCGTTTGGGACTGGAGGTTTTTTCCTTGCCAAAAAGGGTCTGTTTAGAAGCAGAGGCACTTTTCTGCTTTGCCTGGGGACCCTGTGGTGGAGGTCAAGCACGAAGCAGCCAGGTTTTGCCAACAAGCCAGAGGTTACCCATTATTTTTTCAACGGGAGCCCCTCTCAGTGCTGCTGGACGCTGCTGTCCTCTTCTGAGCCCTCTTGCTAAGGGCTGCTAAATTATCCAGGGCTCCTCTCTCAAGACGAAATCTTAAATCAAAGTCTCGATCGCTTTGGTCACCGAAGACCCCGCAGTGCTTTTCTAATCACAGAAGGGGAAATCCACTATCTAAATCAAATCCTGGTTAATTAAATTCCCAGTTGAAACTCAATATTTTCACCTGATTCATTTCCTGACCTGCACGGCTACACTGTTGTACGGTGTGGTCCGGAGAAAGCTGCAGGGTGAGAAACCCTTCCAAGGGGCTGCACGTGGGGCTGCGCGCGGGGTGGTGGCGAAATCCAACCGTGAGGCTTGTGAGACACGGAGAGATCCATCACGAGCGCGTGGGGAAATGGGCTACATAAATCCAAAGGCAGTTTGAACATCTTATCTGAATGGCAGCGCTCCTGCTTCATTTTCGCTGTCTTTAATGAAAAAATATGTGTTTCAGGGAGATACTGACATGTCATTAAAAGTAAGAGAGTGAATAACGCTGAGACAACTGGGTCAGATGAGTGGTGGGTACAAAGCCCAGCCTGATTTCCATCCGGGGAACACAAGATGCTTGGGTTTTGCTCCATGTTCTGCTACTGAGGCTCTTGACCTCAGTACAAGGAGTCCTTTTCCTTGCCCTGCCTCAGTTTCCCCACCTACAAAACAGCGACAACCTCCCATTGTCAGCATTTAATTGCTCAATGAAGCGCTTTCATCGGCACCCAGAAGGGCCAAAGGGACAGTGTTTAGCACTCTCTGAGTGCATCTCAGCCGGAGAAGCCTTGTTGTGTGCAGAGGAACGAGCTCCCCTTTTCACGAGGGGTGAATAAGCCGTGTACAAACTTAATGCGGTGCCCAAGCAGAACGGGGCACCAGAAGTGGGTCCTCTGCGTGCCCAGCCCAGCATCTCACCACCAGCTCGGAACCACAGGGTTAGCCGAGGTCTTCGCACAGCTTGGCCCCCCTCAGCCCGCTCTCAGCCACATCTAACATCACAGGTGACGCCCAACACAAAAGTCGGCAGAACATGTGGCCGGGCAGGGGATGGAGCCTGGGCTTTGCCGCATTTTAATCCAGCCCGACTCTTCCTCTTTGCCAGGACCCCACGCAGCACCTTTCCTTTGACCAGGACCCCATCTGGCTCTGCTCCTTCCACCCCGCTGCAGCCAGCTTCCCCCCTCTCCCCCCTGGCTCCGCACCAACGACGCGCCCGTCTATAAACTGAACGCGCGAGTCTCTAAAATCGGGACTCCGCCGGGCAATGTCTTAAATCTGAGGCCCTCCCGGTATTTCCATATTTCGGAGGTTTAATGCATTGTATTTAATGTACTCAATTTGGAAGCCAGCAGGCAATGCAATTTTCAGGTGCACGCAACGTGAATAATGAAAGTCTCTCAGTCCCCGGCTCTCAATCCACCTGAGTCCCTGGAACTGCATTAGAGGAGGAAGAGAGCAGGACTGTCCAAATGAACCTCAGCAGCTGAGGGATAACAGGCAGAATGGGCTGATGGATGAATTTCGGGTGTCCCGGCCAAACTGGAGAACATGCTGTACAGAGCGCATGCTGGGCACACCATCTTCGGCAGACATTTAACTGGCCTTAATAATGTCAGCGCCTCTTAATGAAAATAGTCTGTTCCACTTAATAAGTACAACGCACTCTCGAGCCATCAATCTACCTAACGCGGGGGGTTTTCGGCAGGCAGTGCTGGGCAGGCTCAGCTCTCCGACGGAGCTGACCCCGTCAACATCGGGGAAGCTCGTTAGTGTAAAGGCAGCCGAGGGGGGAGAGACACGAGCAGCCTGGATGTAAACCAGGAGACGGGCAGAGGAAAGCATCCTTCCCGCCTGTCCGTTTCCAAATTAACCCCAGCCTCTAGAAAGTAATCACCAAGTCCACTGACTGCGTGATTACTTGTACTATTTACTTGTGTTCCCGCCGTGACCGTGGTCCCTGGGAAGACGGGAGCCCGGCTATGGCAGGAATAGAGAGAGTAGGAAACCATCGGCATCGGAGAAGCTCGTGATGAAGGCAAAGCCCTGCACGGGGTGTGCTGCCTCCTTCACGTCCCATTAACTATGAACCTGCGGGAACACCTCTGAGAGTGAAAGCGAAGCCACTTCCCTTGGTTTCCTCACCCTAATGCAAGATGAAGATTAATATTAGGCAGGTATTAAACCCAGGGAGACTATTAACTCCATTGCAATGGAGTGGAATAAACATCTCAGCGCACGTTATCTGCATGGGAACCTCATCCCTTGGTCCTCTGGGGAAAGAGCAAAAGGCGGAGGAAAATCCTCTCCCTGGGAACACGTGGACTGAAGCAAGAGAGAAATTCTGGGGTGCAGAATTAGCCGAAGATGAAGGACCTGCAACTGATGGAAGAGGAGTTATACGGGAAACAACCCCCCTAGCCCAGCGGGATCTCAGCCCATAATTGGGACTGCCAGGCAGTAACTTAATAATGTCGGTAACAACAATGTTAATAATGAATTCGCTAGTGTGGGATTTGCCTTCACTGTGCAATCGGGGTCCTTCAGAAAGCAACACTGAAGGGAAATTGAAACTACTGAGCAAAGTGATAGTCTAACCTCCCCCGTAACTTGCTCAGTTATCATGGTGTAACTTAAAATCTGCTTTAGCAATTACATTCCTCACAAGATCTGAAGTGGTGGAAAGAAGAATTATAATGATAATATTAATATACAGTCTCTTCCTAGTGAGAGTAAGTCATTAGGCAGAGCACAGAAAAGATGCATAGGCAGAAACAGATGGAAAAAGAGCTACATCAAGAGTTTAAAGGGAGGCTTACAAAAAAGGAAAAAAGCTGCAAATTCTAAGTGGATTATGGAAGGCAGGCTGCAAAGGGAAAGCGAGAATTGCTCTGTGCCATGCAGGAAAAGGCTGTTCACACACAGCGTGTGAAAGGGAGGATGGATGGTGGGAAAGATGAGCATCGGGTGGCAGAATAACTACGCTGCGGATGCGCTTCACTCCATATAATTTCAGTTGCTGAATAGGTGGCTGTCTACATCGCATGGGTTTGTCCAGGCTCTTTCTCCTCAACACAGACAGATCCGTACCTCTGCCAGGTGACGCATCCTACCTACAACAGATGGGTAGCAAAATAATGGGATTAAAAAAATGGGATAAATCTCAGCCTAGTCCTAAAGTCCATGAGGATGCACCAGGTTTGTTGGAGGGAGTCCAAAATCAGTGTAGTCAAACCCCACAGTGTCATTTCCATGGAACCCTGTGAGGAGACCCAATGAATTTTCATCCAGGACCAGCAAAAAGCGGGGGAATCAGAGCTTTAAAGGCACACGGGCTTTTTCCCTCCTTCCCACCAAAATATAGGCACTTCTTCCTACTGGCTTGTGGCTATCAACCCATGGGTGAGCTCATTAAAATCAGCAACACTGTTCCTGTTTTCATAGAATCATAGACTGCTTTAGGTTGGAAGGGACCTTAAAGACCACCTCGTTCCACCCCCTGCCCTGGGCAGGGACACCTCCCACCAGACTAGGTTGCTCCAAGCCCTGTCCAGCCTGGCCTTGAACCCCTCCAGGGAGGGGCAATTTGTCGTCTTCCAGCTCTTTGCACCTCTGCCCGGTGATGAGAAGGAGCCCGGGTACCTGCTGAGCGCTTGCTGGGTTCCTTTTCCTCCTGTTCCCACCTAGAAGAGGCCTTGATCTCACATGCAGCCCTTCACGCACACACACACAACCATCGGCAGTGACAAACGGCATCATTGAGTTGTCCCCACTGCTCGTGATGCTTCCTCCGAGCCTGGTGCATGCACAAAGATGGCAGCAAAGGGAAGCTGACCCATCCCCTACCCTCAGACCTTCAGCCATGCCACCAGGGAGAAGTAGCAATGAAAAAAATCTGCTCTTGGTGACCCCCAGTAGTTTCCACCGGGAGGGAGAGCCCCGCAGCCTGCCCGGGGTAACCTCCTCACCGGCTGGGCTGCACAGCCGAATGCCAGTTATTACTCTGGATCTTGCCTCTATATATTTCAGTGCGTGAGATTTTAATGATTTTGGGACTCCATCCCAGCCATTTCTCCTTCCCCGGCTGCCCGCAAGGAGCCGTAAACCTGGCAGTTCCATCGGCTATTTACAAGAGCCGGGTTCACACCGAGCCCGGCGCTCGTAACCAGCTGGGCATGCTTTGGAAAAGCAGGCAAAGAGCGATTGCAATAATTATTTTTGTTGTTTCGCTCCTCGCTAAAGCAGCAGAGACTCATTACACGCGGTACTCATTAAGAACCTGCAGCCTGGCCTGTACCTGCCTGTGACCCTCAGCAGTAGCCAAAGGGTTCAGCCAAGGTGTCTCCAAGGGATGCTCACCATGGCTTTGGTGATCTTCTGGCTTCATATATGAGATGAGATAAATCGAGGAGCTCCCTGGCTGAGCTAGAGCATGAGATAAAATACACAAACCACACAAAACTCTCCACATCACCGCACCCTGGCTCCTAAGCAGAGAGTGGGACCGTTGGGGACAATCCGGCAGGGAGAGGCCACCGCTGCAACCAGGAACTTCTCCTGCAGATTCCGGTCTGCTTCAGAGGAGGAGAACCGTCCCTGCGGGACATGGTGGGCGATGTTTTTGTGGGGTGAGCCAGAGGACAGAGACCTCCTCCGCCACCAATCAGCCGTCTTAATTTTTCAGCCCGCTCTGCAATCAGCCAATTGATATGCAATTATCTCCAAAACACTTAGCTATACATTACTCTCTTATTGTTATCTTACTCGATTTTTTTCTGTGCCGTTCCATGCCAGATAACCTTAATTTTCCCCCATTTGTTCCAGAGTATAATTATTTGTTTGCAATCATTGCCTATTAGATAGACGAATGCTGCAAAGAAACAAACATTTTCCCTCTGTAATGCAGTCCTGAAAAGTTCTAATACGTTATTTGATCAAATAATCTTTGCCATATCAAAGCAATACTATTTTCCCCTTCAAAACTATGCATTTATTAAAATGTAAAGTAGTCTGATCATATTGGGAGTGAAAAATAAAAATATTATTATGGTCTTTTGCAGGAAAATATTGCATATTTATTTTGGATGACTTCCCTGGAATTTTAATTCAAGCCTTTATATATTTATTTCCCTTGCCTGCCAGCTAGGGAGTAAACCCAGTAGGTTTGATTTTTTAATTTTTTTTTTTAAAAAGCCTTGTGTTCAGGACTTTACATTTATTTTTAAGTATTGCTTTCAGCTTTTGATTTACGGCAGAGATCCTTTTCTGCAGAATAAGATCCACGCAGGAAACAGAGCGTGTCCAGCTGCTGGAAATAGAGGGGCTGGCTCCGATGGGGGTCGGGCTGCTCCGAGAAAAGAGAAAACGATGGGAATTTAGGCAACGGCCGTGCTCCTGCAAGGGCTGCTCAGATCTGGACTCCGTGAGCAGCACTACATTAGACGGAGAAGTACATTTTAAGGGACTTTACAAGCTTTAAGCATCCATTGCTCTTGGGCTCCAAGGAGAAAGAAAGAGATGCATTTCCCCATCCAAGCGTTCAAATAAAACCAGGATTTATGCCCCCAGCTCATGGGACCAGCTTAAAAAAAATAAGTAAAAAATCACAGGCACTTTTAAAACAAGTAAATTTTAGTGTTTTCTTTCTATTTCCCTTCTGAGCCTTGAGCTTTTAAGGGGTCTTATTTTAAAGCCTTCTCTCTGCAACTTCTGGAGACTGAAACTTTTAAAGATGATGCTTATCCCTTTTATTTACCTGGCTCCGGGGATTTTCAGATGATGGCAGGCATGGGGTGATGGGGCTTCACCTGATGGGGAAAGGTGGGTCCACCAATGGGGAGATGCAGGTCGGGCCCATCTCCTGGAGGTGTGGACAATGTCCCCCTTGAGGACAGACCAAAACATCGGCCCAAATGCCTCCTTTTACAGACAGGATATGGCAGTCGGGGTCATGCAGAGAAGCCCAGCGTGTCCCTGCCCTGACGCTACCTCTGCGCCTGCTCCCGTCTACAAAGTCACCCTGGGTCCCAGCAGCCGGCAAGATTAACAGCTGCCTGCAGCAGAATTAATATTTAAGGAGGATGCCAAAACCACGAGGCCGGGGATATTCATAAATCTCCCTCTATCACGCCACTTCCAGGCAAACAAGCTCTTTTTATTTGCACAGATACTCACAAGCTGGAGCTCTGCGGCAGATGGGCTACAGCTGCCTTTGCAGAGTGGATGTTGCGTTGCTTGGGGCAGGGCAGAGGGGGGTTTCACAGCTCAGAGCCCCCCAGACAGGGTTCCTTTCGATAAACTGAACGCATGGAAGGAATTTAGGTGTGGAGACGCTCAAAGCTTTCACAATTACACCTCTAGCCTGATGGAATAGGAGCCTCAACAGACTTGGGCCTGATGTTCACCTACGTTGGATCTTAAATCCAGCCTCCCCCAGCAAAGCCCCATCACGGTGACAGCATGTTGGGTACATTGAGCTCCATGCTTGCTAATAACCAAGAAGAGATGTTTGTGGCAAAAAGCTACTTGGTTTACACCACGGGAGGTTTAGATTGGATATCATGAAAAATTTTGTCACTGAAAGGGTTGTCAGGCACTGGAACAGGCTGCCCACAGAAGAGGCTGAGTTGCCATCCCTGGAGGTATTTAAAAGACTTGAGGACGTGGTGCTGAGGGACATAGTTTAATGGCGACTTGGCAGCGTTGGGTTAATGGTTGGACTTGATGATCTCAAAGGTCTCTTCCAACCAAAACGATTCTATGATTCTGTGATTCTAAATAACCATCCTGTTCGCTTTGCAACAGGACTTGGGGTGTCCTTCTGCTGATTTCTCAACCTGCTTTGCGCGAGCTCCCCTACTGCAACTCCCCTTCATGCTGGCGGAGCTGGTGTGCACGTCCCGAGAGCACCAACGTTGCCAGGAGGATTAAAACCATGCACGGCACAGGGGTCTGCTCGCTGCGAGACACGGGATGAGTAAGAGGGAGTAAAATGTGTGGCTGTTTTCCCCGATGAACGTAGCTTTGAGTTTCTTACAGCGACACCCCGTCACAGTTTTACTGCATTAATAGGCTGTTTAGGAAATGCGGCGGGGGGCTTTTGATCACGGCTCTCCCTGCAAAGGCTTGAGTGCTGAAGGCTGAGGAAATATTACAGGGGAATTAAAGAGGCTCCAGCATGAAGGTTAGCCCCTAAAGATGTCAGTCCCGTGGGAAGGGAAACAAGATGTTCAAAGGCAAAAGCCCCACATTAGCTCATGCATCCCGGTGTTGGGCAGCACCCGTCACTGCAGGGGTGGATGTCTCCCTCTGCCAGGGAGGGTTTCACATCAGGTCCCCGCATTCGGTGCTGCTGCAACAAGGACTGGATAAAGCTCATGAGACCGTGAGCGAGGCATTTGCTGCCATGAGCAGTCAGTTTTTGCCAAGGACCGAGATGGGGACGCCAGGCCAGTGGGCAGCACGCTGATGATGGAGCACGCCCGCGATACGGGCACCTCCTCCCCACCCTGAACCCACCTATTTAAAAATTGAGAGCTGGGTTTCTTCCAGCTGCATGGGATTGATTCAGAAGAAAGGAAAGGATATTAAATTAAAGCACTTCATTTTAGTATAATGCACCATAACTTAGGGAGGGGGGAGGAGGAAGAACAGCCACCCTTTTGATTTCAGCTATTTAACAGGTAAAGAGAAAGTCATGCAAGATGTGCTTATGTTTTCTAAACCACCCATATAATATCTTGCAATTAGGGTCCAAGCACATGAAAGATCATTATTAAAATTGAGACCCTCCAGGAGTTTCCCTAAGTGTTTGCTTTTTGCTGTGGTGGGGAAGATTGCTCGGAATAATATAATTTTGTGTGTTCAAAGACTCAAGAGTACGCTGAGTGGGGAAAGGGAAAAAACCAACTAATGGCAAATGATATCTTAAAAGCACGAGAGAGGCTGAAAAAGTGGATCCATGCAGAAAATAATATACTATTATTTAAAAAAGTAAATTGCTAAAATGACACTCTTCTGCAATTCTGTCTCCAGAAAAATCATCTTGGCTGAATCCTTAATGTACAGGGGTGTGGGATTTTTTTTTTTAGTGACACTATAAAACCTGCAAAAAAAATCTTAGTTATTTACCAAGTGATTAAACCACAGTCATTTATTACAGTTTTACTAGAACATTGTTTTCCTGGTTCTTCCAGGGTTTATTACCTCCAATATAACACCCCCCCTTTAATAATCCCCATTGCTTTGACTCTATTGCCTTATATTTTTAGATTTCTTTTAGCGTTTTGCATAAAATTCCAACTCTAATGGGCTTTATAAAATGAGATGTATTGTAATGGATCCAAGCCCTTATGAAGATAATTATATTGTCCATTTGTGTTTTCATTACGTTGAGAAATACTTTTTCTCTCTCCCCCCAACATTTTATTTCCTAGCCCAAATCACAAGGGACCTCTATTTTTTAATTTTAAATCCATCGGTAACAAAAGAAGGAAGCCCGAGCTACCACCATCCTCCGCTTCTGTTTGATGGAGGATGGTCCATGAATCCTGAGGTGGAGAGGCAGGGAAGGGGACATGTATAGGATGTGGAAGAGACTGTGGTTGGACAAAGGACAAGGTGAGAAGCAGGAGGGAGGAGAGGGATGTCATGGAAGCCAGGGGAAAGCATTTCAACCAGTGATGGGCACAAGCCTGCATGAAGACCAGAAGTTGCAAGCAACTCAGTGAGGTCCAGCAAGGGATACACCAAGGACACACCAGCTCCAAAGCCTCGAATGACATCTTGTATTTTGGGTGTAAATCCAAGGGATCGGGGAAATGCGAGGGCAATGTACAGAAAGCGGAGCCCAGAGATGCACAGGTGACCCATCAGAGGGGGGGCACTGAGCCAAGATGGACACGGTTTGGTGTAAAGCATGGGACAGGCTCTCCAGGAGAACCCTCCCCCCGCCTGGCCTTGGCTCCTCCAAACGCGGATCCAACGCATGGTTTAACCACTTATCTCACCTGGGAAGCATCTCCAAACTGCTTGAGACAGTGTTTTCTTTACGGATCGTTAACTCTGTAAGGCTGACTCTGTATTTTCATGTGCACGTGCACAGCTTCTGACCCACGGCATGGTGCTGGTCTCTTTTGGGGTTTTTACTTCCATATAAACATTGATGATACTGAGAACTAGGTCCCCTTCTTGAATACACCTGCCAGGGGTCTCATGGCTCTGGAGAGCCAACACTAGACACATGAAGACATGCCAAGCACTACATCTGCGAGAGATTTCTCCTGAAGAGGCTCCACTGATGACTCATGACAACGTAAGCCTTTCTTTTGCCTTTTCCCTAAAGTCTGCGAATATTGCACGGAAATGGGAATATGTATTATTTGTTCAAGAGAAGGTCCCTTGGAGCTGGAAAAAGCAATAACATATGTGGTTGGTGGGGGAAGCGTCTCTGCCCTTGTATGGAATTAGGCCTGGGTATATATTTCTACATTCCTATAAAACTAGGGTTATTATTTCCACTTGAGATACATCTGAAGTTCCTTGTAGAGCAATGACAATTATAGTACAACAACAGCGTACAAGCTATACCATTCACCTGCCTAACTGGACCTGTGTGTATAGTCCTGGGCGTACTGGGAAATAACTTCCACTGATTCAGACGCACATTGCTACCAGGAGTCCTGGAGAGAAATATTGCGTCAGGACCAGACCCAGGGTTTCATAGCAGCACCAAAAAAGAGCCAGATTCTTCCCCAGTTTACTTAGGTGTGGTTACGCCAAAGATGATGTTTCCAGTGTCAAGCCAGAAAGAACCTGGTTTGAAATCAAGCAAAGGAGCCCTGTGTCCAGGGCTAAGGCAGTAGTTTTCCCCAAAGATAAACTACCGAAGATGTTACTTAAGTAACCCTAAAAACTTTACTAGTCCCATCTTGATGGGGTTGTGACTAACGAGGTGACCCACCCAAATTCAGGTAGCATGGAGCAGCAAGTGGTCCTCGCAGGTCTCCTGCCATAGCTCTTCATGCCCCGTAGGACACTCATAGCTTGGGCTGATGGCATCCACCCTGCCAAGGGGGACCTCAACCCTAATGTCCAGGAATGACATTGGGGTCATCCTGCATGGCCAGAGGGGTACGGGGCAGATGGCAGGAGCTGTGAGTAGATGCACGGTTGGGTCTGCAACCCATGTTTTCTCCCCAGGGACATCCAGGTCACTCAAGCCTGGTTCCTATCAAGGCAGAGGTTTGAAGGACAGCTGAGAGCACTGCCCCGGTGAAGCCAGAGGACACGAGTGGCACTGCTATAAACCAAACCCTCCCACCTCGAGAGATGTTGGACTGAATTGAGATGTCCATGTCTGGGTGACAGTGAAGTCACCCTATAAGCCGGTGTCCTGGCTTTGTCCTTCCTTCAGGAAAGACAGAAGGCAGAAACCTGATGTCTGAGTTTGCTCCCAGGCAGGGAAGGTCCCCCTGGACCAGCCTGGGGACAACAGCCACAGACCTCAAACAAGCCAGGCCCTTGCTGGAGCGAGTGGGGCTCCGGCATGGCTGCTGACACTGCGCTCTCAGTGCACACTTCCCTTTAATTAAAAGCGGCGTGCATGCCCCCCTCTCTCCGCTGTGACTGACGCTGCCAATTCTGCCGTCCTTTAGATGTGTCATATCGTGGTACATCACTTCCTAATTAACGCATCTTGTCAGGTCCGGCAGTTGGCTGCAGTAACATGCTTCCAGCAGCTGCCACTGGGACCCAGCGCAGGGACTAGGGCCGCCTGGTTAGGCGGAAAGTCCCTATATTGAAGATTTTATTTAAGGGGAAAAGGACAGAGCGTGGTTCTAAATTCAGGATTGCAAAGTGATGGTGGCTTTGACCCCGGCGGCCACCTGGGCTCCTAGCATGAGGGCTGAGTGGGAAGAGGAAAGCAAGTTTTGCCATTTCATCCTCATCTTGCAGCAAAACGAAAGCAGCATCCTGCACTCCGTCGGCAGCTGGGCTGCAGAGCAAGGCGTGCTCTGAGCAGAGGCGGTCGAGGGCTTTACAAACAGAAATCGAGGGCTTTGCAAACAGAAACGAGTTTAGGTCCCCCAGCAGCCCTGCACGAGGGATGGAGAAAGCTTCTCCAAGATGGGAAGAGGAATCTGGCTCATGGTCACCCACCACCTCAGAGGCTCTGAGATTTTGGTCCCCAGCATCGCGCAGAAAAGGAAAAAGGTTTGGTGCATTCAGGAGCCGAACTTGTGCACCCTGACTCCTGCCGCTCCGCTAATTATTAGGCAAGACAGCTTGGCAAGTGCCAGCATCGAACCCAGGTGTCCTGGCCTCTTGTCTCTTCTTGGGATTAAACATTTAATGCCGCTGGAGACTGCGGTTATATGCAGCCCAGCTGCTGCCCCCAGCTAGAGCTGCCTCCCACCCCTCCCCAGCCCAGCACCACCGCCTGCAAAATGCAGCCAAAAAGCGGGAAATGCGGGGAACAAGGGATTTTTTTACCCACGTTATAGGCTCTCTTTTTATGCTGGATACTAAAGCGCGTCTGGTTTCCTTGGGGTGAAACCAGCACATTTCTATGCAGCCCAATTTGGAAGGGATCATTAGCACTTGAACTGAAACTAAGGCATGGACCAGTGGCCGTGGAAGGTCCCGCAGCACTTCCCGAAAGAAGAGGGTTTCGGCACCGTGGCACTGGCCAAAGCCTGCTCTGCCCCAGTTTGCAGGGATTGGGCACGGAGCTCCTTGCAACGCCAGGAGCACGGACGAGGATATTCACGGCAAGATGCTCACGGGCCCAGCCAAACCTCAGCAGCCCTAAAGCTCCACTGGAAATACTGCCTTCCATCGGGCCAGAGCGACGTGTGATGGGAGCTGCAGTCCCTGAGATGTCCCAGCGAGCCCCGCAAATGGGGCTTTTTCAAGCAAACACAGCCATCGAGTCATTGGAATTCGTACATCTTTGATAATGAGCATTTAAAGGGTGAAGCCTAATGAAGGGATCCAGAAACAAGCCGCAACCGAAGGCGGGATGCGGCTTTTTAATTAAAACTCTGATGTCTTTTTATCTCCTTCCCTCTCCTTTGCTCTTCCCCATGCCGACGGAGGGGATTTCTCAATCTGAGGCCCGTTGCTGTACAAAAAACTCAGCTTTAATATTCTCTTTGATTAAGTGGGATTTTTCTTCCTCCTGTTCCGGTGGGTGCTGCCGTCGTACTCTTTGGTGAAGATTTAAAGGAAGAAGGGCCCTGCCAGGAGTCAGGCAAGTACCCGCAGAGAGGAAAGGAGAACACGGGCCAGCCATGCTCGCGAGAAGATTAAAGCACCAGGGTGGCCACGTGCCACTTTCTCCCCCACCATGTCTCTCTTCAGCATCCTCCCCTAAGACCGAGCAAAAGCTGGTGGTACAAAGGGTTAAGCAGTGAGAAGGAGGGAGAAGATCAGGCCCATTTGAAGGGAAGATGAGACGCTCTAATTTGATTGATTTTTACTGAATTCATGGCACTTCTCATTTGCAGTTTCCCTCCTTTTAATTAGCTGGTGCTTGTAGCAATCATATTCGATTCTCATTACTTAATTAAATAGGGTCCTCCACCTTTAGGCAGTGCTGGGAGATGGTGGAAGAGTTCGGCTGGAGGGAAGGCTGGACGGGAAGAGGAGCATCCTCCAGTTCTTGCTCCACGTTGGCACGCATCTCTTGAAGCAATATGGACCTCTCAGCTTCCTCTTGGACTGCACCATCGCCTACCCTGGCCGCATCCTGCTTGACAAATAACCAAAGATTGAAAGGGAATAGAGCCCGAGCTCTCCTTTTAGCCCCCAGAAGGTTTCCATCTGCTCCAGGTGAGCCATATTCAGGAGCTGGGCTTGATCCTTGCATGGACACCAGTGGGATTTCGATCACAATTGAACTGTGTGGGCAAAGATGCCTTTGCCATGCTGGTACCTCAGAAGTACGGCACAACGATTCATTCCGGTCTCCAACACCGCCGCAGGAATTCATCTCTGCAGGAAGAGCTACTAAAGAAAGTGATGAAATTTAAAACACGCACACCAAAAAAACCCCAGCAAACTGCCTGTAAACCGGACTATTAATTGGGGCTGGAATTAAATCCAAACCTCCAGAACGCTCCCAATATTTGGCAGAGTGACTTGTAACAGGGAAGGCGTTGGCACTGTGGCGTTGGTGTTTCTCCTTGGTGGGCAGTAACTAGGACAGATGTGTTGGCAGTCACACCAGTTGTATTTCTCCTTTGCTGGTGTCGTTTCCCCACCACGTGGTCCTCTGTTTTATTTATCCAGTTTTTGGCATTTCTGTGCATGTTTTTTTACACTGCTCTGCCCTGCCCTTCCCAGCTGAAATGTGCAACCCGTATAAAGGGTTTATCTCCGATGCGGCGTGTTTGGCTGCTTTTGGGGTTACCTGTACCCAGCCCCGTGCACGGGGACGGGGCTCCAGGCTCAGCCCAGAGATTAACCGCTCCAAAATCACACGCAAGTGCCCCGATCCTACACATCTGCAGTTCTCTAATGGCAGATGCTGGAAACACTCCCCAAAATACCCTAGACAAGCACGGCCAAGCACCTGAGCAGCTTTAGCCCATGTCCATGGTTGTGTTGGCATCAACACCTACCACTCACTTGAATTCCAGCCCACATGCCCAAACAGACCAGATGAAGGCACAACCCTCAAGTTACAACTCACATTCCATTCGCAGTTAAGGCAAATTTGGTGTTACAGGCTTCCTGGTTTCACAAGGATTTCTGTGGCTCTTGGTTAATTGTCTCAAAAGGACTTTGAGATCTGGAGATGAAATGGGCTATAGAAGTACACGGGGTTATTATTATTATTACGGATTTCCATTTGAGTCACCAGGACCTTCCCTGTTGGAGCATAATATATTCCATCAATTATAGGAGAGCAGCACGAAGCTGAATAGGACCCTGATAATGAGGGGCTCTTTCATTTCCCCCGCGCATGCACAGACCAGTTCAGAGGCTGATAAATGAAGGTCTCCCCCCTCCCCAGATGGCATTTGAGAATTCTTTCAGCGGAATAATTTTATGGTTCTTGACTCAGGAAGTCGGTTTGAACTTTGGTTTTGGAGATAAAAGGCCTGACAAAGCATCCCCACAGGACGCCCGGACTCGTTTGCATTCATAAATGTGCAGCCAGCACCACAGCCCTCTTCCGCACGCCAGGAATTACCTTCGCTCAAAGGTTTTTCTATATTCACTTATCATCTAATGAGCAGTGTAAGAAACTTCATTTCAAGGAGGAGAGAAGGGGAAGGAGGATTTAAAAAAAATAAATAAAATCCTCTCTTGGTGGATGCCTTTAAATGAGATTCGATTTCTGTGGCTTTTTCATATCCTGCCAGCAAGGAAGACAAGGCGTAAAGAGCAAAGAGTTAAAGAGGTGCAGAGATGAAGGTGGCACCAGCCCCTTTAGGTGGAGATAGGCTTGGTGGGACTGCAAACGCTGCAGAGCATTTGAGGGCTCGGAGTGGGCAGGACAGGCAGCAGGGACCTGTCCCAGCTGCCGAGCTGGGAGGAGCAAGAGGGGAGGGGAAGGAAAATGCCATCTGGGTCGGTAATTATCCCCTGGAAAGGTCAACTCGCTGATGAAACACATCGCCAATGGAAAAGTGTGCGCCTGGGAGAGCCGGTCACGTCGCTAACGATGCCTGACAGCTTGTGCCTGTTGTCCCAGGGCCACCCCACCCCCGGCCCGAAGGTAGGACACAGTATGGGAGGAGAAACGAGACAAGAGCGATACAGGCGCTACCCACATGCACGATTCAAAGATCCTGTGTCAGCCGAAGGTTAGCAATGAAGCAGTTGATGAAGAAATAAAACTGCTCATCCCCCCTGACAGCCGTCGCACCGATTGATGCTGCTCAGCGAGGCCATTACCACGGGCAACGGAGCCATAAACCCGGCGTTTTCAGGCTGTGGGCAGATGAAGGCGACAGTGCTCATCACTCGGGCACGTCAGCTGGCGTGCTCAGCGAGGGAGAGGCGAGACACAACAGGCTGGGGAAGGGAGGGGAAACTCCGTCCCCCTGTACTTCGACACCTGCAATCATCCCTGCGGAGCCGACTCTGCCGCTCCTGTGGGTTTTTTGCAGGACAATGCAGAGAAATAAGGTGTTTCCAAACAACATAAGCTCTGGGAGAAATGCCATGATTGTTTTCATTGGCTACTAAGTGGGAAACTATCCAAAAATTAACTCTGATTTGAGCTAGCACAGAGACCTGAACAGCACCAAGGAGTTTCCCCCCCCAGATGGCAACCAGTGAAGATCCCCGGCCGCTGGCATCCCACTACACGGAACGAATCTGTGCTGGCTCCTGGCTTGAGTCGATGCCAATTATCAGCCTCCTGTATTTACAGGGAGGGGAAAAGGAAAAAAAAAAAGGTGGTCCTTTGTAAATCTTCAGATGTGCCTTCTCCACATACCAGCTTTCTAGTACCTCGGGCATCCAGTAAGTGCCTCTGCAGGCACTGGTTGCCATCCAGACTGGCTGCAGTCAGAGGCAGAGGTTTCCCAAACGGGGCACAGGGTTTAGTACCAGTTTGAATGGGAAGCGTGCAGTTAACTCCGAAAATCCCCGCTCCATGCCGGAAGTTTTACCGCTTAGTTTTTTAAAAGAAGAAAAGCAAAAATAAGAGCTTAAATGATGCCCCCATCTCGGGGTCCACGCTGAACCCCAAATTGTCATGGGGCAAGAAACCCTCTTGGCCAAGGTTTAGCTGGGTGGGCTTTGGCCTGCCGAGGGAGCTGGTGTAGGCATCGCCTGTGGCAACCATCCATCTTCTAGCAACCGCTGTATAGAGACCTTTGCTGCTTTATTCAAGGCAGACGGGCTACAGCCCTGAAGTCACCCACACATATCCCAGGCTCTGAGCACTTTAGCTGGTAAAGCAACGAATTACAGTAATCTAACATAGCCTTCATACATTAAAATTCACCCAGAGTGCACCATTAATCTAATTATCTAGAAAATATGAAGGGAAAAGGCTCCTTTACACTGCTTCTCAAGGTGAAGAATCGCCAGCACTTAATTTTGGTCTTGCAGTGAAGCAACTAAACCGTGATTTTGTGTGAGTTATTGCTGTGGTTATGAAAAGCACAAGAGTGGTGAAACATGGGTTTTCCCATTTATCCATCCCACCACTGCCGTTCACATCTTTCCAGTTCCCAGGGAGCAGGAGGCTTTGCTGGAGTTGACCCACCTTGATTTCCCAGACCTTTCCCAAGCCTGGTGTAGATGCTGTGACCTGACAAGGGTGACAGCCCCTGGGGAGCTACCTGGGGACCCGCGGCTCACCCGCTGCAGCGGTGCCCCAGCTGGTCACAGCTCCAGTGATCAAGAGGTCGCTGCTTCCAGCCCCATTTCACGGAAAGCATCCGCAGTCCATGTCCTGCTCCCGGTAACGACCTTGGTGATAATCCCAGAGTTTGCTTCTCTGCCATTTAAGCGTGTGGCTTAGCAAAAGGCTTCCCATGACCGAAGCGTGCAGAAGGCTGTTGTTATTCCTCACAAGTCTATCTAAATCCCTTAAGCTTGCAGGCCCTACTGCCTCCAGCTTCCCAACGTGCGCTTAACTTCCCAGTCCTGCATCTGGCCTGATTTAACACAGTCCTCGCACGTTCTTGACATTTTGGGGTGGATTACACCTCCCAAGATCAGCCAAACTACTCGTGAGCTTAAAGGTAAGCGCATGCTGAAAAGCTTGGGGGCACCTAGACCTTAAGAGCAAACCGTGGCTTAGTGCCAGTAAAACACAACAGACTTTGCCACTCCTGATCCCGCGTTGCTTCACAAGGCATAAAAAAGGAGAAGCCCAGGGCAACAGTTGGGGTTGGACACCAGCAAGCTGATCTACTTACCCAAAGCGTGGTTGAGCAGCAGGTCTGTGCTGCTAAAAGCTGTAAAATTAGTATTCTCGGCCAGGCTGATTGCGTTCAAATATATTGCTGACATCAATCACCTCTTCCCAAACTCATCTGTCTGGATCAGTCAATTACAAACTTATTTTCGAGCCATGGGTACTCTTATGAGATAAACCTAGCGAAGGAGCTAAACTCATTTAGGGGCCTGACCTCTCTGCCTTGCTGTTCGGCAAGATGGTTTAATAACTTCTCTGGTTCGTCCACTCCAGCCCGGGCTGAGACCACCTCCCAAACGGCTGTCCTGGCGACACAGGTGTTTATTATCTTGCAACACATCACCTATGGAAGGAAGGCGCTGCGACGTCCCCATGAATATTAAATAAATTCATTATGATCTGTGCTCTGACCACGAATACGAAGCGAATTCATAATGATAAGACAATTAACCTGCTACCTTTCTCAGCCTTTAGATGACTTGCAGTATCTTTCATTACCTCTGCCACGCAAAAAACAAGCACAAAGGACTTTTTTTCACCCAATAAAATTGTTCCCATCCTTCTCCCCCTCCATTCCCCCAAGTTAGAAAACGCAATCAGTGAGACTGGCCTTGGTTCGTCCGCTTTTTCTTACTAAGAGGTACACAAATAAAATAATAACAGATGATTAATAACACTGAGAGCTTTCCAAAAATTAATGAATTGATCTTGTTGCTCGAGAAGAATGGGAGAGTTTTAGATTTAAAGCTTTGATAGATTTTCTCCTGAGAAAGCATGGTGATAAATACTGCGTTAAAATGCTATTTGTATCTGTGTTGCTAATATTAAGTTCGTGTGTTCATAGATTCGAAAGCGCAGAAGGAGAGTTATGTCACCTGCTCTGACTCGTAATGAAGGCCATCGACTTTCCCCTGGCGAAACAAGTAGAATTTAGTAAAACTGAAAAGGTGCGTTTCCATGGAAGGTGTCTCTGAGGACCCTCTGGAGCTTTTCCTTGGGGGCCACCTGCCGACCTCCCTCTGTTCATGCTGCTGGACCAGGGAAGGACACAGATGGGATGATCAAATCTGTCTCCATAGCCACATTTCTCGCCCAACAACCACCCCATTCTCATCCATCCTCAATTACAGACAACACCACAAATAATCCCGGCTACTCCTAAGAGAAGGAAGGTTGGGCTTTTGGGGGCAACCAGCTCTGCCTTTGTGGTTGCCTTGTGCAACTGCTGCCCCGCAGAGCTGAGCGTCTGCTCCTGGGTGCTTGGGGAACACTAAGAAAAGACCCGACAAATGCATCCCCAAAATGCAGGGCAACAGGGCAGCAAGGTACCAAACTCCCTCAATCCACCGGCCCCCAGGTCCACCTTCTGGGTAAGAAACAACTAAAAGAGGGACTAGACATCATCAAGATGCCAAGACCTCGGGTCTAAACCTGCCCCCTGAAAAAGACTTTGCCGTGTCCTTCCCCAGCCCGGCAGCGTGCAAAGAGACAATGCAAAACAGGGTCCCGGCTAAATGAACTTGGACCTTTTGTGGCGGTGCTAATGCCCGCGCACACAGTAATTAAGGCTGAATGTATGAAGGCTGAATATTGAACTCCAGAGTCCGTGAAGGTCAAGCTATATGCTACCGGAGAGGCAATTTATCCTAGATCTGTAATAAGGTCTCACATCTGACCTATTAACTGAATGTTACATGATATTAATAATCTCCCTACAGATCGGGTAGAGACAAACAAAAGTCGAGTCCGGAGGCTGATTTGCTGGACAGGAGTTAACCTGCAAAGACAGAGTCTAATGCAAGCACTCTAAAAATCCACAGTATAAACTGATTATTTTTTAACTGAATATGCTTTTCTTTGATGAAACTGTGTGCGCATCACACTCCACACATACCTTTCTATGTAATAAAGATCGATGAATAATTCATGCCAACATTATTAGTCCTGAATATAGGACACTCTCCTACAGATGGGCGAGTTCCTTCCAATCAGAAACCTCATTTGCTGAAAACTGGAGAGTCAGATAATGCCCCAAAATTGTTGACAACCAGCTTGAAACACTTCTAATTGGAAATACTCACTCTTTTTCTATGGGAAAATTAGGAAGGCTTTGTCTCTGCTTTCTCAAAGCAAAACATTAGGATTTTTTTTTTCTTCTTTGAGCCGATGGTTTGTTTTAAAATTTACCTAAATTTAATGTAAAGCTTTTTTCAGAAAGCACCACAAGCCAATCCCTAAAATCCAAGCACTTCAATGCAGCTTCAGCAATATATTTCATTTTAGCCAACCCCCAAATGTTTCATTTTCATGATATCAAAGGGCTGTGATTTGCTTTTATTGTTTCAACTTTATAATCATACGATACCATAAACCAGAAAGGAAACACGCAGACCTCATCAAAGCAATGGGTTTCTATCAGGTTATGTTGATACAGCAGGAAAAGAACTGTGGGTTTGGGTTTTTTTTTCCTCTTTCTTGTGAAAAACATTTCCTTCTACAAAAAATGCTGGCTTTTCTTGCAGCTTAGGTGGACTGAGGCATGTTGGGGCATCCTGTAGAAAAACAAATGCCGGTCGCCAGCTTGTTCTGGCTGGTTGACTGAGCTCCAGGAACAAGACAACAAGTTGTGGCGCTTTACCGGCCAGCACAATGATGTCCACAGGCAAGCAGGAAGGCTGGAGAAAAACCGGTGGAGATGGCAGGACACAGGGAATGGTTGAACCTCACTGGTGCTATCAGTCTTGCAAAAGGGAAGCAAGCCTTGGGGATCACAAAGGTTTATCAGCTGAGAGATTCAGCGGAGGCAAGTGAGTTACAGAATCACAGACTGGCCGGGGTGGGAAGGGACCTCTAGAGATCATCTCGTCCAGCCCCCTGCCACAGCAGGGTCACCCAGAGCAGGTGGCACAGGAATGTGTCCAGGCGGGTTTGGAATGTCTCCAGAGCAGGAGACTCCACCACCTCCCTGGGCAGCCTGTGCCAGGGCTCTGCCACCCTCACGGTAAAGGAGTTGTTCCTCATGTTCAGATGGAATTTCCCGTGTTCCAGTTTGTACCCGTTGCCTCTTGTCCCATCCCCAGGCACCACTGAGAAGAGTCTGGCCCCATCCTCTTGCCCCCCGCCCTTTAGCTATTGCTGAGCATTGAGGAGATCCCCTCTCAGCCTGCTCTTCTCCAGCTGAACAGCCCCAGGGCTCGCAGCCTTTCCTCAGCACAGAGGTGCTCCATCCCCTCAGCATCTCCGTAGGCTCCGCTGGACTCTCTCCAGCAGTTCCCTGCCCTTCTGGAACTGGGGAGCCCAGAACTGGACGCAGTTGAGCATCTTTGAGATGGTGTGAGATGGAGAAGTGCACAGCTGACCACGTCTGTTGCTACGGAGCCACAGGGCCCCGTGAATGTCAGCCTTGACCAAACCTGCAGTTGCTGTGAAGCCGATGGCTGCAGGGCTGCAGACACATCGGTGCTGGCATTCAACCAGCTCGTGTCCAACAAAGTCAACCTGCACAGCAGAGCAAGTGTCCCCATGATGTTCCCTCTTCTGCTTCAGCTCTGCTACCGCTCCCTGCAAAGCCACCTCTGATATCTCCACCCCTCACTGCAATCACTGCAATGCAGATATATGATTCATTAGCCAAAGATGCCATAAATTCACCCAACGTCTTTATGGCCGGCCACTATGTTACATGAACTGCATGGACAGGGCAGGAACGTCCTTTCCACACCTGCTTTAATTCTGGTTAGTGTGCTTAACTCCATCAAGGCTCGTGTTGGACAATAAGTGATGAATCCACAGCTCAGGTCCACAGCAGCCTGAGCTGAACAAAGTTTTTTCAAGCGATTTCATTCTCCAAAGAACCTGCCCTCAAAGACCTTCAAAACACAAAGGAAAAAAAAAAAAACCCTCATCATGCAGCTCTCAGATGCCAGAGTAGAAAGAGGAGCTCAGCGCCTTGTACAACATGATGAGCTCCCCCCTAGCCACGGCGTGGAATAATTTGGCTTTGAAAAAAACCCCCAAAATGACAACCTGTTTGAGTTCAGCTGCAAAGGTAGGTGAAAAACAGAGATGTGAGGCACAATCCTGCTTGGGCAAAGGGGAACAAAGCACCGGGCATGCAGCTGGAGGGATAATGCTCCCGGCTCTAACTCCCGTGCACTTCAGGTGGCCACCACCACTTTTCCCTCCGTTCCCCCGGCTGCCGATGAAAGGGCTTTTACAGGAAAATGGACCCTCCGTCGTTTGGTGGCTCAAATCATAACCCTCTCCCTGAAACACCATTAAAATTGTTTTACAGTAGCTAGAGATGTCATCTGCTTCCTGCCAAGGTCACCGAAGGATATTTTCCATACTGAGTATCTTGGGCTCCTCTCAGTAAAACGAGTACGAGGAGCGCGGTGTCTTGCTGGACCACAACGCCTTTCAAACAGTGCTATTTCCAAACGCAGAGCTCATCACCTCCTTGCATCCCCAGCCCATCTCCTGCTCCCCTTAACTGAATCCCAGGGACCACGTGCAAGAAGAGCTTGGCGCTGCAGAGGCTGGAAGGACCCCTAGGCTCCAAACCCTTCTTCCCAAATCCTGGAGGGCAAGTTAGAGTATAGAATCATCGAATTGCCTAGGTTGGAAGGGACCTTTAAGATCATCGAGTCCAACCATCAACCTAATACTGCCAAAAACCACCACTAACCCACGTCCCTCAGCACCACGTCTACCCACCTTTTAAATACCTCCAGGGATGGTGACTCCACCACTTCCCCGGGCAGCCTGTTCCAATGTTCGATAACCCTTTTGGTGTAGAAAGTTTTCCTAATATCCAATCTAAACCTCCCCTGGCGCCACTTGAGGCCATTTCCTCTTGTCCTATCACCTGTTCCTTGGGAGAAGAGACCGACCCCCCCTGGCTGCACCCTCCTTTCAGGGAGTTGTGAAGTTACAAAATAAATGGTAGGATCGCACGTCCTTGGTGGGACTTGCATCTTGTTGCTGCACCGAGTGCCATAGTCGCCCGCGGCTGAGCTGCAGGAGGGAGCAACCTGGTTTGCACCTTAATGGGACAACCCAAATCCCCTCCTGAGACTGCTAATCGCTCACCTGACATCCCAGCATCATCCCTCATTGCTGAGGACCTCGGTGGCGTGGGATGAGAGGGTGCCCTCCCACCTGCGCCATCAGAGAGCAATGTTTGCACCCCAGCTGCCCAGCGCACTCCTCACTGGTCGCTCCAAACTGGGGCTCGTGCCCCATGGAGAAGGAGGTTTTGGTACGTGAAGTCCCATGGGGGTTCGGCAGGGGTAGGGGAGTTACGAGCAAAAGCCGGCATTTGGAAACAGGAGGAAAAAAATCGCAGAAAAAAGCCGAGCCAGCACACAGAGACAGCTGCAGTCGCACACAGCCGCCAAGAACACCGCTTTTCCAGAAAATGAGGATTTGATTCCTTTTCAATTTCGTTAAAAAATGACAAATAAATGTCTTAATATTAATAAAGAAAAAAATAGATCTTCCGTTGGTGTGAATATATAATGCGATTTGACATACAGAATGGAATTAAATTAGCGAAATACAATGGGCTGGAAAGAAGATCTGCTTTCCCTTAGAAGATTGGCATCGGTGTGGAACCAGAGGAGGGCATTTCACGCTGGGATGCGGCAGACTATTGCTCGTCACAAATTTCAGCTGGCTGCGTGCAGCGGCCAAATCCTCACGTGGTGGAATTTGGCATGGACCTCCCCTCACCGGCACGGTGATGAAGGCTCCTGCCAGATGAGGATCCATCCGGCAAAGCGCTCGTCATGCAAATTGCTAACGGGGGAGATGCGTCCCTGGGAGGGAACAACGATGTCCTGCTTAGCTGTTTATCTCGTATATAGAGGGGTATTTGGCAGCTTCAGGGTTCGAAATCTCTGGGTGCAAAAGGTGAAAGGGTTGTGAGCTCAGATGGCCTTGAAAAGTGGTGCTTTCTCGTCATCCCTGGAAGATGGCAGGGATGGAGACCAGATCTCAAGGCTTAATGCAAAGAAACAGCTAGAGAAAAGATGGCTTGCCCCGTAATCTGGAAGGGAACCCAAGGCACGGGACAGACTTGAGAGCTCCAAATATCTTGAAAAAAAAAACCAAAAAACCCAAACAGGTTGCCCAGAGAAGCTGTGGCTGCCCCATCCCTGGAGGGGTTCAAGGCCAGGTTGGACGGGGCTTGGAGCAACCTGGGCTGGTGGGAGGTGTCCCTGCCCAGGGCAGGGGGTTGGACTCGATGGTTTTTAAGGTCCCTTCCAACCCAAACCATTCTATAAAAGTTTGGATCACGAAGGCATTAGACCTTTCTGGTCAGTTTTGCATGGATAGACAAGGGCTGCAAGGGTTTTACACGCGTGTCCATAGGTAGCAACTCTTTAACTGCTCTTACAGCAGTGCCCATTTCCCTCATTTTACTCACTTCCCAGAAGTCCGATTTAAATGACAAAGCAGTGAAAAGTTGAGAGTCAAAAACCACATGAAGGGAATGGTGAAAGCACCTAACGTTATCTCCTTCTGCAACCAATGAGTTTGGTTCATCTCTGCTGCAACAAATACTGGTTGAATGTGACTGGTTCATCTCTGCCGCAACCAATACCGATCGAATGGGACCGATGCTCCTCCAGCCAGCCCTGCCCAGGGACCGGCGCTGTCAGCTCCAACTACCCAAACCCAGCAACTCTGTCAGCCCCAAGTACCCATTTCCTACAACCTCTCAGCCCGGTTGCATTGTTGCATCATGTAATAGCGTATTGATTAGCCAATCACTCCAAATTTTAGTGCTGTGCCTACAAGGTAATTAAATTATCTGCCTTTGTTTAAATTGTAATTTTATTTACTCTTGATTCTACTATATAAAATTCTGCTGGCTTACAGAGTGTTATGCGTCTTATTAGTGCTTAACTCCGGTGCTAATTTTCCATACTCCATCACCATGAAGTATTAAGTAATTGCTACTGTTTATTCTTTGTGATTGCACTGCACTTCGGATCTGCGTGCAGCATCGCAAGTACCCAGCAAGGAGCAGCGCGGGTCCCAGCCCTACTGCGTGGTGGATGCAGGCAGCGTGCTCCAGCTCTCAGCGTGCGCAGATTATGATTTCCCACTTTGATTTTCTTCTCTTAGGCCGGCTGGCACATGGTAAGGAAAGATTGCATTGTCACGCACATACACTGGAAAGCGTAACCAAAGCTCTCAATTTATGTAGCCTGGTCCCTGAATTTCATTACGCGTTAACGCAGGGATGACCTGTTGGAGGTGCAGAGCGCTGGGCCATCTCTAGGGGTTGAGTATCAACCAGCGCCCACGGACGCACACCCATTTACAGGGGCAAATCCAGCCCCTCCTGCTGCAGCAGGACGGGGGGCATGTCTGTTGGCTGCAGGTAAATGCATCGGCGAAGGCATCAAAGCCGGTTGCCCAGGGCATATTGCTGGCTCTGAAAGCCACTGGTGCTCTCAACAGCAGCGGTTACCGCAAAGGGAGGTTTGCACCATGGAAATACGCTGGAGAGGCATCTGCTGCCACCCAGCCCTTCCCATCCTGGCTTTTTGGAGAAGGCATGGGAAGAAATGGAAAAAAAGACAGTCTGCTGGCCTCTGGCCCCGGGGTGAGCGCAGGAGCAATACAGCCGCCTCTGGAACGAATGCAGAGATTTTAGTGGGTTTAGATTGGTGTGACATGAATTATTTTTCATAATTAACGAGACTGTTGATTTTACATGGTAGGTGTTCAGGTACTCTGGTGATCCGTGGCTGTTAAACACCCAAAGGTAACTCTAAACGCTGTTGATCTATGTCTGTTCTCAAGGGATAACTAATCTACATTTTGCTTCTCCCTCTACAATTAATCCCTGGATAATCTTATCTGCAAACACAAATTCAGCACCTGGAGGCAGATGAGTCACAGATCTGCAGCAGAGGTTCGGTTTAGAGATGGGAAGATATCTGGCGCAGCGGTGGGTACCTTCCCACCCCTCCAGCCTCTCCTCGGAGATGTCTCAGAATTGGGTCAAGCCCAACCCGGCTGCTACAGAGCTCATTTGGACCATTTCTCCATCCACACGCACCACGTCACCCCACTGCAACCCAGGCATCATCTTGATCCTGCTGCTCTCCCCGCAAAGCCCTTCTGCACCATCCTCCTCCTCCTTCACCCTTCTCCTCCCCGCACCGGCTCGAGCACTCATCCAGGCTCCGAGCCTTTGCTCCCCTGTTAGCACAACGTCCTTTCCTCTGACCTTTGCAAACACAAACTCGCCTTGCTCACGTCCAGCTTGAATCCTAGCGCAAAGATCACCATCTCACCAGGCTCTGCCCTCCTCGCCACGCACGTCCAGCTCCTCCTGTCCCTTACGCCAGCTGATACCACGCGTTCCACCACCCTCCTGTTACACCCTTGAATGCACACCTTGGTACTTTCCTCCAACTCTCCGTAAATCTCAGCAAAGCTTCCTCCAGCTCTCCCTTATGCCTCGACACCCCCAAAACCCGACGGCTGGCTGGGGCTATTTCCCCTCACGTTGCCTCTTTCCATCCTCATGTTTTTCCACCTGCCTTCATCCCTCTGCATCCTCTATCAGAAGTTTTTTGGCCCAGGGGACTGCTTTACTTCTGCATCAGCCCCGCACCTCGTTCAGCGGGCTGCTGGACCAGGAGGATGCTGGGCTGCACCAGCCGTTATGGTAATACAAAAATAAATAATTACGACAATTATTAACGCACTCGAGCTGCTGAGTGGTGAAAAATTAGCCAGTCAAAAGGGCAGCAATGGCACTCGTTAATTCTGGGAGGGGGGATATGTCCTATGAGGGATGTCCCGGTGTGAGCAGCATTGCAAGGCTGCTGTTCCCGAGGCCGGCGTGCGATGGCCCGTCAGCCTCCCGCTGTGCTGGAAGCATGGACGCCTTTGCTTCTCACCTCCTTAAGCACAGCCATAAATCAGAGCGGGGCTCGCCACAGCCCCGTTTAACACCGGCCGATTTTACAAGGCATACAATAGTGCTTCCCTGTGCCTCGGAGACCATAATTGAGTCCTTAGGATAACGCCAACTAGTTTGGTCGCACTTTAAAATAAGTGTCAGTAGTTCATGCCTAATTACTCCTGAATTAGCTAGGTGATTCATCAGGTCTGATTATGAATGCATAATGAATTTACCAAATCCACATGTATTAGTGAGATATTAATTCCATACGAAATCCCACAATTCATTCATGTGCCATTTGTTTTCATTCCCTTCTTTTAATAAGCTAATTAGTTCAAATTATTTGTACTTCACTAAAGGCTTGAAACACATATAAGGAATGATTAGCTTAAAACTCAGTAAATGGGCAAGTATGGAGCCTACATTAATTGTGACGGGAGGTTCATAAAGAATTATTATCTCTCAGCCATCTCTGTTTTCAGTAATAATAATAATGTCTAATCGTGACAAGTGGATAAAACATTGTGAAGCCCCTAACTAATGCAGCTGTACATGAATTACTAAAATGAATATCTTAAGGCTCGACGCTTGCCTTTGAAGTCAAGCTCAGCAGAAAGTTTTGTCTCTCCCCGATGGAAAACAAGACCACAGCTTTAGGGTGGATCCACCCTTTTTCTTTGACGAGTCTCCCCTCCACCCCCAGCATGCAAAGAGCGAAGAAAAGGGGGTACAGAGGGAAAAAACCCCCATGTCTACATCTTTCAGCTGTGCCACTGCCGGGTAGGATTGTGAAACTATAGGTATGCCTTGCCCTACACGCGGGGATGCATGAAATGAGGGGTTTGCTTGCACCCGGACTCCCCTGCTCACCCCCAGCAAATGCCTCTGACTCCCTGGAACATTTCAGGATGTGAATGAAGAAGGAGGAGAAGAAAATCTGGATTTTTGCCGGAGTGCAGAAGGGTTGGAGGCAGGTGCTAACAGCCTGCCCGTGGCCCCCTTCGGAGGCTGCAGGTTTGGCAGGGACGAGGAGGGTTTTTTGACAGAAGGGAGGAAAAATAAGAGAGGATTAGTCCCTTTCAGGGAGATATTTTTTCCCACTGTCAAAATTCCCCCGCCAGCAAGGCTCCCTCTTTCTTCTCTTTTTATTTCCCTTCTCCCATTTACTTCTATTCAAAGGGGGAAAAAAACCTCCTGCTGGCTACTGCTCTCCAAAGTGGGTCACACAGAGGCTTCCAAGTGAGTCCTGCCAAAGTGCTGAACGCCCTGGTTCACTGGGGACTCCCGGTTTGGCAAACGTTTTGTTTGTTTTTCCACAAACTTTGACTCGCTGAGAAATGCCACCCCTCCACGCCCGCAGTCATCCTGCTCCCCTTCCTTCCCTCCTCTTCTTTTTGAAGCCAGAGGGTCCCGGTCGCTTCCTCCTTCTCCCTGCTCCTTTCTCCACTTGCTTTTTTGCAAGGAGGTGAAGATGATGCGAAGGCTCATACCTGAGCCTGGAGCGATGGATCCCCCTCAGGAAGGATGTGGGCAGGGACAGCGGCGGATGCGCCCGGCTGTGTGCACGCAGATGACCTAGTATTTGGGGGTCTATATGAAAATGCATACGAAAGTCTGTGCAATTGGGAAAAACACATGAGCTTCATTACATTAAACTTGCATCAGCGACATCAATCTACAGCCAACATCCTCCCTTGGAATGTGACTCCCGGCTGCTTCCTATCCAGTGGGAATGCACTCTATCCCCGTGCCATTTCTCCTCCATCAAACCCAAAGCCACAGCAGCAAAAGACGAGCACAGTGCAGAAAGAGCCTCAAAGGGCCACCAAGACCATGGGGAAGCAGCTGCCGTTTCAAGGACCCTGATCTCCTCTGCTGAGGGTCCCTTGGATGTCTTGGAGCAAAGGATTCTTTTTACAGCATTGCTGACCTTTGGGAGTGATCTTGCCGTAGTCCTCTCTCTATTTGCATTGGGAAACTGGGAGGTAGCGAGGGATGTGTTGCCCCTGTCCGGCATCCCTTCATCATGATGCGCAATTTTGGAGCTGAACGTATGTATTTTATTTATTCCCACTCTAAAATCCAAGCCTAATGCCTCGGAGGAGAAGAAAACGAAAGACAAGTGTACAGTGAAGGGGGAAGAAATGCAAGTAACTGATTTATCGACTTTCCAGGTGGTTGCTCGGGAGCCCCCAGAGGTGAAAGTCTCCCTTTGACTCTCAGACTCAAAGCCACCGATCTCCTCTTAAAACTCTTCCTTTGCACGTACAGCACAGGTAGGTGTTGCTACGTGTGATGAAAGATGCACATCGCTGTGATCAAAAAGCGCACGCCTGTCTACAACGTTAAAAAACATGAGGCGAGCGGCGTGGGGTAAGCGATGGAGGGTTCACACGGGGGAAGCCATCCTGCATGGCATGGAGGAGAACACAGATGCTCCAGCACACAGGAGGCATGGAGCCACTCCTGGGTCAAAGTGGACCCTCTACTTACTCTCTTGTGGGACCAGGAGTCCTACAGAATCACAAAACATGGGGGTTTCGGCTATATCCAGCCCAGGGACTCAGTTGCTCTCTTCTCTTCCTTAGATTCCCCAATGCAAGACAGCAGAATGATGGAATACAAGACTCCAGGGACGTTCGAAACCCAACAAAGTTACTGACTTCTGACACCCTGGAGGTAACGGCATCCCAACCAGCAGGCAAACACAATTACAAACTACTCAGCACAGTTAACAATATGCAACATATAAGACCATGTAAACACTATGCATGCTGTAAACACCGAACACTGTTAGCCAAGAGCAGCGTTTAGATGTCAACCCACCCTCCGGAAATGGCTGCTTGAAGGCAACTGCTCTGGAGAGAAGGTGACCAGGAGTGGGTGACTTTGGGCAGAGATGGGCAAGGCATCCAGCCACCGCACCCACCGCATCCAACATAAGTAGGTAAAAAGACAGGATTTCTGCTCAAAGATATTCAGCAAGTGCCGCTTTTGGGTAGGTGTGCGCGCAAGATGAGGTGATGGGGCGGGGATTAACGGGGCTGAGAATACTCCGCAAACCCCCAAGCCAGCCTGCAGTGAAACCAAACGGCGGCTTCGTTTCTTCAGTAAGTTTTCCATGAATGACCCAGTTGTTTAGGGCAATTTAGATCAGCCCATCGCAGCCTTGGAGAGCTGCGCCTCACAGCTCTGCTCTTTCACAAGTGCTGGCAACTTCAGCGCTGATGTCTGCTCAGGCAACGGCCCTATTTGGCTGATGCAAGGAGACACCAATTTGATCTAATTAATTCTTTCAGAAGTTTTTTCTCAGGGCTTTTCCCCCCTCTCCTGAAGAAGTCTGAGCAGCTAGGCAGGATTATGGGATTTCGGGAGTGCTCCACAAGGCAAACCTACAGCGACACAAAAACTCCATCACCAAGAAAGGGTCCTGCCACCCTTCCCCGCCTCGTCCCCACCACAGTGCCGACCACATCGGCAAACCACACGCTTTGACATCCAACCTCATCCAGCTGCGTCCCAGGGCGCGTCGGGGATGCAGCGGTGCTGTGCAGACAAACATCACAATTAAACAGCGGTGCTCATCAGCTGGCGCTTCCGTAGGGTGCTAACGTTTTCCGAGATGTGTTTTCCCCTGATAAAAAGGAGAAAAGCCACTCCTAGAAACCCCAATTCCATCACCGAGAAGGGGGATTGACAGCCCTCGAGCCTTTAAGGCAACCAGCGCTCCCAGCCCTTACGTGGAAAGCCTGGGGGGATCATAGTTTTTTCTGCGACCGCTCGGAGCAGCCCGAGATGAGATAAACAAGATAATTTAATTTGGCACTATCTTCTCCTACCTATCAGAACAAAACTGGCATGTGGGGTAAAAAGCAGCGACGCCGTCTGATTCCTCTCCATTCGGGGCTGATTTAACTCCCCCAGACACCCCTGAAGCCCCCAGCGCAGAATCCACTCAGCTCAGCGCAGCGCCGAGGCATACAAAATATTCCAAGTGAATAAAATATACAATAGGAGGTTAAAAGGAATAAAAGCAATCAGGCAGTCCGCTACTAATGAATTCAATAGCAGCAAAGCCCACTTCCTTCTGTTGGTTTTCTATAAACAATTTACAGAATAAATGTATTTTTGAGGTATACAAATTGGTCTGTATTAAGATGCTTGATAAACAGTTTCTGGGTAAAGACAGGCTATGAAAGCCTTCAAGTACTTCCTGAAATGCTAATATATTTGCGCGCACCCTCACTTTTAACCGAGATGAAGCGCTTTGTGCCAGGAGTGAGTTAAAATCCTGCGTGAGGTTTGCGGGAGAGAATTATGGTGGAGCTGGAATGAAACCCAAAAGACTGTATATTATTAGGTGGAGACGCGCGGTGCCAGTTGGTTCAACGCTACTTCAGATTTGCAAAATATACATGTATTATTATGTGTAAGAGAAGACATAAATAATAAAACACTGCAATATCCAGGTGAGAAGTTTTTTCCAGTGCAACCTGGGAAAGTTGCATTGATTTTGTTGCGGCTTTGCTGGTTTTCTCCACATATGAAGTGAAGAAACACCCCGGTTTCACCACCATTTTAACCCAAAATTACACTTTAACTACCCGAGGCGCTGTTGCGATTTCAAAAAGCCCCTAAATGGTGCTTTTTTCCCCCCTGCCTGGCCATTTGATGGCTGTCACCCTTGCAGGGTTGACCAGGGTAAAAGGTGTTTGACCTGGTGGGTTCATGACTCGACGCAGCAGCCCCAGGCGTGCGGGATGTCCCCACTGCCACACCATCACCCTCCTGCCTGAGAGTACATCCAATATCTGCTTTAAGAGCTCCGGAGAAAGAGCGAGAGAGGAGAAATGATGAAATCCAGCTCGGAGTCAACGGGGTCTTACCCTGCAATGTCTCAGAGGCAAGAAAAATTACCCATCCTATAAGAAATGGCTCGCTCTTGACGTCTTTCCTGTCCCTCAGCGAGGTTTTTAGAAGTCTATAAACCAGAAGACGGTGGGGAAAGCAGCCCAGGAATATAATGAAATTCTAATATCGGAGCCACCATGGTGGGAAGAGCAAAGGACGGTACTTAATGCAAGAAACATGCGCTGAGCTGGCAAAATTTAGGCTGCCACCATCTCCCGGGGCGGCTGGTGGCGAGGAAACGTGCTACTGGCACCAGTTAACATTTACCAGGGCGCGGAGGAGGAGGATACGACGGCACCTTTGGCAACCTTTAACTCCTGAATCCATCAGCTCTTGAAAATAAGATAGAGACTCATCGTGTTTTGATAACTCCATGAGAGCCTGTAGACATTATGCTAATTCTCGGGGAGCGCTGTGAAGAATAAGGCCAGGACACTGAAGGCAGGGAGTTTATAATTGCTTTTTAATATATTTTCTGAATTCATTGTGCATGCGCTATCTGTCCCAGGGGCTGAGCTGGCAGAGGGGACAATGTCAGGTGGAATAAATAGGATCTCATAACTTTAGTCATTCTGTATTAAATAGCGTCGAGCAGCACAATAAACAGAGGGACCGGGAAGCACATGCAATAAGGAAATAATTCAAGCACTGTGCATGCAAATCTTTCTCTCTCAGATCACGCTCATTAATCACCTCATGCTCATTTATACACTTAAAGAAGCTATAAACAAAGGCAGAGATGGTTCCTCTCATTATTAGTTTTTTTTATTGAGTTAACTTCCAGAATATTTTATAATAATAGTCACGGCTGGTGATGGAGTTGCCGGCTCTAACCAGCTCATAAAGTTCCCCCTGCTCCTCCTGTCTTTTTGTGATATAGGTAGTTTTACAGAGATTACGAAGCTTATTGAGTAAAAAGAGGGAGACGCGACGGCGGCTCTGTCATTTCTCCTGCCTTTGGCTGATTCGAGGCTCCAGCAGGCACCAGGGGTTCAACATTTCGCTATCAAGACAGAGAAGGTGGGGAGAAGGGAGGGGGGAGATGGATGGAGCCCCAAATCCAAAGCCAAACAAGTTGCTAATTCGTGAAAACTCCCCCCGCCACCTCCAGCCTCCCGCAAAAATCAGAAGAAAAATTTAGATGAAAACCAACCTGCCCCGTTTCCCTTTGCTGAAAGACTCGGAGCACTTGGGGCGGCACCAGGACCACGGCACAGAGATGCTATCACCGGTTGGTGATGCGGTGACAATTTTGGGAGACGGCGGACACTTTTCTGCAGCCTACACCATTCGAGGAAAGTATTTTTGATTTTTGGTGACACTCCGCCTTGTATCAAGTAATGCTGCACGTCTCCCCCCTCTCCGGAGAGGTCACGGCTCATTTCTTAATTATTAACTGCTGCTGTTATCTGTATGAAGCAAGGCAAAGCCTGCAGTTTAGTTTAAGAAAAAAAAAAAAAAAAAAAGAGAAGCTGCAGAAGATGCTCTGTCCCTTCAGGGTATGAGCAGAAATAAGGGGATGGGGAAATAAGGGCAGCCCTCAACCCCCCCTTGCACCCACCTCTACCCCTTTGGCACCGCTCACTCCCTTCGCACTCCCTAAATCCCGGCCAATATATCCTGGAGTGCCTCATACATAACTCTGTCAAGTAAGAAGATTAAGTGATGTTAACTTAGTCTAATATGAGGCTCGGTAATAAATTTCATTAGAAGCTGCTGGAAGCGGGCGACTCCGCGCCGCGGCGGCGTGTCAGGTGGTTGGCAGCGCTAACGTATATCTCAGGGAACTTATCATCTAATTATAAAGGATAAAGCATATTTTTTCAATGTGGTTACATGCGGTAATGAAGCATGCAGAAAGCCACACAAGATAGATGGGCATTTTCACTGCTGAAGCTGAAAACTTGCTTAACTTAATAGTCTATTTATTACATTCATTCCCCGAGCATACATGGCCTGGCTAATACCCGCCAGTTCATCCCATGCTGTGCAATTAAAACTCCTGCAATGTGTTTGGAGGTAGCCGGTAGGACCCGGAGGAGTCCGGAGGAGACTTGGAGGAGGACCCAGCATGGTTGGGAGTGGGGTTTAAAACCCTGGGAATAAGCAGAGGTTAAAGGCCGGCGCTCCAACGCGCCGCGCAGCGCTTTCCCTTCCCAAAGGCATCCCTTGGAAAAGGAGATTTGTCCATTGCTGGGGTTTTTTTCCCCGTTACAGAGGGATCAAGTCACGGCAGGGAGTTTGGTGCTAGGATATAACCAGACCGTGCTTCCACGAGGCACTGCATTCCCAGGCATCCTGCTGCCCCCCACCCCCCAAAACGGGAAATTTCTATGCAAGCTCAGGGAGAAAATTATGCTAAATTCCATTTTTCGATGGCAATTTTGCATCCAGCCCTACTTATCCACTCTTAATCCATTTGTCACAACAATCGCCAGAAAACTTTTCTCTCCAGCGCCTCCAGAGCTGAGAGAGAGGGATGAAAAGTAAACTTATGCAAGGACAGAGGTTTAAGCATCCCATTAAGATTAACTTATCTGCAGTAATTGACTTAACTAGGGGATTTTTAATGCTTTTCAAGGTTTTTTGGAAGACGGTTTTGCAGCAGACAGCAGTAAAGATGCTCCTAAAAAAAATATGTATATAGCACGAGAAGTCCATAGCTAAGACTTTCTAAGGCAGTGATTCCAGGGGATTTAATAAGAATGTAATTTGTATAATTAACCATTCATCACTGTCAATTTCATTAAATGAATGCCAGAAATATTACCTTCACCAGCACAACCTAACAGGATTGGAATATATTATGTGAAAAATGAACACTTAGTGGGGGTTTTTTTCTCTCCCCTGCTTTCCCTGCCTCGGCTCGGGCTGTCAGAAGGAGATTTGCAAGGCTGTGAAATAATTTAAAACAGTAGTAAATGAAAACGACTGAAGAAAATGTGTGGATTTTGGTAACTAACCCTCATCATTATATATGAAAGTTCAAGTCAAAATGTTTTCACTCGTTCAAAAAATAAATGACTGGAGGAGCTCCCTTTGGCGGAGCTGCGATGCTGGGGAGCCATCTGTTGAGGTCCTCAAGGCACCTCCTGCAGGGTGGAGGCAGCCAAAAAAGGGCTTTTTTGGGGAAAAATGCCTTCTCAAACCCTTAATTTTGTTTATTTCTATTTAGGGGGTAGAGGGATGGATGATAAAGGGGTTGGAGTCAGCACTGCGAGGGCATAGCAGGCATTTCTCATTCACCTCTGTTGGGTACGGAGCAAACCCCCCTTCATCCTTAATCTCCAAAAAGCCCCATTTCTCCCAGAAATAATAAAGGAAGATTTCCTGGGCAGGTCTCATAGCTTTCCCATTGATCAGCCATTAGAGGGCAACATCTCACAAATCCATCCTAACATCAAAAAACCCAACCCAACCCACACCAAGAGACGATGGGGGGAACCGAACATCCCAGGGCAATTATTTCCATTGGAGGCGCGTGGGGAAGGGTTGAGATTTTTACCTTTGGACAAGTTTAACAATCTCTTCAGATGTGAGGAACAGTGAGGAACTGGGNTTTTTCCTGTGGGTTTCTGTGCTTTTGTAGCGTTTGAAATGCAAACGAAGATTTTGTGAAAATCTTCATTTAACAGGTCTTGGTGGCTGTGATCACAAGGAAGAGGAAGGAAGCTGCGGAGGAGCAGCTAGACAGACAGATGGGATGCTGGAGAGATAAAAGGATGTTTGCAGACCAAGAAACTGAACGTTTCTAGATGCTTTTTGGGATAAATTCCCCATCAGGGCACAGAGGAAACTTCAGATTCATTATAATTAAGAGCGAGTAATGAAAATAAATACCAGTGATATTTAAAGAACGTGAAACCTCAATGCATCTACAGTATCATCCCACTAACGGTAGCGAACAACGGCTGATGGGGAGAATCGATTCCCTCTCTCCCCGCCTTGCGAAAATTTCGACCTTTCTCATGAAAACAGACAACTGCCTCTCTTTTTTTTTCCTTGTTTTTAACAAGATGCAAAGGTTTTGCAGAAGCTGAGTGGCTGGCTCCTGTGTCCCTCCCCACAGAGCTGATGCAGAGACCTGGGGACTCTCTGGGAGCAAAGCGTCCCCTCTCTGTCCCCACTGTGTCCTGAGAGTCCGTGGCTATTTTTCAAGGCAATCTCATTTTTTCCTCATTTGCAACAACAGTGTGTTGCTGCTCTCTGGCTTCAAAATCCAGAACAAATCAACATTTCAAGTCAAAATGTCAATTCAAAACAAATGTTTTCATTTAATTTCCTGTTAAAATGTCATTCCTGCTAGGTTATTTTTGGTTGGGAGAAGAAAGAGAAGCTACGAAAAACATGGACTCAAAATGAAAAAAAAAAGTAAGTCCAGGTGAGGGGACCGTTTCCTATTGCATTTTTCCATGTGGTCCTGAGACAAACCCACTCATCCCAAACCCCTTTAGATTTGCCATGGCAAGAGTAAAGATCTTCCCACCAAAAGACATCCTGGCACTGAGATTTTTCTGCTTGAAGTTTCTTCTGGGGAAAATGTGCGGTTTCCAGCTGGATTTATTTTGCCCGCTACAAACCAAGGGGATGTTGATGGGATGCCCCATATGGGGACCCTGCTTGCCCGCTCTTTGTGCAGACGTGAGCTGCTTCTGTGAAAACAACTTCACCTTTTCCCACCTTGAAGCAGCATCTTGGACTTTCTCCCCCAAATATATGACTGGGCACCCTCGGCACTCCTCCAACGCCTCCCTGCGGTGCCTGCACAGCTTCCCACCCAGCTTTCTGAGCCCTCTGCCACCTCTTTTGCCTGCAGCACTGTAGACCCAGCCAAGGGTTTCAAGGCCAAGTCTCCTACACAACAGCTGGCGTCAGCCTGCGGCACAAAGTCGGGTCCAAAGAGTATTTAGCCACATCACACAGAGGAAGCTTGGGTTAGGGGTTATCTCAGCCATCCCTGTGCTGCCCCATCAGGATGTCCAGAAGACCGAAGGCTGCATGTCTCCCTTGACACCACCCAAAGTCTTGCAGGTCCAAGCAGGGAGCCTGTCCTGCTGTCTCACCTCCCAGCTGCAGCACTGACCAGGAGCCCACTCGGGCTCCAGGCACATAATAGCCACCATAATTCACAGCGCTACGCAAGACAGACAGTAATATCGAGGTTGCTATTAAAATCTTTATGATTTCGCCATTGCAAGAATATACATTGATTTGCAAGACGATAATTATTATTACTATTTTATTTCCGTTTTAAATCCAGGAGGGAAAGCAAAGTGAAGCAGAAGCATCGTGTCAGATAAAGCACCAAGGAAATAGAGAAGCAGGAAGCGAGATGGGATGCAATGTTCATGAGGTCTGTCTTTTTTTGTCTGTGTCCCCGGCTTCCCATGCCTCTCCGCTGTCAGCCCCGGCATGCCAACGACCTTTTTGATTAAAGACGTCAGGTAAGAGAAAGGTGCTGATGGCAGACCAGGAGCATCCACAGCATCAGTAGGGTCCCCCCACCCCAGCCTGGGCATCACACGCCATCCCAAGCAGCAATTAATACCCAAATGATGAAATGGCAGGGCTGACCCATCGCACGGGGAAGCGAACAGCCCTGCCAGCCCTGGCGGTGGGGAAAAGCAAGGCTGGATGCAGGGAGGGACCACGCATTGCTCTGGCATGCCTCATCCTTTCCCCAGGCCAACACCTGTGGGAAGGATGGAGAAAACTTCGGAGTCCTCCCCCTGCCCTGAGCGGGGAGAGAAACTGCGGCTTCATATTCAGCAGTGAAGGATGGAGTGAGAAATAAATACATAAAGGGACGGGAGAGAAGAATTTATTGCCTGCTAAAGGTGCAGAGCATTTAAATTTGAGAGATAAATAATTTTATTTATGTTGATGCCAAAGTAAAGAAGATACATGACTTTCTTAAGAATAACTCCCGTCTCCTCGGGCTGGTCAATGCTGAAAGGCACGTAATGATTTTTTTTTTATTATTTTGATTTCCCCCCCTCCCCTTATACACGAAGATGAATGTGCGCTAACAGCATTGTATTGTCACAGCTGTAAATTAGGGGAGCGGGGAGAGATCGTTCCATACCCCTCTTTCCGCCTTCTCAGCTGCCTTGTCAAACTTCTTCCAAGCTCGGGCTGCCAGCTGCGCTTTTTCCTTCTCAGAGAAAATCCCTCTCCCCATTTAAATATTTTCAGTAAATTCTCCTTTTCTCACTTCTACTGTGACATGACGTAAAGGGTATCGGCTGCTAAAGGTTGGCAACGCCCAGGTGGAATGAGGAAAATGGGGGAAAAAAGAGGACGGGGTGGAACCAGAGGCAAGGGTGGGGAAATATATTCAGGAAAAGGAAAACAAAGAGCCTTGTGGATTTATCCGTCTGGAAGTAGCAACATTGCGGGGAACTTTCTCCTGCTGGGCTTGGTGATGTCAGCACCTCATTTACGGGGGAACTGGGGGAAATGCCAACAAGCAAACCGACCAGGGTGGGAAAAAGAATAGAAAGGAGGAGAAAAAAAATAAAGAGGATGAAAAAAAAGAAACTGGAGAAAAAAGAATAAATAAATTGTGGTTGAAATGATCGGTGGGGTGAACGCATCCTTGACTGCCTCTCTAGCCTTATCTGGCAGCACCACTCATGCATCTAATCGCAATTAAATTGCAGAGAGAGGTTGTAATCCAGCCCTGCAAGAAAGAAGTGAAAACCTAAGCGGCCGGGGAGGAGGGACGAGTGCTGAGATGCTCTCCCAGTTGCCGGCAGCGTTGGCATGGGGAGGGAGCAGGGAGGTGAGAGGAGATCGCTGCCGGGGGAACTCCTGCCAGGGCTCCCAGGGGCAAGAGGAGGGGTGGGAGAGCCAGGAAGCGCCGCTAAACCCCCCGTCGCTGCCTCCCAAGCTTGTTTCCCATCAAGGAGCCACTTAAAGAGCATCGGGGTTGGTGCCTGAGCATCTTCCTCCCTGGCGTGCGCCGCAGTCTGCTGCGTACAGCAAATAAACAAACGCAGCCTCCCACGTTCCCTCTGCACGGCTTGGATGCGAGCAGGAGCCCAACGGTGCCAGAGCAAATCACGCCAAAACGAGCCTCGCCTGAGAGAAGATGCGGATGGCCGTTTCTCCGCTGGCTTGGAGGGCACTTTTCGCCAGGAGAGGAGATATGAACGGCTTTGCAGGGTCTGAGAGCTGCCCCTGCCCACGCTGCTGTCCCTAAAATGTCAGATATACCAGCCTGTGCTTCAAAATGATGCCAATGTGCCTGATCGCCCTGCCAAAGCAGGCCGGGGAGGGCGGGAGAGGTTTTGAGAGGCTGAGGTGCTGCTGGAGGTGCCCTTTGCAGCCGCCCACCTTGCCTTTGCAACCTCAGGACTGACGGCAAAGCACCGAGGGCATCATCGGCCGCGTTTTCCCACGCATCCCTCCCATCCCTTTGGTGGGCAGGGTGAGCAAATGCAGAAAGACGGCTGTTAAGTGCAAACGGCGTCAGCATCTAAGAAAACCCACTTGGGAGATGGAGTTGGATGAACCCCCGGTGCTCCTTCCACCACCTTCAGGATGCTGAGTGCCCCCCCCCGGCGAGGGGCAGAGCGATGGGGTGTTGCACCTGGGGGCTCTGCAGGGGGAGGCTGCACAGGAGCTTCCCAACCAAGATGTTGGAGAACGAAATGGAGGATGCGATGGAGAGACGTCAATTTTGGGTACCACCCCACAACCAGGCAGAGACACCCCAAGCTCTAGGAGCCCAAGCAGCTCCCGATAGCAAAACCCGCCCCAAAAAGCTGCATTTTGGTTCCTCTGCGCTGTAAAGGAAGGAACAAAAGAGACCCGAGGGTCCCTGGCAGTGGCTGCTCGCTGCGGAGGGTAAAAGCTCACCCCTACCCTGCGAACAGCCTCGACCTACAGGCAACTTCATCAACAATGAATTCCCTTCCGAAGTCCTGAATTATTTATTGCTCCCACTTTTCGTATTTTATTTGCCGACAGCATATTTTGATGTCAATTTAGACCATGCAGCTTACTTGAATACTTACTCTATTTCTCTGTCTCCCCACATATAGGTATTTATGGGACAGAAAGGAGTCCTGAGACTTCGGGTCGCCTCTTCAAGACGGGCTGGGTTTGAAGCAAAGGATTTTGACAGGGCTTTTAAGACATAGCAAAAGGGAAAATAAACATATATACATACGACACCAAGCCCAGGCTTGTGTCTCAAAAGCGGTTTTAATTCAAAAGGTGCTGCGATCCCACCCTGCTGTGAGGTTGGCAAAGAGCCAGGGAGAGAGGAAGGAGGATGCGGTACCTTAGGCAACACTCGGTTACGGGTTGGGACTTGCTCCTGCTCTCCACGAGCGTCATCCCAGTGTTATCACAGCAGCTGGGCGAAAGTTTTCACCCAATTTATCTTCTTCTTTCCAAGGGAAAGAAAAGCTGACACGGGACTTTGTGATTCATCAGAGTACTCTGTTTTCAGATAATATTTTTTCCCCCTAATTCAGAAAACTCAACAAATGGCCAGTGGCAATGTTTTCAAAACGAAGCGACTGTGACGTGAAAAATAAACCGTTGGGAAATAACCCCTCAACGCTGAAATGAAACATGCTAACTTGTTTTTTTAAAAAAAAAATGGGAAAAAAGAAAGTGCGAGCCATCCAAAATTATTCCTCTTTAGCTCCAAAATTATTCCTGTTTAACTCCTCAGCACACCAAATACTAAAAATAAAAACGTAATCAACACAAAAAGAATGATTTTGGTTGATATTAGTTTACAATTAGCCATTCCCTTTGCTGCTGGACTTGGGAGCTGCCTGCTCTCCCTGCTCCCTACTGCCTCAAACATGCTTGAAAATGTCCCTGGCGAGCTGGAGAAACCCAGAAGTTGCCAAGTCTCACCCCAAAACAGCCTCCCGAGGGCTGATCTCCCAGGCAAACCCCACGTTGCACCCCTGGGCATCCCCCGCCATGTGGGGAGGGTTCTGCATCGCCAGCAAAACCCCTGCAAAAGCCCCATCAGCGTCTTTCCCTCCTCCTAAAAATCAGTTTTAGCTACGGTCGTGAAGTCCCAACAAGCCGGGATTTGGGCAAAACGGCAAACGGCTGAGGCTGGAAACAGCATTGCCAGCGTAAAAACTCCTCCATGGAGCACAGATGGGAGGGAGAGGGTAATCTTCTGGAAAAGCCTCTAATTGTCTGCCCACACTAATAATTTCAGCGAGCGCGCTCCCCCCCCGCGTATAATTACACCGCTCCATCTGTCTATCAGCAGGTTTTTTACAGCTCCTTACGGCAGCCGGGCTCTCATCCGTGCTGCCAGACGAGGGGTTTGGGTGGCGTTTTTTTTTGAAGATTTAAGGATGCTTCTGACACTCGTCCTAAAGACAAGGCTCTGGGGAGAGCAAATCCTTCTCCCAGGCCGGCTAAGGCTCTATTGAAAAAAAAAAGTCATATAATGGCTACGAGCTCCATTACGGTGCCAAAGCAGGAGGGGTGGGGGGGTTGTTTTCAGCAGTTTGCCGTTGCTTTAGGGTTGGGGTTATTTTTTTCTTTAGGAAACCCTCCTTTTTTTAATTCACTCCTGGTACATCTGGCCGCCCGACAAGAGCTACGCGCCGCTGAGCTGTTGCTTGAGCTGAGATAAAAACCCACATGGGAGTGCTGGAGCTTTAGAGGTGTAAGGCAGAGAGGCCAGGAGGGTTATTTCACAGGTATGGTGTGGTTCGGTTTATTTTCCCCCTGTCTCCTGCCCCTTTCCAACGACAAGGAGGTGAGGATGCTCTAACCAGGGAGGTTTGGCATCGTGGGCTCGCCTCCAGCCCCCTTCCCATGGGAAACCCAAGCAAGGTGGGAAATCGTGAGGCTCAACACAGCTTTGCAACCCACAAACTTCAGGCGAATCCCAGCAGGTCGAGGTCCACCGTGGTTAGAGACAACGCAACAAAGGCCACCTTCATCCCCAAAAAAGCCTTTGAAAGGAGTGGTGTGTCTCTTTGCAAGAAAAATAAATATATGAAAAATACACTTGTATATAGAAACCCACACTGCACCAGGCACAAAAGGGCTGTTTGAACAAGGTAGCTATAGTTAAATTATCTGCACGCATTTCAATCATTTTGCAACATCAAGGCTCATTTTTCAATATCACGGTCCTTTTGACGATAAATGAATTGCATGATTTTTTGTTGTTTTTTTTTTTTTTTTTTTTTTTTTATTTTAGACTCCCTTTCAAGAGGAATTTCTGGATGAGGCATGTCAAAAGCCATCCGTCCGCTTGTCCACCCCAAAACACCGAGATGTCAAGCTGCAATATGCCAGCACGCTTGTCGTCAGGGAGGGAAAAGAGATAGAGAGCCCAGGAAAGGCAAATTTTGCTAGAAATCAGGCTGTGCCCCAAAAACCGCTATTAGTCTGAGCCGACAAGGCAAAGCTGCCAGCCCCGGGCGGGGTGAGGAAGAGGGTGGATTGCTTCAAATCCACAGAGAAGTTTTGGGAAGCACAAGCTGAGCGGTGGTACCCGAGCAGAGCATCCTCCTGCGGGGCAGGAGCAGCTCCTGCCGGGGCTCTGCAATCGATAGGTGTGCACCAAAATCCACTCTTTTTTTCCCCAAACTGCCTTGGCTAAATCAATGTGATACCATTCTGGCTGCTGTGCTGCAGGTGGGGAATAAAGCATAGCAATAAGTTGTTTGGAAGATGTCCAGAGAAAGAACAGGACTAGGAAAAGAAAATGCAATTTTAACCAACTTTGCGTCGACTGAAACTTTCTGGAACCCGCTCCTTTTACCCCTGAAGGTGACTGCGCTGCCATCAAGGCTGCATTGACACGATGACTTGACAGATTCCCGTGCGACTAGGCTTTTTGAGGGCTTTCTTTTCATCCAAACTGGTTTCTTTAAGCTTTTTTCTTTTTTTTTTCTTTTTCTTTTTTCCTGGGATAGCAAACTTCAGAAGGGATTTTCTTAATCCACACAACTAATTGGATGCAACAGCTCTCACTGACTATCAATAATAACCCAGGCAGAGTCTAGTGATCTAGTGATATCATGATCTAACGCTTTCTGGCAGCAACGCCCCGGAGCTCCCAAAGTTTCAGGGATGGTCAAGACTCTTTCTACAGTTGACAGCTTATTCCTCCCCTTGATTTGGACTCCTGTGAAGCTGGGTTAGACCCCGGCTCTCTTGGTTTTGGATAACCTCATGAAACATCATCCACCTCCTGACTCTCTCGCCAGGGTTGGAGGGGGTCCATTAACCTACTGCTGCCTTGATGCACGTTAGCATCCCTCGCTGCAGCTCTGCAATGCCGCTCATGCAAAGCAAAACAGCCCCTGAGATACAAATTACATGTGTATGCTTTCAGCCTCCTGGAGTGGTCCTTGTGTAAGCAGCAATACACATCGCTTCGGCGCCCAGAGTCGGGCATGGCAGAAATAAAGGGTATTTTACACCAGGGTAATTGTAACAGGTAACATGTCATGGAATCAGAGAATGGTTTAGGTTGGAAGGGACCTTAAAGATCATCCAGTGCC
>VWZL01000581.1:0-78716 GCA_013396915.1 Stercorarius parasiticus | reverse complement strand
CTCCAACAGCTCCGTGTCCTTCTGCTGTTGGTGCCCCAGAGCTGGAGGCAGCACTGCAGGGGGGTCTCACAGAGCGAAGCAGAGGGGCAGAATCCCCCCCTTGCCCTGCTGCCCACGCTTCTTTTCCCCTTGGTTTGGAGAAATTGGGATTGCAGCGTTTCTTCCCCCTTGGCAGCACCCTGAGATCAACCCTGCCCTGCTCGCTCGGTCACCCCTCGAAGGGAGCCTCAGTGTGCATCCCGCCGATGTTGGGTTTCACAATTGCGAATACGTCAAAGGAGATGGAGGAAAACATCCATGACCTCCTCCCTCTTCCCAAGCAAGATGCAGGGAAGTGCTTTGAAATTTGAGAGGCAGCTGAAACAACCATCATTTGAACCTCTGGACCCTCTGCCCCGGGTGGTGTACTCTCTCCCATGGCTCTGAAGCCACAAACTACACTCTCCACACGCCCACACGTCTCCCCAGCCTGTAAATAGAATATGTTTATCCTTACAGTTGCTGGGTTTTTTCCTTCCCCCCTTGATAATGTTTATCACATTTTCTCCTGGCAAATTGCAGCGCTGCCTTGCTTTTGAAAGGAACTAAATGAGCCTGTGAAGTCAAGCATTGGAGAGTATCAAAAAGTCTGAAATAAATAATATCAGAATAATGATCCTCTAATAGCACAGATTGTTTGCTGCTGTCGGTTACTTTTTCTTTTTTTTTCCCCCCCTGTTGTTGTTTGTGCTAAAAGAGCACCCGGTTGGGATCCTTGTTTCCTTTTTAAAAGCCGCATTAAAAGGGGAAGTAATTAAATTTCGATTAAAGCCAGCAGTTGCTCCCCTGCCTGGCCTCCCATTTCCTTGCAAGGCGAAAATGTACCCAATGACGATGTTTTAAAAGACGAGGCCGACCCTGGAGGAACCAAACTGTCTGGATAATGGAGCAGGGAGCCCTTGGCCTTCGCATCAGCAACACAAAACTTCAGCCAGAGCAATCGTCACAGCTTGTTGCGAAGCTCTTGCTTCTCCACAGGGTACCATGGTCACGCAGATGCTTGGAGGGATTTCTATTTTTCATAGAATCATGGAATGGTTTGGGTTGGAAAGGACCTTAAAGACCATCTCATTCCACTCCCCTGCCCTGGGCAGGGACACCTCCCACCAGACCAGGTCGCTCCAAGCCCCGTCCAACCTGGCCTTGGACCCCTCCAGGGATGGGGCAGCCACAGCTTCTCTGGGCAACCTGGGCCAGGGGCTCACCACCCTCACAGCAAAGAATTTCTTTCCAATATCCAATCTTTTCCCCTCCTGTGGGTTTCCAGCACCGCACGAGCAACTTTTCCCAGCGCCACATGTGATTTCTAATAAATAATCAAGTGAAAGGTGAAGCTGGTAATTCCCCCCCTAAACTGGGTGAGGAGGATGCTCAGCGGCAGCGGCTGTCCTGGGATGGACACGGGGACTGGTACCAGGCAAACAGCTCTCCCCAGTGTGCCAACTTTCCTAATGAAAAGTGAATGAGCCCTTAAAGCTCCCGTTAGCATCAGCCTGGATAGGAGCTGAGGGAAATCGTTCCTTAAGTGGCACTCTCAAGGAATAACCATCACCTTTCATATTTATTGCGGCACAGCCTCCTCCGTCTGCGCGCGGAGATGCGGGCTGGGAACTCCCACCGCGCCAAGGCGAGGCAGCAGGAAAAAAAAAAAAAAACCCACATGTAATTAAGTGTCTCAAGTAAAGAGTTGATTTAGATTTAATAAGAATGTTATTCTAAGTCAAACAAATGCCAATTGATTATTAAGAACCTCATTACTGGAGTGTAACACCTGTCACCGCCAGGTTTTTTTTCTTCTTTTTTAGCTGCAGACTTGTTAAATCTCAATAAATACCCTTTTAATAATTAATTAGCATTTAATTAATAGACAATAACAGTTGAGAAAGGTTGGTGTACCCTTCTGCATTGAGCAGGAGCTGCCTGGGAGCTGAGACGCCAAGCAGAGCGGGACTGGAGGACCTGGCTGCGGCGGAAAGCCTTGCGTTCAACATCCCGGTCTGCAAAGTGCTAAGCACCCACTGCCGCTGCTCAGCCCCGCGTGGAGGATGCTCTGAAGCATCCCCTGGGATCACGCCCTTGGACCTGAGATGCCCGAGCGGATACAGCTGAAATTCTTGCACCCGGAAGCACCTCTCCCAGGCATGGACAACTCTGGAGATGCCGGAATGCCTCGTTCCAGCCTTGCCAAATTTTCCATGGCTTGAGGAGCTAAAACCACAGCAGCCAAAAATAAACAAACAGAAACCCCCAAGGAATTAGAGAGATTTGTTTTGACACTCGAAGAAAAAATAACGGGGGGGCTTTTTCCCCCCTTTAGTTTACTTTTCATTTCAAATTATCCCTCGCTCTTAGTGAAACCTGAACATAAACACTCGTTGCTAAGAGGGAACATTTCATCCGGGAGTTGAGCAAAACGTTGCATTTGATCTCAACCTCTTTCTTTTTTTTCTTTTTTTTTTTTTTTTCCAACTGGTTTGCTAGAAATAACGATTTTCCTTAGGCTCAACCCAAGGCAAATTGCTCCCTAACCCCATCCCCAGTTGTTGCTACAACCTCCAGTAACCTGCAAAGCAGTTCCACACACAACCGCTTCGCCCTCCGCCTAGGTGCCCTTCAGCTCCATGCCTCGTTTGGTGGAGGCCAAATTCACCCGAGGTTCAACACCACTGCTGAAAAAGTGGGTCCATCCCCTCCATCCTCCCTCCCTAGCAGGATAACAGAGGGTCGCTTTGTGCATCAAGCCATATTTAAAGGGCAGCTCCGGGAAGAGCGTTCAAGGCAGCCCGCTGCCGCAGAACTTGGATTTTCAATGCCGGCTACAAGTCGTGTCCAACCTGGCTCTCTGTCTGACCCACCACAGACACCACAGAGAGACACAGAGGTGATGGGGGAATCCGTTTCCCCCTCACGGGCAAAAAATCCCCTCTCCTTTGCTTTCCCAGGAGTGCATGACCCTCACAGGCTGGTCTACAGCAAGCCCCAGGGCTTCACCCTTGCATTAGGAACGGGTGTAGCACCTGTAAGCCATGGGAACTCAGTGGCTCCCCAAAAGCCCCAAAAACATACCTCTAAGAGACAACAGGGAAGGCAAAAGGCTTGTGCATGCAAAAGGTAGCCCCGCGCACTTGTGAAAAGCTCCTGCTGAGTCTCTGCAACACCACACACCAGCCCCAAAACAGCTGGGGAGTTCGGCTCCTTCCTTGGGATTGATGGGTCTCTCCATCCTTCCTTGGGATTGATGGGTCTCTCCATCCCTCCTGGGTCTCACCAGCTCCCTGGGCAGACAAAACACCTCGGTGCTGGGTGGAGATGGCCTCAAAGCCATTTTACCCAGCCCTGTCCCTGTCAGACCCTGGCCAACTGGTACCCGCGGGGATTTGGCCAGATGAGGGTTACCTTGTTCTTTCCTTCCTGATTTATGTAAACTCCTGCACCGCGTCCTAATAAGAAATCAGTTCCTGTCATCATCTTTATTTCTTATTCCAAGCTGCAACACTAAAACGCTTCACGGTGATTACAAATAGCAAAGTTATTTTTTGCCAAGCCTTCGCATCAGAACTTAATAGCATGGTGTAATGCCACCCCGTGCTGATGTGTGGCATATTTAATATCCATCTTTCTTAGAAATAACAGTGTTCTGAAATTAGAAGGGACTTTAGCAGCGAAATAATTAATGTGGATAACCATCATAAATGCCACAAATGGAACAAATAGAGATGGCAGTGAACCATGATTGCTAATACTCTAACCTGTTGTGACAGAACTTAAAAAATTGAAACCCTTTTTCCTGAAGGCTGGTGGGAAAAACAAAGAATAAAGAAGGGGCGCTTTCTCTAATTACATCCTCCCTTCTCGTTAGCAGGCACCCAGCCTGCGAGGCACACGCGTTACCTGCGCTCCCAAGCCTGCTGGACCCCATTAGCGTCACGCTCTCGTTAGGGGCAGGTTTATCAGCGCAAGGGTGTTTGTGGGTCAGTATCAGACGGAGCGGCAGAGACCCAGACCAGTGCGCTTTGCACCTGGACTTCGACACAGGAACAGCCAATCCAGACAGTAATAAACTCAACCCAACCCATACAGCCCTTATTTTTTTAAGAGAGAAAGCCTTGCAGTGTGCCCTTATCACCTCTTCTATGGGGAAAGCATCACTTCTTCCGTCTATTTGTTAGTGCTCTTTGGGCCAGGTGCCTTCTGGCTCTAAGCAGGTGTTGCTCCGAGCCTTTAGTGTGCTTTAAAAGACAAGACTATAGCAGAAATGAGAGGAAACAGCCCCTTTGTCAATAGGGGAGCTGTGACCGGCACCTTGGAGGGACGCTGAGCAGCGGGAGGGGACGCACAGCCCATCTGCCTGCACACCGGAGGGTCACAGACTGCAGGACACCTCATTTTAGCACTGCCTAGTGCTGGGGTTTTCACTCCTTCCCCTGAGACTTTACGTCTTCCTTTCAATTATCTCCGGAAAATCAGTAGCGAGGGAGCTGGAAGGATTTTTTTTTCCCTCGGCGACCCCATGCTGTGCAAAAACACACCAACCACTTTCTCGGGCCGGGGACTCAAGGACGGTCGGCAGCTCGGTCCTCGCCCCAGCGCGTCCCATCCATCGCACAGGGCAGCGCATTAGATGCGGTGCGATGCCACATCGTGCCCGCAGCGCTCCCGGGCGAGCACGTTAATGCAACGCTTGGGTAAGTCCTTCAGGTTCAGTTCCTCCTCGCCGAACGCAGCGAGGGAGGGGAGGGAGGCTGTGCGGGTGCGAGTTAACGGGGGACCTTTCTTCCCCTTGAGTTTGCCTCTGAGGTAGGAGACATGAAGTCCAAGGCGTTTTGCTCGACTCCCCAGGCCCTGAAACGCGCTCACTGAACATTATGCTCTAGCAGCACCACCAAAACTACATAAATGCTCAAGAAATAAGTGATAGGCCCCAGACTGATGAAAAAATAAATACTGCAAAGTCCTCTTCAGCCCAAACCGCACAGACAACACCAGCTTGCGCCCTCTGGTATATCTCTGGATGCTCATATTCAAGCATCCCCAAGACTAGGACTTCCATTGCTCCCTGGCTGCAGCACGGATGTGACCTTGTTTCAATCCCGAGATCGGCAAGGCCACAGCAACCCGGACCCTGCTCTGCATCGCCGGTACCTGCTCAACATCGGACATTTCAAGTGCTCAATGAGTCTGGATGTTCACCTCCAGAAACCCAACCTCTGATGGACATCATGTTTCAAGTACCTTAAAACTCCTTTTTTCCCCCTGGGCAAGGTGGGGGCTTTGCCCGCTGGGTCAGGGTGACGCAGAGGGTTTCAGCCCCATCTGAATTTTGTGGTCCTCTTGCAGGGTTGCAGCACCATGGTTCAACAGCCTGCTTCACTCACCCCACAAAAGAAGAGAGAAGGTGTTTTTACGCCTAGCCTGTCAGGCCAAAGGAGCCCGGTCTGATCACCCAGCCCTTGGAAAACAAGCAAGCAAGTGAAAAAGCAGGCGCCAAAGCAAAAGCCAAAGCAGAAAGTGATCTTCCCAACTTGTTCACCTAACGGAGAGGACGTGAAACGAGCTAGCTGGCAGACGGGTACCCTAGGGGTACACCAGTTTGTCACGCCCTATAAGGTGCCACAGAGAAACCACCGCACGTCTTCCCTCTCTCCACCTGGGAGAGGGAAGAGGAATAACCCTCGCAAAATTCCGGCAGCCTCCTCCCTCCACAGAGGGAAGCGGGGCCGTCCTCACGCCCGCTGCGGCTGCCGGAGCATCCCTGCCCTCCTTGCTTCCGGAGAGTTTCCATGTTCCTCGTTAAACTCTCTACACAACGAACGGGGGAGAGCGGAGCTGGCCAAGGGTTATTTATTGTGCCAGCGTAAAGTCATTGAGGCAGGAGGCGAGTGCGAAGCGTGACATCTTGTGATGTATGGGTTAGGACAGCTTGGTGCTGAGAATGCCACGAAGTATTAATCTCAAGGAGATGCTACTGAACTCAAGAGAGACTTAACATCAGCACTGAGAGATCAAAGATATGATATCTCTGGCAGAGCACGCTATCAGAAGTGATCATAAGAAAAACAAAGGGGTCATTTTAGTGCCTTCTGCATTAGCAGAGTGACTCGTAGCCTCCGGGCAGAGGCAAACAGCAATTTTTTCCTCAACCAAAGCAACGTGCACATGGGATTTTTTGACATTTCTTTACATCTCATTGTGGGCTGCCAATAAACGGAGGCATAATAACATCAAATTGGTTTTCCTTCGTAACTCGTGAGCTGCCCTCGGTATTTTTTTTTCCCTTTCTGAGCTTCCCAGACAGCCCACGAAACAAACTCTTTAAGACCTCTAAACGCAAAACTTCAGCAGTAAACGAATGCTTAAACATCTAGGTCAAAACAACATCTGCATGCTGGGAAAATCCTGACAGGAGGCTCTCAGCCACTCGATTTGCAAGGGGGGGAAAAAAGGGAAATCCTGCCCTTGCTAAACCTACGATCGCTTTGAGAAAGGGCTTCATGTGGTATTGAATTTTCACCTAGGCACCAAAGAAAATGGATTATGTTTAGAGCCAGCTATTTCCAAAATAAAATTGTGCTTTTCTCTATTGAGGGGGAAGGAATTTGGCTAAGAAAGTAAAAATTTGCTCTTCCGCTTTCCTGGTAAAAAAGCCCCAAGCTCTCACCTCAACCCTCTGCCCCTCCAGCTGAAGCGGGAGAGGAAGCAGGTCTGCAGCCCCCTCCCAGCGTTTGCCCCAGCGATATTTTGGGACAGCTTGTAAGTGCGTCCAGCCCATCGCTGGGGACCCCAGTTGCGTTTGAGATGCTCCTGCTGGGATAGCAAACATCTTTGCCCCAGTAACACTCGTCCTTAGGAGATGGGACCAACCTCCCTTGAAGTTGGGTTGCTCTATGGGGCTGTGGACGGACGGTGTCCCCAGACCCTCCCAACCAGAAGGTCAGACCCTGCCTCGGTGGCCCTTCACTCCAGCACAGCTGTCATCCCTTCGGCTGGGACAAAATACCAGCGGGCTGCCGAGGCTGCAAATTGCCCAGGAGTGACTGGAATATTTTGATGGCAATCGCACTTGGAAGTTGTTAGGGCTGTCCATCCAGTGCTGGAGACAAAGGTCTCTGATTGCCGGCTGCTCTTGATGCCCTAGGAAGGAGCAGCCATACGCATATTTCACGGGTAAAGCCACAGTGAGGCTCACGCGACTCTGCCGAGGGTGTTTCTTGCCTGCTCAGAAAGCAGCAGGACTCACTGCCCAGCCTGGGAGAGCCTGGGCTTGAGCACTGTCCCCTATAGACTTGTTCCCCCTGTGCCATGCCTCAGTTTCCCCATAAATAAAGCAGGGGTTTATGCTCTCCTTTAAACAGCGGCTTAGGAGCTGCAGCACAAAAGGATGCAAAAGAGCTCGCTACTGCTATAAGACAACTGGAAAGTCTGGAAGCCTAAACTTCTGGAAAACTGAACCTTTTGGGAAGTTAAACCTTCATGCAGTCTCCCAGGAAGGACCTGCCAAGCTTGAAATACCCAAAAAGCCTCTTCTGAATATACACAGTCAGGTGAAAAAATTCTCCACCTGCAATATTCTTGTTCAGCCCCCTCATGCTCCATCCGCTTCCCGGGACAGCCCGCTCCGACCACACGTACCCGCTGCCATGTGGGGCGGAGGCAATCGCACATTCCGGTACTTCTCCACAGTTTGCCTCTTAATTCCCTTATTTCGTCTGTAGCTGCCTGAACTTTCAGGGGGTCACTTCCCAATGCTTTTTAATTGCTTCCATTAGGTAACACTGGGCCCTGAAGGCTAGTCGGGGAAATCCTCTGTAAATCACAGCATTATCAGGACTAAGGAGAATTCGTCCTCCCCAAGGACAGAGCTATTGTAGTCCTTGTACAGGCGAGGGCAAATGGCACGGGGAATAATTAAGAGATTTGCTCTATAGCCCAAAGATGTTCAGCACAGGAGTCAAGACAAATCTGACACTGATTCCTGGCCCTTAATTCAAACCGTGCTGTTCTGCTGATGGCGAGCAGAGCCAGGGAGGGAAGGTGCTGTGTCATCTCCCGTCTCGGGGAAGGAGCGAGGCACCCACGCTGCTGCTGCTCAGCTTGTTTTGCACGGCCTCAGTCCTGACCTCAGTTTTCCAATTACACGCTGGGGCCTCTGCTGTGTTCGGGCGTGGGGATGGCACGTGGGGAGTGAGCGTGCTCCGGGCTAGCAACGGAGCAGCAGGCATCACCAGGAGCAATGGGCAGCTGCAAGCAAAGGGGGGCTCAAGAAAGCAGCGCTGATGGTGAAATGTGCTGGAGGATCCTGAGCAAGAACGCACAAGAACCTGACCTGGATCATTTAAAACTAATTGGGGAAAAGCCCGGGGAACCAGACAGCAGGATACGACCAGGGATTGGCTGTAGGGAACAAAATCATGGAAGCCCCGTCACCTAATTTATAGGGGTGCAGTCCCACCGTGGGACTGAAGGAAAACTGTGCGCATCCCTGGCAAGAGAAGAGGCTCCGTCCTTGCTCACTTCAGGATCTCTCTCTCCTGAAGTCTCCCTGGAAAGAAACCTGCTCTTCTGGCAGGATCCAAGCTCTCATCAGCTCCCTTATGCCAACAGCCAAGCACGAGTCTGGTGGCCTCCTGGATTGTCACATACCATAAAGTCTGAATCATTGCTGTCCTGCTTCCATCATCGTTAATATTCTTAAAGGGTTCCTGGAAACACATTTCTACATGGCTACATGAGCTGTTTCTGCATTGACTTGCAATTTAAATGCGAGTTTTAGCCAGGCTTTTGATGTGCTGTTTACTTTAATTATTGTTCTACCCCCGTCTGCGTCTTGCCACGATGTCACTTAATATTTTATACATTTCCCCAACTCCCCTTTCTGTCCCCAGCGTGTGCGACTCGCATCCTCCCCCGCCTCCTCCCCACCCCACAACTTGCACTTCTAACTTTGCAGGGGCCGGCTGTAAACGAGATGTGGCATGTCACTGAGATTATCCTCCCGTGGTGATTGCAGAGGGGATAAATAAACCAGCAAACAGATGCTTCCCAAGCTGGCACGGGGAGCCGATCCCAAGTACGTGCAGAGGCCGACTGGCAGATGCGCGGCTCCTCGTGCTGGCAAAGGCAGGTACTCCGCAGCCAAAGGGATGTAGGATGCAAAAAAAACCATCCGCTCCCCATGCATCTTTCAAGGACGCTTTGGAAAATGCAGGAAATCTGCTTCGCTCCTCGTGCCTGGCAGCAGCTCTGCGTTACCAGACCGCTCCAGACACACAGACATGCAACTAGTTCACATACGAGGTGCCAGAAGATGGCACTCAAGAATGCGCAGCTATATTGCCTGGGTTTGCCAGCCCAATAAAGCTGACGATGTCTCCCTCTGGCTGCTTTTATACCAGCTCATTACACTAGGAAAACTTTGGTCTGGGTTCTGCACGTTGCTAGCATTAGGGATCTTAATTAGATATTCTTCCTCCGTTCTTTAATGGCTAATCTAGAACACGTCTTCATGGGCAGGAGCCGGGGGGGCTGCGGGGGGGGCGGTGTGAGTATCTCCGCTCATCTCATTTCCGAGCTGCCCAGATGTGAGCCAGGGCGGCACCAGGAGCCAGGTAGGACCATGAAGTGCGCTCAGGCAGCACCATGCTGGCATGACAGAGGAGACCTGTCTATCTTGAAGAGCAGACAGAAGTCTCCACATCCACCTGCATCCCTCTACTTAGGTGTGCCGGACACCCATTGCTCTTGACAAAAGCACATCTGGCATATTCAGATTATATCTTGAAGGCTCACTTGGCTGCACCATGACAAGGGTCATAATGTCTCATGATAGCAAGAGACAAGCCCTGGTACCCTCAAGACAGGCTATCTTCCAGGGGTTTTGAGAGGAAAGAGGCAGAGGGAGGTGGAGAGCCATGGTGCCATACGTCGGGCAGAAACAGACCCCTGCACATGCCCTCATCATTAAACTTCCCTTTGGCCATTAAACCTCTCTCTGCCATGCCCCACTCTGCCTTCAAGCAGCGAGACTGCAAACCAAACGAGCCGAGGGACCCTAAACCGTGGGGCAAAAAGGGACCCACACTGAGCCACGAAACCACCCGACCTCTACAGTCACCGTAAATTTGCCGGGGAAGAGCCAGGCAGAGCGCAAGGCCCAGGAGGTAGCCAAAGGGCAACGCAGAAAAGAGCTAAAAAAAGACCGACGGCGAAATGAATCTCAGAGCCTCCTGCCCTGTACTGCGGGCCTGTTGGGGGAAGCGCTTTGTTCACACCTAATACAGACTCCAGGCCACGGCCGGGTGAGTAATCAATAATGCTGCAATGCAACGGAAGGCTAAAAAGTCTTGAGGGACAGAAAACCGATGCTGAACTCCAGGTAACATGTACTAAAGGGAGGTGGTGAGGCTCTGCCCAGGCAGCTGTCATGCCACGACAGCCAGGGGAGAAACTGAAATTACTCACCACAAGACATCCTGGCTGGATGCTGCTCCCTCCTCCTTCTCCGCTTCTCCTGGGGGAAATTGCTGCCGGGGAAGCAAGGTCCAGTTTCAAGCTGTCACTGCTTTGCTGCGTTGGACACCAGACGTGGCTCCCCCAGATTTTGGAAGGACAAAGTCCTTCTCCAGGCCGAGGTAAACATGCCTTTGGAGCAAATCTAACGCACTGGGGATGCTCCAAAGCCTTGCAAGAACTCACCATAAACATTAGATAAAGAGGATGCAAAGTCCAAGCTCTTCTCAACCTGATACCTGATGGGAGGACCACCTAGCATGAGCCACGGAGCCAGAGGCCAAAGGAAATCAATGAGCCAGAAAGGTCTTTCCAGCCCCGCGGTTACGGCTGCGGCAGAAAGGAAGGAGGGAACAGAAAGACAAGTAACGTTACGGCAAATCACGGCTGACGTCCAGCTGGCCCACCATGGGCAGAAGAGCAGAAGGGTGCAGCAGCATCTCCAGATGCTGGAGGAAGACAATGACCTCGACCCCCTGTTCTCATCCTGACCTCCAAAACCTCTTCTGTTTCCAGATGAGGTAGAGGAGCATTTTGGGGTTTTCCTCACTCATTAAACCCATTTCCTCACTTTCCCTTTACTCAAGGGTTCCCCTTGCCTTGCTCCGGAGTGCCCCACACCTGTGTGACTTGCTCTGTGCAGGCGAGGGGAAGCTGGGCTCCCGCTCTGCCTTCATCATGCGCGCCCGCGGTCCCGCTCAGTGATTCTTGGAGCATCAAGCGAATTAATTTATCACTCAATGAAATTGCACCGAGCATTAATGAAGCCATTTAGTATTCACGCAGAACTTCTCTCTCCATTTCCACAAGTGCTCCATTGTAGTTCAGCATTTGTTGGGCAGTAATTAATGGTACTTAATCCTTAAATCCTTAAATTGTTTCTAATTTGGTAAGCAGCAGAGTTGCAGCAATCCATCTCTCCGCTGCATTTTTGTCGGGTTGTTTGAGACTCTCCTCAGGGTTAACCAGAACATACAGCCGCTCACCAGAGGCTGCGCCAGGGACGGCTCCAACTTTCTCTCATTTCTGGCGGTGACTTTCTGAAAAATGACTTCATCTCTTTTACACCTGTTTCCCCATTTGTGTAACTAAGGAAAAATGCTTATTTTTCCCTCGCGAGGGTTAGTCGATAGCACAAAGAGCTCCTCAAGCAAAGTAATCAATGTCTGGGAGAGTGGAGATTTTCATCTTTTGATCTCAAACATGCGGAGAGAGGAAGCTGAGGGACACTGAGGCACAAAGCAGCGAAACGACTCTGGAAGAGAATAGGAGCCTTTCGCTCCTTGCTTTGCATGCAGAAAGCGCTGCCTGTTCCTCAAGAGATGAAGGAAAACTTGCTGCTCTTTGCACATTTTCTGGAAGTTTGGAGCACATCCCCACACAGCCACAGAAATAAATACGTCCTCCTGGAGCCAGCAAACATGCTTCCCCGATATGCAAGCATATGCAAAAGCCATGTCCTTTTATTTCCTGGTGTTTTTCTTTGAAGACAACCAAAGTTTCCTGTCGAACGGCACAGCAGAACTAACAGCGACAGAAGTAGCGGGCGCGGGCTTGCGAGCGCAGCTTTACAGAACTAAAAGGGACGTCGGGTCAGTCTCTACCCCACACCTCCCCAGGGACAGCAGCGGGTACGCGGCAGCAACCTCCAACAGGTATTTGTTTAACCTCTTCTTAATGAAGCTGCCAAGGAAAGAGAATCCAGAACACCCCAAATTACCTGTTCCCATGCTCCACCACCCCAGCAGAAGGGTTTTTTTCTCCCGGTCAGAGCCAATATAAATCTTGCTGAAAGCAAGCTGATTTCTTCTCATGTAACTGTTCTGAATGGAAGACAACTGCTCGGCATCTTATCTAGAACAACCTCTTTCCTTGAAGGAGACCATCCTTTATTTTCTAGATTAGCAACCCCCAACCCTCTCAGCTTCTCCTTATTGACAGCTTTTAAAAAAAACCCCAACTTTTATTTTCTGGACATGCTTTGCATTTATCCTGCCATGCAACACCCCAGCTTATCACCTCTCCAAATGCTGGGATACACTCTGTCTTAGCTCCCTCAAACAATTACCAAATATTTGGGGTTTCTGGTTGGTTTGGTTTTCTTGTTCTCCAGCAAAAGTAAGCAGGGGAAAGAAAAACAAAAGGGGAAGGGAAATACCAATAAATGACCGAGCATTTATTCACAAAGCTGAACCAGAGCAGTAGAAACTTCCCTTTATCACCCCCTTTTCTGCCCATATCCACCCTAATCCTGACCCCACCATAAACAGGAGGAAAAAGACGGTATTAGGAGAGATTATGGACATACGTAGAGGCAAAACCACAAAGCTGAGGACCACATATTTTAGTTTCATGTGCCAAATCCACAGCCCTTTGTAAGTCCCTACAATGGGAATTAGATGGAGAAATGCAGACTCATTTCTTGCAGAGACTCTTTCAGCAGAGGTAACCTCCAGAAAGGGATATGAAAGGTCTCTGGTTTGCAGTCGCTGAGGGGATTGGATGAGAAGAAGCGCTTACAACATTTTTTGACACTGCACTTTGATCAATTTGACGGATTTAATATTACAGAAATATTTCATTTTTCAATGCGGATGGGAGAGAAAAAAAAATCTAATCATCCATCCAGCAGGCCTCTATATTTGTCATAATTCACTGGAAAGAAAAGAAAAAAAATAAAATCCCCCCCAAACCTCTGATTTAAAATCCAACTTAACCCGAGGTAATTTCCATCATTAGTTCGAACTGTGCAATCTTCACTCTCTCCTTATTTTTAAAGCCATTGTTCTGGGTTTTTCAAGGTATTATTTAACCAAAGCAGCATCTAATCGTGTTTGCTCTCCGCATTCATTTTTAAGGAGGTAATGAACGCTACGGGGGAAACAGCACAATTGATTAATGCCGAGGAAGGCAGATGGGGCAGAATCCAATGCACAGAATAAAATATGTTTTCATAAATACGACTGCGAAGGAAGAAAAGGAGCCACCTCGAGAACATCAGGGAGAAGTTTCCATCTGCCACCTCTGCAAGGTGACACTGAGCCGTTGCTGGAGGAGGCACCTTCCCAATAATGCCAGGCAATTAAGGAATTAATGGGATGCTACTCGATTCTCTGGGAGGTGAACCAGTTCGGGGAGACTTGAAGAAAGCCGGCTCTAATGAACTCGGCGCGTTCGTCAGGCAGCGGGAGTTGTACCAGGAGAGACCAGCTGAGCTTTACATCATTAATAGCACAAGTCACCTCATCCTTTGAAGGGGAACTGGCAACAAAAGGTGCCTAAATCTTGTTGCAGTAAAACATCTTAAGGACAGTAGACCCGATAACGCCTTGCTGATGGGAAGGAGCAACAGTCTAGGTCCTGCCTGCCTGAGGCCTCTTCCACATGAAACCTCTTCCAAAAACATCACTCCACCCTTGATCCCCTCCTTCCCGTCTCCCTCTACCCCTCATTTGCTCGGATATGTAAAACGGATGATGGTCGGGGAAGAGCATCATCATCATACCCTGAAAACAGGGCAGATGCAACCAAGGATTGGCCATGACACTCATCAAGTGGCTGGTTTCTGTTTATCTAGTTTCTGAGCCCTCTTGGCAAAAAAAAAAAAAACCCAAACCAAAAAAACACAGAAATAAACCCAGCCAAAGTCTGCTTGAGAAATGAGGTCAACAGGAGAAACACCCAATTAGCGGTGTTTTGTGGCTGGATGTGGTGTGCCAGCTGGGATTCGGGGAGTTGCTGCGCCTCAGGAAAAAGAAGGGAAGCTTAAAATAATAACATCTAGCACTCAGAGAGCATTTTGCATCTTCCTGGTGTGACATGAACTTTAATTAGTTTGTGAGTCGAGACACCGCTGGGCGAGCAATAGATCTCAGTGCAACACGACCGGGGCTGGGAGCACATGCAAAGCCACGGGGGCTGCGGCCAGTTTGCAGAATGGGACATCTTCGATTTGGTGGCGGGGTGAGGAGGAAAACTCCTGGCAGGGGGATTGAGCTGTTGTTCCGAGTTTTGGAAGGGGCAGTGGAGAATTCAGCTCCATCACGAGACAACTCTGCTTAGACAGAGGATAGGTCACGCTAAAAAAAAAACCAACCCCAAATGCACCAGGCTTGATCATGCGGTGCTTGAAATGAGGACTGCAGGGTGAGGATTTAGTCTCTCCCGCTTCCCGTTCCACGGAGGCTTGGCATGCTGCTGGAGGCACACAGTCATGGGATGTGCTGGGAAATTTGGGAGCTCCACCGGGACAAGCAATTGGGATTGTACTTTTGTCTTTCACCAGAAAACGTGTGGTCCAAAGGAGATTTCCAATATCAAAACGGGGGAGGGAAAGGGAGAATTGGCCATTTTCCCATTGGAAGTGTCTCTCTCCCTGAACTGTTTTGTGCCAGAAAATGTTGTGCCTCGTGCAGTTCCTGACCAGCTGTAATAGTAGCCAAGAGAAATTAGATGGCTGGACAGTTGATGAGGTCTCTCCTCATTAGCAATCCAATAACGTGGGCAAAGGCTTGTTTATTCTCTACATCTGTGCTACTACTGCATTTGTCACGTTTTCTGCTCGTGGCTGGTGCTCAGGAGAGTGTGAGGGCTCACACTGATCGGATATGACAACATTTCTCCTCCAGTCTGCCAAACTACGGCTTGTGCTTTTAGTACTCATGGCCCGGGGTGGACTCCACGCTGAAGATTTCAGCCGGGAGGGCACTTACGTGGAGCCGAATCAATGCCCTTTGGTGCAAAATCCAATTAACAAACCAAGTGAACAGCCCCTTTGTGGTGGCCAAGCTACCGGTGGGGTCGGTACATCCCAGGGGGTGATGAGTAGCTCCCACAAAACATGCATGAAGGTCTTGGCATGGAAGCTAAGGGACAGGACTGATGCCCCCAAATTCAATGCAACCCCAAATTCAACCCCACAATAATTAGAGATGGTTGTGGCCTCTACTTAGGTCAAGGGATGGGTAAATAAGAGGGTATTTATCCCCTCTCGCTCCTACCTCCACCACTTGCCGGTATTAGCAGATACCTGGGCTGGGAGATACCTGCCTGGCCAGCCAGCAACCACACGGTGGCTAAAACGATAAAGAATAATAAAGCTCTTGATAACATTCTTCAGTGGATGAAGAAATCGGTTTGGCTTTGACTGAGCATCTTATCAGCTGGAACTAGAATCGCCATCCGGCAAAGAGTCAACATCTGCTTTTGCCCTGAGTTACTGAAACAATGGTATGAAAAATTAAACAATAAATGCATTTTTTGGGAAAAGGGATACAGATCAGTGGGATAGCAAAAGCAAAAGACAAGAGATGGGCACAAGTGCTGTTCAGCTGCCGCAGCTCCTGCCTCCTGGATGCTCAAATCTGTTAAGCTTTTGCCTCATCTGCTAATTTGCTTACTCCCCCAGTAACAACCTGGTTTTTCTTTACTAGAGACAGCTTTAGCCTGGGGAAGATACGGAAAGCAATAAAAAAAATAAACTGTTTCTGGGTCACCACCAGTTCCAGTCCCCAGGGGGTTATTTAAACAACAATTTCTCCCTCGCCTCTGTCAAAGGCAAGACTTGGTCCCCAAAGGTTATTCCATCAATAACTCCTAAACTATCTTAAGGGCAGCAGCCTCATCCCCAAAGGACTTTTGAAACCACACTGAAACGGCCTCCTAAATCGCAGCTTTTAGCTGCACTGATGTATTGAAGCCAAAAGAGCCGATGCTCCTGAGGTCAGGGCGATGGGACCCCACTCGGGGCAGGGTTGGGTGCAGCACAGGAGACACCAGTCCCACAGCCACCCATGCAGCACCTCAACCACCTCCGAGGACTCAGGCACACACACGTGCCTTTCCGCTTGGCTTCGTCTCACTCAAAGATGCTCAGGACAAATCCCCTTCATCACCGTGGGCTGAAGACTTTTCCTTCAGTGGTCACTAACCTCTGTGTTAAAACAGCTCGTTCTGAAGCAGAGTAGGCACTCTCAGCAACACATGACAAAATCCAACCCAAGAGCAAGGAGGGAAAGTCTGTAGCACAACGAGGATGGGAAGAAAGGCACCGTGGGCTGCTGGGACCACAGGATCAGGCAGTAATATCCTTACCCAAATGGCTCTTCCCCAAGGACACCTACTCCAGTCCACCCCCTGGAGCAGAGATGTGCATCCCTGGGAAACCCAGCCCATAAATACAGTTTTTCTGGTATTTATAGACAACAGCTATCTCTCCTCGCCTTGAGTCTGGCTTGTATGACCTTGAGAAAACCATCCAGCAGCCTGTGACTCAATTGCCCATCCATAAACCCCCAAACACAGCCCTCCCATCTGTCCCTCCTTGCTCACGAGCATCAGCTCTTCTGAGGTTGCTGCTCACTGCTGCAGCAGCGTGGTGACCCGGGGAGGGCTCCAGCCCCTCGTCCCCAGCTGCTTGCAGATGCTACTCAGGCTCATGGGGAAAATGAACCAGCCAAAAGCAGAATCAGGCTCAAGCAAGCTCTTTTCTGACACGATGACTTTGCTGAGAGACAAAACGCTGCTGCAGGGGGGAAAGTAGGGGTGTCGTAGGGTGTACCGTGTCCTGAGAAACTTTCTGAAGAGGGGCAAAGGAAAGGAACAGACAGGATGGAAGATCAGGGCTGGTTGAAGAAGGGCATCTTCCTGCAGTCGCTTGCACTTTTTAATTTCCAGCACCTGTTTTTTCCGGCGCGCGGCAGCAGAACAGATGATGGGCACATCTGCTCACAGTGGGAGCGCTGGGTAACAGGGACCTCTTACAGCAATTCCTGTCCTAAGGCTTGACCCTGCGAACACGGCCTGTGAGACCACGGGCCTGCACAGGGCCTCATTGCCAGGGAAAGGGCTTGCAAGGGGAAGAAACCAAGACAAAAGACAGCTACCATCACCCATCGGAGAGGCTTTCCATGCCTGCCTGCTCCTCTCCCCCTGCACATTGCACTGGCGAGGATGGGCTCAGCCTCCCGGGTGCGGTATGGGGGGCAGAGAGGTTTGGGATGGAGGGAAGACGGATTGCAAAGTAAACCACCAAGACGAGGAGAGCAAAATCTACGTTGGGAGGTCTCCGCATGAGAAGCAGCAGTGGTGAGACGCAATGGAGAAGCAGATGCTGTGGCGTGCTCTGTACCCCATTAAACTGGAGCTAATTCAGCTGGGGTTTGCTTCCCTGATTGCCCTGCTTACGTCCAAAGAGCCACTTTAGCTCTAGCAGGGTTTCCGCACCGAAACCGCTGGCAGCACACTATCAAACCGAAGCGCTGAAGCTTCAAGGTTAAGAATTCTTGGCTGCCTTCCTCACTGCCGGGGAAGTGCCGAGGAGAAAATTGCTCTCAAATACTAATAAAAAAAAAAGAAAAGATGAGTTAAAAAAGGAAAAAAGAATGAAAATCCCGAAATTTAAAACCTCCAAAGTGCAGTCAGACGTGCCAACGCTCCCAGCGATGGGGATGAGCCTGAGAAATGGATGGGGGAGGTTCAACTCTTACTCCAGGCCCTGGCCCTGTAACTGCCTGGTGTGTCCCCATCACACATTCAGTTGGTCCATCCCTGAGCTCTCCAGGGCAAAGACTGGCTTCCCATCACACCTAAAACGGGTTGGGGAACGGCCACGGCTCAAAAAGCAAAGGTTTACAGCATCAGCCTGGCTGCCAGGCGATGTATAAGACCACGGGGGCAACTCGCGCTTCCTGGAGTGCTTTAGGGCTACACGTTATGCTGGAACAAATCCTTGCTGGACTTGAAAAATATTCTGAAAAACCCCAATGCACTTCCGGGGGGAAAAAAAATTATACATTTTGACCGATCTTCCTTTGCTGATGACGGACTGTTTCAATGAAATGGTTTTGGACCGGCCCAAAATGCGTGTCTGAGAAGAAATATCATACCGGGACCCTTGTCCCAGGACAGTCAAAGCAAATAAATCCCCAGAAGCCGGGGAGCCAGCAGGGCTGTCTCTGACTCCACACTCAGCCTTCCTCATCGGGAGGGATGCTACACTTCTCATTTTTCTCCTGCGCATTCGGTAGTAGACTCGGCTCCATTCTCTTTAGATAACATTTATATTTCTCTAATCTACTGGCTGCAATGGATGAGAAAGAGATTTCTCCCTACAAAACCATTTACAATGGAAAAAAGCCACAAGCACAATATAGAACTTTTGTGTGTGTGTCGCTTTAGACAAATAAACATTGCTCCTGTTTCTAAAACATCTAAACATCTTGTATAGGAAATATTAGATCTCAGTTGACTGGAAAATGAAACTAGTTTTATGTTCTCTTCCAAAGCCTCTTGTGATATTACCAATATTTTTTTCCCCCTGTCGAGAATAATGGCTTTTCTACAGGCCAGCAGATAGAAAAGTGCTTACATATATTTCTAGATGCAAACACTTCCCCGAATTACCTTGTCTTAATGTACTTCAGAGTTTGGTGCAAGTTCCTTGATGACTCTGGATAATAAGAGCCAGTGGAGAAAAGCCACGTTAAATAAATCAGTCACTTCAAAAGCAGCAGAAAATGACGATTAAGAAATCCCATGGGAGCCCACACCGGTCTCGGGAAGCAGTTGTTCCAGGGCTGTTACAACATCAGTAATCCCATGCAATGGGGCAGCACACCAGCAGCAGAACTATTCAGGTTTTGGGTTCATTTTTTTTTTATCAAGTTCCCTCCTACAGGTTAAGGATGAAAATTAATGGACCCCCCCCCCGTTCCAAACACAACACAACCACCTAAATTCTGCATATGGCCAAAGCCGCAACTGGTTGGAAAGTGCAGAAATTTTTCCAACTGTGTCCCCGCAAAAAATAAAAATTAAAAAAATATTACTTTTTGCTGAAAAACTAAGAATCCCAAACCAAAAGAACAAGCCAGCAAACCAGCTCAGACTGCGTTTATTTCCTGAAGGCTGGCCTCCCCGTGCTATAAAGCCTGGTACGTGAAAATCTCAATCCCAAACAAAGCATCACTATTTTTTCATCTGCAAATTGAAAACCAGCAAGACGCAGGAGTTCCATAAAAATAAAACCTTCTCGAAGCAAACACATTATTTTTTTTTTGAAACCGCATTTTGATGAAAATCTAATTTTCAGCCAAGCAAAGGTTTCAGTGGAAACGTCGGACTAACCACACGGAGAAGCCCCTGCACAAGGAACTGTTTCCTTTCCCTTTAGGACGGGAATTGCAAAACAAAGGGCACGAAAAAATCCTACATTGTCACTACTTATCATTCCTGGTTAACAATATAAGATATATGATAGGAGCAAAACAATTTGGTGGCAGAACATCATAAATGAAGTCTGTTTTCCCTGGAAACTGCATAACCATTTGAATTAATTTAATTTGAAATATCAAATTAAATTAAACTGTAGAATAATCCCCAAGGGGAAGCATATTTCATTTGCAATGTCTTCTGATAGAGTATTCTCTGCCAAAAGTTTTGCTATGCATCTGGCTTTGGATCTAAATTTATTACATTAGCTCTGGGAAGACTTTTAATAGAAAGTGAGATTAAAGGGGAAGAAGAAGAAGAAAAAAAAGGAATTTCTGATGGGGGAAAAAGACCCCAAACTCAATAAAAGACCAAAAGTGCTGAACATGGATGAATCTGGGCTGCTGTATCTCACCTGGCTCTGTCTGCGCTGGTTTCAAACGGGGATGAGATGTGTCATTAAAAACCTCGAGTGCTGCAATTGCCCGTACCCATATGCACAAATACGTCGTCTTCAAAACTACCTGAGAAGCTACGACATCTTAAATTTGCCAGCCAACCTTATAGCAACCAACAGCGGGAAAAAATAGAAAGCGGGGGTCAGAAGATGATGAATGGAGAAAGATTACGCGCTTTCTAAATCAGCTTTGAAGGACAGAGACATGAAGGAAAGCACTTTCTTGGTGAGGTAGAGCCAGGCCAGGATTTTCATTTACGAAGAAGAGTAAAGGGGAGGGGAAAAAAAATAAAAATCAAAACCCACCAGATGAACACTGTCTTATTAGTAATAGCTACCTTGCTTTTTAAATAATCTCGGAGATAAACACAATCTAGGACAGATCTCAAACACTCTTTGGTTCAACAGGTTGGGAGGAGGGAGGTGGTGACCCCATCAGTTTTCAAAATATAGGTCACACACAAAAGCAGCACTTAGAAAATGAACGGTCTTGCTTTTCACGGCAAGAAATTGAAGAAAATTGCAGCCAGCAGCCGCCTGTAGGTTGATGCAGTGGGAATAATCTATTTCTTTCTTTCTTTTTCTTCCGTTTTTTTTTTTTTTTTAAAGTTTCCCCTGCGAGCAAATACTGAGCAGCAGATGTTAGCATGGAAGAAGGGATTTGCTCTAAACAAACAACCCAGTACCTCCAAGAAAAGCTTTGCACCAAACCAAAATCAAGGACACCCCCCCGGCCCCCAGTCCACTTCCCTCTCCTGCCCCCCTAAAATAAATACTCACGCTCAGAGGTATCTTAATCAAATCAAAAAGTATTAGGAGTTTAATCTCCAGCACTTTAGTAACCTCCCAGTTTGTTTTAAATCTTGATTGGAAGAATTATCCTGACAAGAAAATTAGCAGTAAGTCAATAAACCTGTAGCCTGGAGATAGAGCTGGGAGTAACCGGCGAGAGAATTCATTTGATCACGCACACANAAACGCGCCTGAGACGATGGACTGACTTGGCTGGCAAAGTTCATTACGATTTTAACCATGAAACCATGAAGTGCAGGTAATCATATTTAAGGAGATAAGAAACACTACTAGCACAGGCCTTAGCCGCGACACAGAAATTCTCATTTATAGCAGTCACGGGTGGAAAATCAATACCCACTTTTGGATGCACAAGGAATGTCAGACTTGACAAAGCTTCTTTGGATTTTTCTCCCCCTCTCCCCGGCTCTTCTACTGCTTCAAAACCAAAAAACACAAGGAGATTTGCATGCTCGCTGCATCCAAGGCTCCCCCCCCNCCCCCCCACTAAACTTGGCTCGCAATTCCTCGAGATTTTCTCTGGCAACAACCTCATTCCATCTATCCTTGTCAGAGCGCATCTTCCTCCCCGGTCCAAGCAAATTGTCTTCATGCCACTTACTCACTATTCTCCCCTGCGTACACAGAGCTGGATCCTGCACCATCGCCTGGAGGGGAGTTCACATTTGCACGGGAACTGAGGAAGTCTGCTCCAAAAATACGTTTTGGGAAGAGGACAGATTATTCTCCAGCTTCTTTTAATTCATTTATAAGGTGATAGGGAGGAGAATTCTGCTTTTTTTTTTTTTTTCCTTTGCCCTCTATAAAACCCCACAATAGTGAATTATTGGCAGGAAATTGTTCAACAGGCTCTGATGTTTATGAACTTTCCCCGCTGAAGCCTAGTTATTTATGAAATGATCCTTTATGTAGCATTCTTTGAGAAATGGTTGATGCAAACATATTTCAGCCTTTGGGTTGCTCGCAAATGATTCACTGTGGTATCGCTGAGGGCACACGCATTCCCTACGCAGAACGAGCGCCTGCCTTTGATACATGGGCTCAGAGTGATTAAACACGAGTGCTTCATTAGGAGAAAGAGCTATGGCAGCAGACAGAGAGGAGCTTCTGTGCAGCGTGGGGACCACCTTACCAGAAAACACCCACGAGCTCGTACAACTCCCCCTGCTCTGGCTAATACACAAGAGGGAAAGGTGTCTTTGCAGCCCTGTGAATCAGGCAGAGCTCCTTCTGCTCCCTACATGGGTGACTTCCACCTCACAGAATCACAGAACGGCAGGGGCTGGCAGGGACCTCTGGAGATCACCCAGTCCAACCCCCTGCCACAGCAGGGTCACCCAGAGCAGGTGGCACAGGAACGCGTCCAGGCGGGTTTGGAATGTCTCCAGAGACGGAGACTCCACCACCTCCCTGGGCAGCCTGTGCCAGGGCTCTGCCACCCTCAGAATAAAGAAGTTCCTCCTCATGTTGAGATGGAACTTCCTATGCCCAAGTTTGTGCCCGTTACCCCTTGTCCTGTCACTGGGCACCACTGAGAAGAGCCTGGCCCCATCCTCCTGACACCCACCCCTTAAGTATTTATAAGTGTTGATAAGGTCCCCCCTCAGCCATCTTTCTTCCAGACTGAAGAGACCCAAATCCCTCAGCCTTTCTTCATAAGAGAGGTGCTCCTGTCCCCTCATCATCTCTGTAGCCCTTTGCTGTCCCCTCTCCAGCAGTTCCCTGTCCTTCTTGAACTGGGGAGCCCAGAACTGGACACAGCACTCCAGATGTGGCCTCCCCAGGGCAGAGCAGAGGGGGAGGATGACCTCCCTCGACCTGCTGGCCATGCTCTTCTTGATGCACCCCAGGATGTCATTGTCCTTCTTGGCCACAAGGGCACATGGGCACCTCCCCAAGGATCTTCCAAGATGTCTTCACAAGCCTTGGTGACATGAGCTAAATGACGGGGACTGATGACCCCATCTGTATGATGCCTTGTATGATATGATTAGGTGATACCAAGCAGGAAGGAGACCACATGACAGGTTCTTTTTGCTCAATGCTTGTTCTGATCCTGCAAGCACAGGTGAGCTGGGCCGGAAGGAAACAGAAGCTTCCATCACACCACCACCAAAATATAAAAACTAAAAACTTATCCTCCTTCAGCCTTGCCTACCAAGAAAATGGAACACAGAACCAAGGGCTTGGTACAAGCCAAGTAAAACAGCAGTCTAAGTGAGCATGACCCAGAACTAGTTCTCACGTGGACAGGCTGACTTGGGCTCACCTCACCCTCGTTTCCACAGCTGGGAAGGGAAAGGTTGATCCAAGCATCCCCCTCAAGAACAAAGACATCACCAGGCAGCTCCTTGACCTCTTGACGTGCCCATTGGTGGGATAACGAGTCCTGAAAGCTCAGTGACAGCCCTGGATTGAACCTCCGCTTGCAAAGGCGAGCAGGATGGCAGAATCGAAGATGCAAACTCTTTGAGATGGCCGTCAAATTACAGGCAAGCAAAGCAGGGGGATCTACGTTTCAAAAAAGACTCTCATATTTGTATATACCACATTGCACACGCCGTTTCTGGCTTACTCAGAGCCCTGTGCCTCTCTGAGCACCGGCAATCAAGCAGAAAAGTTCTAGGGCAGGCTGTGAAATCTCTGAAATGAAAATCAATTCCATCTCCATTTCACAGGGCCTAATGTGGCATTTACAACATAAACAATCGCTTCTGTTAGGGAGGGAAATTAAAAAGCCGTGCTACATAAAAAGGAACAATGTTTAAAGTTCTGGTGGAAATGAGCAGTCAGATTGGAGATAATTACAAAAAGGGTGCTGGGCGTGCGAGCACCCGAGGCGCAGAGGGTAGCGATTTCAATAGGCAGCTCTGCTGTCAGCTGAGCGAACTGCCTTGAGGGCAGAGCAAGGTGGCTCTAAACATGAACAAAAAAGCCGGTGCGGAGTGCTTTGAAAGGAGACAGAGGATGGGGGCTGAACTTCGCAGGGTAGCCAGGCTGCACGAATAACTCTCATCTCAAACCATCACCATCCAAGCTCCTCCTTTCCAGCTGGAGAGGAGCCTCCCAGAGCCGGAGAGGAGCCCAAGCCAGAGCCACAAGTGAATTTTACATTGCTGTTTATCAGCACGATTGTATAGCTACAGAATCACAGAATCATAGAATGGTTTGGGTTGGAAGGGACCTTGAAGACCACCCAGGCCCACCCCCTGCCCTGGGCAGGGACACCTCCCACCAGACCAGGTTACTCCAAGCCCCATCCAACCTGGCCTTGAACCCCTCCAGGGATGGGGCAGCCACAGCTTCTCTGGGCAACCTGGGCCAGGGGCTCACCACCCTCACAGCAAAGAATTTCTTTCTACTATCTAACCTAAATCTCCCCTCTTGCATTTTAAAACTGTTCCCCCTCGTCCCATGGCTCCCCTCCCTGCTCCACAGTCCCTCCCCATCTCTCCTAGAGCCCCTTTATGTACTGTAAGGGTGCTATAAGGTCTCCCCTATATCAATAGAAGTCCTCATAATTATCATCACACTGTCCTTTAATTTCAAGAAAGCAATGGGGTTCATGAGCTAGCCCCATCTGGATTTATCCTACCATGTGAATGAATTCCGGTTGGAAGCTGTAAGAGTGTTTGAACTGTGGCAAGGGTGAAGTGGTGGAAGAGCATCTCGAGAGTACCATCGGATGATGCTAGCGAAGAATTTAATTAGCTGTAGTCCAAACATGGGTAAGTAGGCAAACTCAGCCGTGAGACGTGGTCGCTTGTGAGAGGAAAGGGCTGGATGTGCCCCAGGAGGCCTCTCCCAGTGCTACGCCTGCCTAATCTCACGACCATCTCCCGCGTACGTGATGCTTTCCAGAGCAAATGGGAATAGATGAAGTCTATCTTTCCCTGCCATGAAGACTTTGCTTTTTATTTTGCACGCAGTCAAGTAGGACCCGTAAGAGACTCAAAGCAATCCCTGCGCTCTGCTCAGCTCTGATAAAGCAGTAGCCCGGTTTGCAACACCGCACATGAAAGGAGACGGGGATGAGTGTCCAGGTGACAGCAGTGACAACGCCCGGAGGAGGAGGAAACACCACCAAAGAGGACTAAGTGAGCAAACGGGGCCTGTTTTGTCTGCAGGAGAGGCGACTGAGGAGAACCGCAGGAATAATCTTCAAACACATAAAAAGCCAGTGGCAGGAGGGAGGAAAGCTACTCTCCATGGCCACAGCCGATAGGATAAAAAATAATGAGCTTAAATTGCAGCAAGAAAAAGTTAGGAGAGACATTCGAAAAAACTTCCTGGGGAAAAAAAAAAAAGGGAAGCTTTGCAGTCTCCTTCATTGCAGAGTGTTAAGTACAGCTCAGAGAAACCTATTCCAGGGGTGGCAAAAGTGGAAAAGTCCCAGCCTCGGAGCAGGCAGAGGGACTCGGCGATGCACTTGCTGCTCACTCAAACCACCCCCATGCGCAACCACAGGAAATTTGGTGTAAAAGAGCATCCAGCGTGGCAAAGAGACCGAAGAAATGGCATAGGCTTCACGGCTCTTCTGTCCTGTAGCTCACCTGTGTTGTTGCGCAAAGCTTATCTGTCCAGGATTATATTTAATCTGAACACGGCAGAGACATGATCCTTTTCTCCCGAGCCTTATTGCAACATCTGAACGTGCCTTGAGATCTCCCAATGAAAGAGGCCAGATCGTATTTTTCCTGGTTCAGGATAATGTATTTTGCAGGAAAAAGATCTTCCCATAGCAGAAAGGGAATGGAAGACCACATCCAACAAACAAAAACCACAAGGTCTTAATTTTCCTGTGAACATGGAGTAGCTTCGGGCATGATTGACTTACACATGACACCGGATCATTATACTGGATGGCTTGATTTACCTTGATCAGAACAGCAATTTAGCAGACACTTTCCAAAGAGTGCTAATCACTTTTCCCCTTTCGTGTGCATAAAATAAGATTGAAACACACCATACAAATTGCTTGCCACAGTCCAAAAAATGCTAATAAGCTGCAAACATCTAAATCATGGCTTGAGACCTAGCACGATAAGGTAAGAAAACAGTGTCAGTGCATACAGAACTATTATTTACTGGTGTCAGAAATAACTATCGCATTTACATAACTGTAAGCCTGCGTGACAACTTCTTCCGGGAAACTGCTTTAGCTGCAGAAAAAGCCACGACTTGAATGAAATAGGTTGGTTTTTTTTTAAACAGCAAGAAAATATGAACTGAGATGCAAGTGCTTAACCTTTCAAGGTCTCTGCTCAGCTATTAATCCAGGCAAAAGCAGGCAGAAATAGGTTCTTTAATAAACAAACTTAATTTTCAGTGGCCTCCTCGGCTGCACTAATTCCTGATGTATTATTAACTCCAAATACAGATGGCGGCACTGGCTAATTGAGCTGATCGGAGTTATTATGGTTTTTATGACAGCAAGAGTTCACTGGAAGGACCACCAATGGAAACCTTTGGTGTCAATGGTCTCTTCCCCTCTCTTTGCTCCACGCAGGTCATGAGCTGCCTATAGAAGCATCAGGTCTTACCTTAAGGCATCTTAAGTGCTTTTTGCGCTGGGACCTCCAGCTGAGCCAGGATGGTAAATTAATATTGACCACCTTGATGCAAAGCTGAAGATCGGGCTGGCTCCTGGCTGTCCCAGGATGTACCAGGTGCCCCCTGAGCATCACGCTGGGCTCCGGCACGTTGGGTGCGTTCCCCTTGGCAAGGCCAGCACACACAGAGAGGTTACCTGTCCCACCGCTCTCCCGTGACACAGCCGTACCGCACAGGTATCTGCTTCCTGCACACGTGGGAGCTGGGCAGGAAAGAGCCGGTCTGGAGCATCCCTCGCACTGGTGAAATCAGCATTTTAGCTGACTCCCCCACCAGCTTCAGCAGCGGTAGGTGCATCTGCAAACATCCAGCTCCAGCAGAGCCTTACCAATGCTGCCAGCTCTTTCCCCCCCTCCCACCTCAGCTTCCCTCCACCTTTCGGGTGCGCTCCCGGCTGAGAAGGCACACCAGGACCCTTCTCCCTGATTTTATGACAACCTCTGGGCTGGCAGCTCAAGTTAATACTTACATTTATACTTTCCTGAGATAGTCCTGTTAAAAGGAAAAGGCGGGGGGGGTGGGAATGCCACATTGATTTGCATTACCCTAGGGGAATACTGGTCAAGTTCACATACAGATTTATGAGTCTGGGAGTATATATTGACTCAGGGCCTCCAAGGGCTTGGGCGTACGGGTGGAGGAAGGGATGGCAGAGGACTCTTGTCTCGCTCACGCTGTTCTAAAGCCTCTATTGACTCCGCTGAAGCCACATAAGGATTTACACCACTACATCCAAGATTAAAATCTGGCCCCGACTCCAATAAAATCAAGTGAGCTACTAAGGATTAGGGTGCTGCTAACAACCGATTTTTACTGCAGCCGCTGAACAGAAACACCCAGTAATGAGAGTGGATGGGGAAATGCTCCTGTGTTGTCCCCAGATCAGGGGAAGCCAGTAGGTCCTACGCATCCACAGCAAAGAGAATGGAGGAAAATCATCAGCTCTGGCCACGGGAATCATCTCCTTTCAGCAAGGAGGAGGAGCAGGTTTTGCAAGGAGGATGCAAAGGGAGGAACCGAGGTCTTCCTTTCCTCCCAGCAGACAAAGCAACAAAGCTTTAGCAGGAGCTTGAACAAAAGGGTTTCTACGTGAAGGTAACGTGAGGGTTAGACAAACCTTGGTTTCCCTCTTGGAAATGAGCCCCCTTAACTCTGCAGCTGAGCTTTTCTTGTAGTTACACTGCTGAAGCTATAGTTTCAAGCCACAGAGCTTGCAGAAGACGGCAAGGTCCTCTGCTCACCCACCTCATCATATCTGCAGCCCCTGGAGGAAAGGGTGACTTTTCCAAGGCATCTCCCCAGCCTCAGAGGTCAGCCAGGGCCGGCGGAGAGATGCTGAGAGCATGAGCACTGCTGCCCATCGCGTCTGCTCCTCCCGGATGGGGCTCTGGGCCGCAGCCCTCACCGTTTCCAGCTGACCTCCGCAGCATCACCAGCCGCATCCGTCCCCGCATCCCCAGTCTCCCTGCAAGGGCTTTTCTGCCTCTACCCTTTCCCAGGGAAAAACCGAGGTAAGGCTGTGCATATGCTCACTGATATTTCAAATCCCCCAATTAACAGGAAGATAATTCATGCATTTAAGCATTAAAAAGGTACTTAAGTCAGAATAAATTCCACTTCGTTATTTTCCAAGACTCACCTCCTGCTCCCACAGCCAAAGGAAATTTAACGGGCAGACACAACCCATACGCCTGCTCCTCGATCCACCTCTCCTGGCCACCAGAAGCCACCGTCACCCTGTGTTTGTCCACTGATGAAATACTTTGTAAAACTGAAGAATACGATTCAGTTCAGTGCATTCCAACCTGAGGCTGCAGCAAGACAAGGGTTTTTTTTTAAGCTAATTGTCTGGGTATGTCCCTCCACAGATCAAGCATCCCTTTCCCTCTGTGTAAACTACATATGATACCACAGAGGCGAGAGTTAATAACATCAGTAAGGAAGAAACAATCCTGTGTGCATCACCTTTAAAAAAACCCACCGAACTCCTATTTCAAAGGCTAGCTGGTTTTAATCTTCTTTATAATAGGTTTCCATGTTCCTGCAGTTTAACAGGTTTGTGGCTTCTGCATTTAGCACTGGAATAAACAATGCTCCAGTAATTGCCAGGTCACTGTTATTTATTTCTGTCTTTTGAAAAAAAAAACCTTCCCATACAGCTGCCTTGAGTGGGTTATACTGTAATTTTCTTCACTGTCTCACACTAATGAAGGCAAGGGGGCAGGAGGACCAAGTCAGATGGTGGAAAAAGAAGCCAAACAGCCCGGCTGACTTTTGACACAATATTAAAACTAACTCCCACCTGTAACAGATCGATTGGACTGGTCTTCAGCAGCCTGATGGGGAATAAAGACAAATGGTAGAAACCCAATGCATCATTGTTTTTAATTATAGTTGTTTTTCTCATCTGGCCTGGTGAAAGGATTATTTCCTCACCCGTATGTTTTCTGTGCAGTTTATGATGAGCAGATAACAGGGCCAGGGCCAGTGCAAAGTTTGAGGAGGGGACAGCAAATCAGGCATGGTAAACTCCCCAGAGCTGGGATTTATTATCTATTTCCTTCTGCATAATGGGTCTCTGGTCTCCAAGTGCTTCCTCCACTCCCCAGGAAAAAACAATGTGTGTTTTTATCTCCTTGTTCTTGTCAGCCAAGCCACCACGATGCCAGAGACGGAGCCAGGAAGAGGTACAGTGATGCTGAGACACCATGGACGTGGTATTGCAAGAGCCACAGGGTAAGAGAGACAGGAAAAATCCTCTGCGAGAGGGAAGGGAGGAAGGACAGGGATTGTCCTGTCCGTGTTGCATGGGATGGGACGCTGCCAATGCCTCCTCCCCCTCTCCTAGGCTTTCCTCCATCCCACCTGCTCGTGGGATAGCGGCAAACAGCGGGAACTGCAGCGGACGATGCGTTCACAGCCCCGGTGCCGTGACACTGACCTGCCTGTGGTAATGACAGCTCTGGTTGAATTAAGCGCAGGGTCTCCCACGCCAGGGCACGGTGGGGCAAGGGGAGGGAGAGTGGCACCTGTGTGCTGGTTAGACCAGTCTCATCCTCAAATGGGGGTCTGAGAGGGGCGTTTTGCAAGGTCCCCGTGCAGCTCGTCGCTCTGCGAGGACACGGACAGGAGCGGAGCCTGGCTGGAGGTCAAGATGCTCAGCGAGCATCCTGCGCCGGGCAGCGGGAGTTATGCCACGTCTCTGACTGAACAGAGCTACTTTTGAGGATCCTATGGGCACTTCCCAGTGTGTCCCCTTCAGAACTTTTAGGAAAAACAGTTCATTTTCCCACAAGACCAAGGCAAAAGGCTGTACCACATTCCCCGATCCTCCTAAACTTCTGCCCTGGAAGCACTTCAGTCCCATTCCCTGGCTGCTCCTCTCACAAACTCCCTGTATTCCTTGAATTGGAATAGAAATCCTTGCTATTTTCTGGCTGCGAGTTGGCACAAATGTTTATCCGTACCCTGCCAGGGAAGCAAAGCAAAGCTGCATGGCACAGGTCACCCAGCAGACACAGCCGAGGAGGCAAAGTCTGTGCTCCAGGCAGAGCATCTGAGGAGCGCGCAAGAGTTTGCAGCTCTAAATTTAAGCTCTTTCTGCAGGTTGAGCTATTAATTACAGTTCTGGAGTGTTTCATGACAGTGCCTATTCACTGACTGAGCTCTGCCACGAGGCACTGGAATAGCACTGGATAATTCATGAACGGGGAACAGGAATGAACATTTACAGCTAGTTGGGAAATTTGCTTCCATGAGAAAGCTCAGCAAAAAGCAATGGAGGCGCTGAGGATTTCACTACATCGACAGCTTTTTTCTGCAAGTGTTTTGCTGCAAGCTGGTAGGTCTCAAGAGCAAGGAATGCTTGGTTTAAACACAAGCCATCAAATTTTGGCCCAAATTAGCAATATGTTCTTCCTTTGACACGCTCAAATGGTTGATTGAAAACAGACAGCTCCTGCTGAAAAGCCCATGCTAAAAAAACCAACTTATTTGCTGTGAGAGAGCGGGGGAAAAAAGTAAAAGAACAAAATCTGCTATCAGCTCAACCACTATTATGGGGGAAAAAACCTAATCCCATATGCCGCAGTTTCCTCAATCATCTATGTTGCATGTACAGAGAGAGTGTGCTTACGGAAGAGATGCGAAAAGAAATCTCAGAAAATAAAACCTAGTTCCCCTCCAAACTACTTTCGATAACAGAAACTGAGCAGAGCAGGTGTGTGCTGAGAGCCTACTTCCATCCACACTGACAACTTCTCCTTCCCGTAGTTCACAGAATCACAGAACGGCAGGGGCTGGCAGGGCCCTCTGGAGATCACCCAGTCCAACCCCCTGCCACAGCAGGGTCACCCAGAGCAGGTGGCACAGGAACGCGTCCAGGCGGGTTTGAAATGTCTTCAAAGACAGAGACTCCACCACCTCCCTAGGCAGCCTGTGCCAGGGCTCCCCCATCCTCAGGATAAAGAAGGTCCTCCTCGTGTTGAGATGGAACTTCCTATGCCCAAGTTTGTGCCCGTTACCCCTTGTCCTGTCGCTGGGCACCACTGAGAAGAGCCTGGCCCCATCCTCCTGACCCACACCCTGTAAGAATTTATGTGTTGATAAGGTCCCCCCTCAGCCATCTTTCTTCCAGACTGAAGAGACCCAAATCCCTCAGCCTTTCTTCATAAGAGAGGTGCTCCTGTCCCCTCGTCATCTTTGTAGCCCTAAACAGTAGTTGTAGTCCTTTTTCTTGGCCTTGCCCTTATTGGCCGGCACCACCTGGCTTCAAAGGGCTTCAGTAGCCCATGGGGAAAATATGATGTTGCTCCACACATTTCCATGGCTTTTGAGGGCTGGTGCCCCTTTGGGTAAGAACCCTTGATGCCTGCTTCAAGTTTTAAGAAATCTGAGCAGAAGGTACATTCTGAAAGGTGCAATCAAAGAGGTCTTAAAAACCCCAATGATGCTGTGGGATAATTCACAAAAAGGGACTGCGCCTGCGTGGGAGAGAGAGAGAGGGGGAAAGAGAGAAAATCTTTCTTGCAGGTAACAGTGAGGATGTTTCATTACAGGCAGTTTCACGCAACTTGTCGTCTTAAATTTTTTACAGCAGCCACAGGCATGGCAGGATCTGGCGATTTGCCACCTGCGATCAATTTGTTACCTGCAAAGAAGGTCCCTTCCTGAAAGAAGAAAAAAAAAGAAGAAGAAAAAGAAAGAAAGAAAAAAAAAAAAAGGTCCTCCAACTAGATATATGCCGTGTTGTCTCATATGCAACCGGGAGACTCCGCAAGCGGTGCTGTATGAAATAATGCTTCATTAAGGACCTTTACTGACTCCTGTGCACCAGCACAGCGGTGAGCACGCTGTGCTGCTGGAGGAGCTCCGTTTCTGATGAGATACAGCACAGTGCCTCGAACATTTGGGTTATTAGAGCCAGGAGAGCAACTCCGAGGTTATTGCCTTGCTCCGAACTGACTCTGCCGCTCCGCACCTTTTGTAAGTGACTGAAGACCTCGCTGCTTTTGCTTTCCTTCCCTTTTGCAGCCGATCGTCCCCGCCGAGCCCCCAAAGTGGCTGCATTTGTTGATGACAAAAAGCTTACATTTTAGCTCTGTTTTTTTCCATCACGTCGTAAAGTTTACAGCCTGCTGGAGGGCGCTTTTTACATGAAGAACGAGCGCGGGAGCATGGGCTCAACGCAGCAATGCACGAAGCTGGCAGTTGAGAACGCAAACTCCAGTTGAGATTTGCAAGCGATGATGGGGAATTTCGCCTCACAACTCCCATTAATTTCAATCACAACAGCAATGGTGTCAAGCACATGATTTATCACGAGTCTCGTGGTGTTTTGTGTTTCTTTTCAGAGTAAAATATCGCCTTTCTTTTATCTAAAAGCAATCCCCTCTCCCAAAGTCCACCCCTATTGCTGGCACATTAAGAGCATTAATAAAAGTGATCTGAACACTAATAAATTAGCAAGTACCTCACACACTTCATTACGTTAAGGGGGATGAGAAATCACAGGGTTGTTCAAGATGTTTGACTGATTGGGCTAATAAAGACCCAAAGTTGGCATTGGAAACCCAACCTGCAGTGCAGGCTTTGCACCCAACATAACAAGAAAATCAGGTCTCATAACTATAATTTCCACTAAATCTGGGCAAATATGGTGTACATGGGTCTGTTCCTCTCATAGGTACCGCCACGTTGCCCTCTCAGCAGATGTTGTGACGCTACTGAACAGCCAGATTCCTGGCATTCAGCTGTAAGGGCACAACCCGATTCCAGGTTGTGCTGCCAATGAGAAGGAAGAAAGGAGGTCTTCAGGAACTTGCTTCTGAAATAATTTTGATAATTAAACCAAGCGTCAGGTAGAAGGTTTTCAATAGCAATAACCATCTATACCTGTTGGGTACTTCTAAAGAGCCTATTCATCTCACTATCTAAATGACAAGATAACTGCTTGCATTTATATAACTTCTTTACACTCAGAAGTGTCCCAAAGTGCTTATAATCGACTATCTACAGGATTCATTTACCTAGTCCTGAACTGCATTGATTCTGGTGTAGAGCACAGCAGCTCTTTAATGATGAGCAGTAACAAACCATGAGAATTCAAGGCAGGAGGTCAAGAACAACTCAGCCATCTGAAACTGCCAAAAAAAAGGGATTTAAGGAAAAGCAATGCAGTTAAAATGATCTAAAATCTGACCAGAGCCCATGGCGACCACCTTCAATCTTCTGGAAAAGGTTCCTTCAAACCCTACACAGCTAGATGATTACTTTCCCATTTTTCATTGAAAAACCCCAACCACTTATGTATAAAAATTCGCTAGGTACAACAGAGAGAGAGAACTACCAGGCCCGTTTGGCAGCATCTTGAGTTTTCTGATTGATTTCCTAGCTAAGCTGTTGACCAAGGATGACCCAGTGAGGAGCACAGCCCTGGCTCATGCAGCTCCCATCCAATCTGCCTGAAGAAACAGTGACCTCCACACACAAAGAGTGACCTGGGAGGTGGCACAGTTTCTTCGCATTCTTATTAGGAAACGGTAATGGTATGGGAGCAAAGATCTCTAGTTTTATTTGGGTGTGTGCTGGCTATTAATTTATTTTCCTGCTAGATATGCAGCTGGTCTATCTGCATGGCTCTACGAAAACGAAGCCAACAGGAGACACCAACCTGGGGCACCCAGGTACTGTGTGTCAGACCTTAATTCCAGCCCAGGGGACCAACTGAAAAAGACCTTTCATATTAAAAGTAAAAGAAAGTAATCATCTAGCACATAGTGCCGTACGTTGGCCATGACCTCCAAACACTCTGTATCGTTTCATAATTCATGGCAATCCCAGGCACAAATACAGGTTGGGCGGAGAATGTCTGGAGAGCAGCCCTAAGGAGAAGGACTTGGGGGTGCTGGTGGATGAGAAGCTCACCATGAGCAGTCAACGCGCACTTGCAGACCAGAAAGCCAACTGCATCCTGGGCTGCATCAAAAGAAGCATGGCCAGCAGGTCGAGGGAGGTGATTCTGCCCCTCTGCTCTGCTCTGNTTTGCTGTGAGGGTGGTGAGCCCCTGGCCCAGGTTGCCCAGAGAAGCTGTGGCTGCCCCATCCCTGCAGATGTTCAAGGCCAGGTTGGACGGGGCTTGGAGCAACCTGGTCTGGTGGGAGGTGTCCCTGCCCAGGGCAGGGGGGATGGAACAAGATGATCTTTAAGGTGCCTTCTAACCTGAACCATTCTGTGATTCTGTGATAATTCAACCTTACAACTAGACAAGAGCGTAGTCACACTTTAAACCTCCCCTTCTCGCCACCGCTCGGCAGAAATGCTGTGCACTGAATGTGCTGACCTCCACCCAGATGGGGTCACCTCCCTCACATGGCGTGCCTGAGGATGGCTTGCAAAAAGCTGTAGTGCTGCTGGAGGGACTATGGGGAGAGAAGGATGTACCCTGCGCTGCACAGGCCATTAGCACAACCTCTGCACATCTAACAAGATTAAAGCAGAATTAAGCCTCCAAGAAGGCTGGACTTCTCTGCACTGCAAGATTTAAGTGCATGCACATACTGTGGACGTTTTAGTCCCTCTCCGATCTATGTGTGTATCGTAACAAGACATTGTTTTGCTTCTGCTGCATTCCCCTTCCTTTCTGTAAACCTTTTTTTTAAGCTTCACAAGTGATGTGATGTTTACCTGGCTTCCTAACCCCCCAAAACCCTCTAATTTGAGAGGAAAGTGCCTCCTCTGCACAGACTGCGGATCTCACCCTGGCTCTGCTGCTTTCCCAGGTTGATCCTGTATCATGGTTGAGGGCACGAAGGGCTGCTCACTGACCCGCGTAAATGAAAGGAGAAGCGCGGTTATTGCCTGGCGATCCTGGCTATAATATCACGTGGCTCCCAAATAGATGAAGGGAGAGGTGGCTTCCACGGCACGCAACTCTAAAACAGATGAAACATCTGCCAGAAACGTCTGTGATCAGCCAACCCCGGAGAACGCTGCCTTAAGGATGGATGAGCGTCTCAAGGGAGTCCAACAGGACCCAAAACTTCCGAAAATCGTAATGCTGTGCCAGATGGGTGGGTCTTTCCCAATGACACCAAATGTCTCTCTAAAACCAGTTCAGAGCTGCTGAGCCCTGGGGATGAAGGTCCCATTGTAAAGGTAATAAATCAGAGATGACAGAGGGAGCCACAAGCATGAAAACTCACGGAGAGCACAGGAGACAGGTAGGAAAGTTGGCTAACAGACCCGAGAGACCATGTGGGAGAGAGGTTCATTATTTTTTTTCAAGTCAGTGCTGTTAATTACTTTCAGGGCTCAAAATAAATGTCAGCTCTAGGTGAGGAAACTTGACAGGGCTCCGTTGTATTTCGTGTGTTTGGTGAGCTACCCTTACTACGTCGCTCACCTGGTGGGGAAGGTTTGCTCGGACGGGAGTGACAGCAGATAAATCACTGGCTTTGCTTGCCATCTTTGAAAAATGAATTTAGGGCCCCTGCATTTCTCATCAGTGCATCTCCCTTCCTCACCAGCACAGGAGGGCTGTAGGCTATTTTAAATGGAAAGCCAGAACAAATCTGTGGCTGCATTCATTCGGGCAGTGCCACAGAGAGCTGAGCAGCTTCCGAGGTGATGTAATAGCTCCTCCCATGTGAGCTGATGCAAAAGCGACTTGGGTGTCCATCAGCAGGCCCTCAGCTCTTGTCGAGGGAGGGGATTCTGCTCCTCTGCTCTGCTCTGGGGAGACCCCACCTGGAATACTGCATCCAGTTCTGGGGTCCCGAACATCATAAGGATGTGGAGCTGTTGGAGTGGGGCCAGAGGAGGCCCCGGAGATGCTGGGAGGGCTGGAGCCCCTCTGCTGTGAGGACAGGCTGAGAGAGCTGGGGGGGTTCAGCCTGGAGAAGAGAAGGCTCCGGGAAGACATTATAGCAGCTCTCCAGTATCTGAAAGGTGCCTACAGAAAAGCTGTGGAGGGATTTTTTACAAGAGCATGTAGTGACAGGATGAGAGGTGATGGCTTCACACTGGAAGAGGGGAGATTGAGATGAGACCTGAGGAAGAAATTGTTTGCTGTGAGGGTGGTGAGCCCCTGGCCCAGGTTGCCCAGAGAAGCTGTGGCTGCCCCATCCCTGCAGATGTTCAAGGCCAGGTTGGACGGGGCTTGGAGCAACCTGGTCTGGTGGGAGGTGTCCCTGCCCAGGGCAGGGGGTGGCACTGGATGGTCTTTAAGGTCCCTTCCAACCTCAACCATTCCGTGATTCTATGTTAGCTGGGCTCGCTAGAGAAAGCAGTCTGGGTGTACTTACAGGAGCTGATGGCCAGCAAGGTGCCATCACCTGAGCCAAACTGAGCTTGATGAGATATATCAAAAGCCAACGTGGTGACCATTCAGCAGATGGTCATATGTATGCCAAATGCCACATGCAAAGCGTGCATGCCAACATACTAACAACAGCCTCTTGTAGGGTTCCCAAAAGCTAAATGGTGGGCGTCTGTTCTGCAACACTGGTTCAGTTCACCAGGCAGCCACACCGTGATCGCAGCAGCTCAGCTTTTACAGGAGCTGCCCGTCTCCCCCCACCTCCCCCATCAAATACACCCAGCCACTATAAAGGAGCCAGATCCGCTGGCAATGCCGCAACCAGGTGTTTGAAACAAAGGCGAGGGGAGACCAAAATTAGGTCAAATCTGCTGATGAGAGATGAGTAAATAACAGCTGCTATTCCAGGGAGCTTTTGTTCTCTGTAAAAGGAGAGCAGGTATCTTTGCAGATCTGTCTCCTCTCATTCCTGCTGAAGCAGTGGTTTAGGCATTTTCAAAGTTCCATGGGAGCATGAAAGGAAGCTGTGGGGAGGGAGGGGGATTTAAACGGCGCAAACTCCTGGAAATACATAGCTGAGGCTATGAACAACTGATTAATGGAGCCAATCAACAAACAATAGTGAGAATATTATTGAAAGACTTTCTTTGCAAGCGTCTGGACACGAGGCACTGACAATACAGAAAAGCATATTGCTTTATAACTGGAATTTTTTTTCTTTGCAAGCATAATAAGAAAGTGCCTAATAATAGGATGGAGAATATTTCCAAGGTGTGTTTTATTATCCACTTATCTCTGACGCTTGCCAAAAAAGGCCTGAATATTCCTCAGCACATTGGAGACTTTCTGTCAGGGGAATAAGACTGATGAGTGCTATAAAATAGGGAGCTAATGAAAGCAACTACATCTAAATGCAATATCTGGGTCCCACGGCAGAGATTTCCTACAGACCAGCACCACATCCCTCCATGGCTTGGTCCCTCCAGCCAAGTGAAATGCTGCTCTCTGCCACCACCTGTCAAATGCCACAGGAGGTGGGCTTAGCTGGGTGTCAGCGGCAGCATTTAATGACATTTAAGTAAGATAACTGGCATTATCTAACTTTTTATGAGCAGCTCCACAAGCCCCTGTTTTCCAGAGGGATGCAGACAAGGAAGCTGGCAGTCTCCAGCAAAATTTATTAGAGAAAAAGCCCAAAGTGCATTATTTCACACAGATATGGAGGAAAATAAGGTGCCATAAATGCTTAGTTACACATAGTCTCTAACAAAGCATCCAGGAATCACCTGAAATCCCACAGATCCCAGCAGTATCCCACAGTCATTCAAACAGCAATGAATCCGTCCCGGTGCCCTACAAGTCTCCTGGAGAGAGGAGGGGGAATGCCAGGGTTTGGCTCATTTCTGCTCTCACACCTGCTACGTGATCCCAACTGAGCTGAAACTGCAGGAGCCAGAGATGTGCTTTATGCTCTTTGTAATACCAGCTGACAATAGATACAGATATATATTTTTATATAAATAAAAAAATATCTCTATATAGAAATCTATCTATACATGAAACATCTAAAATAATTACTTTATGGAAAAACATGGGAGATGTTGACGGTAGCAGAAGCTGTCATTATAAAGGTGCAGAGATTTAGCACTGCTGGGCCTTAAGAAATGCTTTTTCGTAGCTGCTGCTTCACGTGCTCCAGCTTTCCCCTGCTCTGCTCCATCGTCTCCCTTCATCTGCACAGCCTCAGAGCAGACGCCTGCCCTGGTATCTCTCAAGCCTCCTCGCACCTCATTCAAATTCAAGTAGTTCCTCTGTTACATGCTGAGCAAAAGCTTACCACCTCTTATCCGAAGCTTTCAATCTCATAAGAAATATTAAAAGGCAAACATGAAAATTACAGGAAAAGTAACCAAAGGATCGTAACCTGCCACAGTAATGGAAAATCCAATTGGTCTTGAGTGCAGCCGGGCCGATGCAAAATAAAGAGGAAAATAAGTGTTGCTTAGCCCTATCTCTGTCAAACATTGCCGCGTTGGGCAAGAAGTGGAATGCAAAATAAAAAGACGGATGGAGCCTATTTTGCTAAGTTGCAGGATGCACCACGCACTACAGAGGGAAAGCGATAGGCTCATTTATCCCAGGGGAAAAAAGGAGGATCCGGTGGGGAAGGAAAAAGGGGGTGTCAGGGGTGCCGGTGTCAACAGTGCTGCCCTATGAATCCCCATGCCAGGCTGCGCATCCTGATGGAGCACGCCGGGATGGAGCCCGAGGTCCTGCCAACAGCCCTATCCCGAATCTGCCACATCAGCTCTTTGTGCCTCGGTTTCCCTCTCAGCAAAATCCCTTCAAGCGCTGCCCCTTTTCCACACAGCGTTTTGGCTAGCCCTCCTCTCCTCCCTGCAGCCCTCCCCACCCCAGCCCCCCTAAACCCCATCTTCTAGCCCCAGCTTCTGCTCCATTGAGCTAAACCAACGAATCCCTCTGCCAAACACCATCGCTCCCTTTGCCAGGTGGGGAAAAACAACTTGCCCGTCAAGCTGTGCAGCCTCAGTTATCAATTCGGCACTCCAATACACTGCGCCACTTAGAAACAGGCAAGGTCTATTAGCGATAATGAAACTGGGGAGCCTAATTCCCCGCGCAAATGAACTTGGGGGAAAGCGGATTACATCTCCTGATACGCACAAAGTTGAGGATCTGGCATCAACAGCTCTGTTTAAGAGTCTGACCTCATTCCTGCCTTGTAAACAAGCTTCGAAGTATGAATAATAATAAAAAAACTCATTTTTCTTACAGAATCATTATATTGTTTTATTATTTTCCTATTCATGCTGCCAATAATAAATCACATTACCCAAGATGTTCACATTTATTATACTATTTAGAGATCAGCGTAGCTGGCGTAGTTTTGTATTAGCACTATGTTACCAGAGCTCAGATTTTTGTTAATAACTTTAGAATCCCCAGCACATACCTTTCATAAAACAATACAAATCAGAGAAAATAGCCCTGAATTAGCAGAACCATCTGAAAACCCCAGTGTCCTGGAAGGGTCAGGAGGGTGGCTTTGGGCTACCGAGCTCCTGCAGACGTTGGTAAAGGAGATGGAAAGACTTAAGGGGGGAAAGGGATGTGAAGGGACACACACAATACCAAACTAAGCCAAGAAATAGCAGAGAAAGCTGAATTGCTCCAAATTATTTCTCTGTGCACTTAAATTGCCCCTTCACTCTAAGTAAAGCATGTACCCATGAGAGCATCCCCCAGCCGCCAACGTGAACATGGGATTTTTAGCCCATTTCCAGATGTGACCCTGGGGAAGCTGAATGAGCTAGAGAAGACCCCAAAATACATCAGGAGACGAACTTCTACCAAGCCTACAGCCCTTTTCTAATAACTAGGTTGCCCTTTGGGCCATGAAGAGCCTTAATAGCAACACACACAGCCTCACCCATCTGCCTGAACGTGAAAAGCCTCCTCAGAGGATCACCAAGAGAAGCACGTGGGCTTGTTGAGGAGTTCGGTCTGGAGACAGAAGAGCTTATCCAGAGTGTAATGGCAGATTGAGGTACCAAGAAGAGATTTACCCAGTAGTTAGTAGGTATATACAACACAGGTATACACAAACGCAGGGTCTTAACTCTTGACTTCACCGCTGAAGCCAGAACATCAGCATCCCTTGGTGCCAGTGCAGTGGGATTTGGGGACATACCTTCTCTGCCAGCTTCCTTTATTAAAGTGCAATTTAACACTTCAGGTTCATTTCTGCATGCTCAGCCCCGGGGCTCGCAGCACGGCAAGGGCAGGCAAACCTCCCAGGGCAGCAGCGCACAGCAGCCAGCAAAACAAAACTGGGACCTGGCTGGTGCACGCGAGAAAAAGAGAATCATATGGTTGAAGAGAAGAGTAATTGTAGTGGAAATTCAAAATCACTTCACTGAGCCCATTTCATGCCGTCATTCCTGCCCTTGTAAATCAGCAGCAGCAGCAATTTATTCCTAAACAACAACAATCCTGAATGGGGAGGAAAATGAAATAATTGTGTTTTGACCAGCTTGAGACAATTCCTCTGCATGTAGATACATATTTATAAACACGGGTGTCAAGTGTAAAGGCACTCCATCACGCTCCTTACCTACTTCGACGTGCCCATCATCAGCGAGAGCTGCGTAGCGCCGCGAGGGCAGGGGGAGCTCCTCCTGCAAAACTTTGCGGAGAGTTCAGAATTCCCATCCCGCACTCACAGAAACCAAAATAATTAATCAGTACTGCAGGGGAAAAGCAATGCCAAAACAGCCCGTGCAGACCCCTGCCTGTGCATCCGAGCCCCAAACCGGGGCTCCCCTGGTTTTGGCATCTTCCTTTGCCAACCCCAGCTACTCCATCTTTACTCCTAGATGCATTTACCTCAGCTCTGCCACTTCACCTCCGTCTTTGCTTACAACAGTCGTTACTTCACACCCCTTGGGCCGTGCACCATATGCTGGGTTTCTTTTAAAGATGTATGAGACAGATGCAGCCTTTTGCTACCCATCCACACATAGCGGGAGACGCTCAGCCGGTCAAGAAAGAAATGTGCTGGAAGAGGCGCTGCTCAGCCCCGCTGCTTCAGGCTCCCCATGTCCTTACAAACCTGCCATTCATCAGCTTGTAACAACCTGTATTGCCTTTGGCTATCTTCTATTCCTTCATTCCTTGATCAAAACATAATCAATTGGCAGAAAAAAAAAAATCTGACATAAAGCCACCTTCCTTCTAACCATCTTCAGGAAGGTACCTGTCAGTCTCACACGTCACTCCGCAAATCCCTGGGTGATTTGGGGCTCCCTTAGCCTCGGCGTTACCTTCCTAATGGCACTGCCAGCCCGCGCGTTGCAGAAGAGAGAAACCAGCAGCGAAGACCAGTTTACAGAGGAAAATGAAGGTACGGTACATTTGAATGACAACTCTCAAGGTACATCAATCAAATCATTTTCCAAGGGAATATTCTGCCTTTTTTTCCCCCCAAAGTATTTGGCACATGATATAAACAGTGTCAAACTTTGTCTGTCTCAAAGTTTTCAACAGAAGACCTCTTCAGCTCGTTTTCTAACAGTCTCTACTCCAGGTGCCAGATTGCCTTTATGATCCCCACTAGGTCTAGCAGCTGGAAAGCCTTCCAGCCTCTTTCCTTCTTATCGATTTCACTAATTATTAACTTTAGTTTTAGCCTCATTTTCTTAAGCTGTTTTGACAGCCCTGTTGGTCCATCAATCAGTGTCTCCTAAGTACTTTTGAATTTCTTGGTGAATCTCAACCAAACTTGACAAGGGATGACGAGACTCACTGTTAAGGGGAAAAAAAGAAATAAGAAAAAAACCCACAACAACAACAAAAAAGCAAGACATAAAAAGAGGCCAGGTAAAGGGAAGTGCCCCCTCTCTCTGCAGCTAAAGAAAATAAAATATACCCTACCTCAGCACAAGTTTCTTGTTCCTGCGCCCCACGAGAAGGGGAAGACAATGCTCTTCTCACGACAAAAACACAGCCTAGGCTACAAGATGGCAATAAGGAAAATTTAACTGAAATAAATAGGAAAATTTCATTAGGATGTTTGTTTGAAAAATCTAATACAGATAGGGAAGACCTGCCAGGGGGAACAAACATCATCTCGATTAAGATTCAGCTGCGGTGGAGTATCAGAAGCATGCCTCCTATGAGAAGTCTGCCCTCCGAGCCTGCCATGCCCAGAATCTCAAAATAGACAAAAGACAATTCCAATACATTTTATTTTTTCTTTTCTTTCTCAAGCCTGAAAACAGCACTCCGTGCCACTTTGACCTTCAAGTTTTACTTCCAGTATAATGAGCCCCAGGCATCCTTTTAGCAGGGGCCATTAGTGAACCTTTGGCATGACACTCCTTCCTCTGGCCATCGACAAGACCATTTCCTCCATGCTTTGCAGGGATCACCCGCGAAACCGCCCTTCCCAGCATTTGGCTGCACAGGCCTCATCATGCTCAAGTTTAATGATGCAACAGGACCTAAAGAGATCTTTTTATTGCGCTGAGTGATAGATTGATGGAAGAAAACCTCTAAAAGAAGGTGCCATCCCATGGTTTGCTGGTGCATGCTTGAGAAAAGTGTTTTGGCTGTTGTTTGGGCTGACACGGGCACATGAAATCAGGGCATCGCTGCAAGGGACATTATTAAAATTGAAGGTAATGCCAGTTTTTGCTTCACGAAGTCCTAGTTTAAGTGGGTGGCGCAGGGTGAGAGCAAAACTCAGCAAGGGACTAGGAAGATGCAAAGCAGCATTGAGCCAAGGGAGAAATAGAAGCAAACTGCTCTCTCCCAAGGCAGAGATGAATTCCTGGACCACTGGAAGCGAGTTTCTCCTGTCCAATTAACATGGTAACACACGCACTCCGGTTAAATCTGAGCTCTTGACACTGCCATCGTGACTTGGTCCCTGTTCTCAAGATTATACCTTCCAGATATCACCCTCTTGTCCTTGCCTTATGGCTCTTGGGGATGTTTTAGTCTCTCTTCCAAGGCGTTGAACATCCCTGCACCAGGCGCTCGGCAGCTATCAGTGATTTCTGGGTTGCGTTTGGAGGCCAGATGCTCACAGACCAAACCACAATTACCTGAGATGCTTTTGCTTCATGCACTGAAAACAAAACCTCTTCTCCTGTCTCCTGCTGCTCCCCAAAATTGATGCCTTGATAAAGGTGAGAATACTCACAAACAAACACATAGTTGGATTATTACTGTTGCTGCTATTTGATTAAGTTATTAAGATAATTGCTTTGCCAGCTTTGCCACAACAGTGGCTTTTACTAGCTGGTAACACTGCTAGTTTTACAGTTGCGAGGACAGATAAGTGGGTGAGATTTACACACAGGATGACAGTCAGTTACATTACCGGACCTGATAATTTGCGCTTCTGGAGCCTGACTGGAGCAAAAAAGGCCACTGCCTCTTTTCCAACCTGCTTGTTTTACGTTTGCTTTGGTTTCGCTATCAACTAAATGCACTCAAGGGTAAAGACTCCTCAGGGACCTGTGAAACGGTGCTATTGCAAACACAACATCTATATTTGTTGCCAAGGCAATGGCTAATAACATTAAAATGGAACATGGGCCCTTTTTGCAGCAGGACACGGCAGGCTGATGCGTCTGCGAAGTGGGAGATGATGGAAGGAAGGATAAAACACAGTCCACCGGGTCTCTGTCTGACATAAGTTGGGCGTTTCCACATTGGGGGACTCCTCCTCTAAGAAGGAGACACCAAGGACAAATCTGCATCCCAGACAGGATGCAACGATGATGGAGAAACCTGGCAAGACTGAGCATGGTGGTGCTGAGGTTGGGAAAAAAAAAAATCACAGCTGGGGGCCATGCAATCCCTCCTGGCCATCAAGACTGAGCTGTGCAGAGTGCAGAAGTCTCCAGGATGACCTTTCCTAGACAGACGCCAGAAAGCCATTACTGAGCGCAAGCCAATTTGCTTTGCAAGTGTAAGTGGCAATTTTCCTTCTTAAATACATTACAGCCGAAGGTAAATGTCTATAAACAGAAAGTTACTTCTCACTCCCTCCACAGAGAGCTCTCCTTCTGGTTATGAGCTATGATCTTAAAAAATACTGTTGTGAGACACCAGCAGCATGGGACACGGTTGTTTTCAGCTAGTGACTTTCATGCCTAGCTTTTATTAAGAAGAAGAAAAAAAAAGATTAAGTGATAACATCTACAGGGGGCAATGACTTCTTCAAATATCTTTACACAGCAATTTTAGCAGGGAGTGAAAAATTAGGAAGGAAGTTTAAGGTCTGTTGCCTTTTATTCTGAGGTGCACTGGCTGAAGAACAGCAGCTTGCAAAGCATCTCATGCACATTCAGCGAGACTTGGTCAGAGGCCGACGATGACGTGAAGCACTTCAGTATCACGAGCTGGGGCAGCAGGAGGAGACACAGGGAATGCAAAGAGCTTCGAACTCTCAGGCTGAATTCCTCCAAATTCAGTGAATTCCTCCACTTGCAGGAAGTACAGCGCTTCCCACAGTCCCACTCCAGAGAGCTCCCGTGGCCGAGGGACACAAAAGGGGCTGAGGGCCATAAAAGGGGAGGTGGGCTGTATGGCCAGGGAGACCTGTCTTGCCTTCCCACCCCCTGAAGGTCTCACATCAGCCCCAGGAGAGCTTCTTCTCCCCACCTCCACTTGAGGACTGTGGTGGCCAAACAAAGGCAGCTTCCCCTCCCAGCCACTCCTGCTGCCTCTTTGGGATGCTTAGCAAACACGCCTAGATTAAACCCTTTAATTAGCAACTCTTAAAAGCAGTGTGGGATTCCCTTCTTCTCGATCAACTCATTGGTCTTTCCCATCCAACACCTGCCTCCAGCTGTAGCGCGGGATCTCCAGACAACCTAACAAAAAGGCAGGGTAATAATACAATACACCTCAGAGAATATAATCCTTCTCATCTATTATTTTGGCCTGACATTTCTGTTCATTAGGAGCACACTGTGTACAGGCACTGTACATCTTCATTGGGAACCCACCGTTTCTATTAAATGTAATTATTTCTCCCTGCGGCTTGCATGCTAAAGATGGTTACTAAAAAGCAAGTGGCTGCCACAGAAAGGTATTGCAAAGCTCTTTTATTATAGATGTGCGTTGCAGCAGCGTCCACAAACTACCTGAGACTGGATCCCCAGATTTTTGAGGTTCGCAGGCCCACTGCGATCAGCTATTTTGACCCCTGGCCTCAACAGCCCACGAGGGCTTCCCCGTGTTAGCGCCCGCTTGAGCTACAGCACCGGGACGTTCGCAAAACATCTGGTTTCCACTGAAACTTTGCCAATAACAAAGAACCTACCACAACCCCTGGCACATTGTGCCAAGTGCTAATTAGCCTCTCGATTAAAGGTATTGCTTATTTTCTAGCCTGAATTTGTTTGGAAGCTTCCGTCTTCCAGCTCCTGGGTTTTATTACGTCCCTGATGGCCAGTCCAAAACACTCATTCTCCTAATTTTTCTCTCCTGGCATTCAAGTTGTCCCTTTTCTCTCTCCTCTGCTGTGTATTATCCAAACCCAGAAGGAAGAAGAAAAATAGGGTTAGGCCAAGTGCTAAACTTTTCCTTTTTCAGTCTAAATGTTTTCTCACCCTGTAATATTATTTTGTCTGAAGCACTTATTTTGTTTGCAAAACTGTTTCCAGCTTGACCAAAACAGAAAGCATTTACAAAGTCATTTTCAAAGTGTTGGCACAGCCTTTTTCTGGCAATTTTGTATCAGAAACTTCCTCTTTTGAAATGAAATGTTATTTCAACTGTACCAAGAACCATTATAGCACAGTTAGCGTATGTTGAAATGAAGGACTGTAACCAAGCTGAAGTGGTTTGTGGGGATGGTGGGTGGTTTTTTTGTTTTGGTTTGGTTTCAGAATTATGTTTTTCACACTGTATCAAAATGTTGCCATTTTTGTCATGTTTCAGGATGTAATTGCTGTTCTTGACTAAAGAGGGGAGCCCAGACGAAATGTCTGGACAGGAATTGAAGATGGCCAGAGTTGGAGGAGATAAATTTCACCCTTGGTATCGAGAGATGGTCAAGCACAGAAAAAATCAACCTTCATTAGTAGCTCCCTTTCACTGGGATTTGTTTGAGCCTTTTCAACTCAAAACTAGAAAAAGCACTTCTGCGCTTATTTAGTGCAATATCTTTATTCAACCCTAAATGTACGCAATCAGCATTAGCTTTAGCTTGATGTATTCCAGCCAGCAGCGACTTGGGGGACCGACTTGAACAGGAGACTTCATGAATATTCTACAGACTGACATTTGTTTGCAGTATTTGAATATTTCCTAATAACCAGGGAGAAAAAAACCCCCGCATACCGGGAGGCCAACCTCATGAATCCTTCATAAAGTCAGGTCTCCCCTGAAATATTATAAACGGCAAACATTGCTCGCTACATACAGATATGCAAAGAACTTTTGGCTTTTTCGCTGCCTTCCCTCCACTGGGAGCTCCCCTGTTTGAGCCGGGTCCGAGGGGCAGCAGCTCCCGGCTCCAGCTCCCCGCTGCAGGATGGAGGGGAGGAGGCGGCCACAACTTCCCCACGCTTCTGACATCCTCACAGGTTGCTTTTTAATGGAAAACATAAAATCAATGTCTTGCAATCGCTTTGTATCCTACTGCTGGCAGGAGCTGCTCTATGGTTGGAGAAATCCCCTCTTTTAGGGGAACTCTTATCACAGATTATTAATATTTTTAACGAGCCTCACAACAACATCTCTGAGGCTCAGTCCCGAAGCAGCACTGAAAGAGCGTTTTATTCTTAGGCTGCTCTATCTTTTCTCTTTCACATCACAAGCTTCGCCCCCCCAAAATCCAACTTTCAATCTATGACACCCCCAATACTTGAACACAAGGAAAAAAAACACATTCAAGGTAACTACAGCCATGAAGGATGTCTACACACATTTCCTCTAGCTCCTCCTCAGCGACTCATATTTCAAAAAGACCAATACTTCAGCCTTTTTCCAACCTTGGCCTGTGCTTGTAGAGGGCAAGTGAAATAGATTTTCATTCACTACACAGTTTTCTCCAACCGTTCAATCTTGCTGGCCTTATTTACTCTTTAACAAAGTCAGATGATCGCTATCTAATGTTAATATTTCTTTGTGCTGAAGAAGTACAGGGATTACTCATAAAATCTCTGCTCCTGCATATTCTGAAGAGTAAATAGTGGGATTCTCAAAGCCTATTTGGCATCAGCCTAAATCTGCCTTTCAAAACTCCTTCGTGACCAAACCGGTTGTCCAAAACACTTCTTGTTGTCTCAACAGCTTCATAATTACGATCGTGCTGCCTCACTTGAAACAGATTGCTTCCAGCTCGAGGATTAATCTAGTGACTTACAGCGAAAGTCAGGAAATTCAATTCCTCTCAAAATACTCAGAAAGCACCGAAAAGCTTCAAAGTTGTTTGAAGCAAGCAGGACAGATATCTCAAGTCAGACACTGAAGAATGACTCAGTCACCTGAGATTTCTTTTACAGTCAGAAGAGAGAAATGAGCACTTTTAGCAGGCAAGTCTCCTCAAATGCCTATTTCCAGCTGAGACAAATCATCGGCTGAGGTTGCCTGTTTCTCTCCATTGACTAAAAAAAAACAAACCTGGGAGTACAAGCTTCATAGCTCACACTTCTAGACCCCACCTGAAACATTAAACCATCTTCAGTAATACCAGCATGACACAAAATACTAACAAACTGCAGGGGATGCCTTCCATCAGAGCTTTATTTCAGATGTTTTCCCTGTGTTCAAGGGATTCCTCGATCCAATCAAGCGCTTATTAACTGCCCGGAGCTGTTATCAGCAGAGATGTACTGCTGTAGCCAAATTAATGCGACGAGTCAAGGATTAAGTCGCTCCTGGCATGTAATTTTTCTGCATGCTGGTAAGGATGTCCCAATGGACTCCTGGTTCATGCTCCTGCAATCAGGTCCTACAAAGCCAATGGAGATCCAGCTGCTGCTGTTGTTGTTGCTGCCTGCTCCATTTTTTGGGTCTGATATTTTCCACCATCATCCGTTTGGAGATATTTGACTAATTAGAAGCTCAACCCTGAAAACTTAATTCGGCAAAACTCCTCCTGCGCCTCCGGTAGGAGATCTGCACTCGGTGACCCCAACTATTGTGCTCCGCAGGTCGACAATATGCTGAATAAACAGGTAGTTTAGATTTCTTTGCCTTTACTTATAAATCAATTTTAATTACGACGACGACGACATCAGCAACAAAACTTAGCCAAACTGCTGGGTCCATTCTTCTCCCACGCTAACTATCACAAATTAAACCCTAAATTGTATTGCACTCTGGGTATTGTCATGCAAACGAAGAAAAACAACTTGCTTTCCAATTTCCTCATGCAAATATAGACCGAATTGTCGAGACAGAGAATATATTTTGCCATCTCAGTGGTTCTGCAGAAGATAAGAGGAACTGCAAAAGTTTTGCAATTTGTAAGCTGGCAGCTTATTAAATAAATAAATAAGAACACCGCCCTGCAAACCCAAATGTTTAAATAACATTACAAGTAAACTGTCAAGGTCAGCAAATAATGTGTTTAAACAATCTTGTATTCCTTTTGCCTTTCTGAAAAGACTATGCTATAATTTATGGGTTTATTTCCTTTTCAAAGAAGTTTCTTGATACAGTCTCAAACTCTACTGGAATATTAAAAAAATAATAATAGCAAAACTTTCCAGCCTGAATGCTATTGCACGGCGCTCTGCATTCACAAGCCAGTGCCCGCATCTCCGAACCGCGAGGTAGGCGGCACTGCAATAGCAGTTTCTGCGAAGTTAGACTCCCACCCAATCATCGTATTAATCCAGAACAAGGCACACAGACCAGGCCTACATGTGGAACACCCACCACAAGAAGAAATAAACTTCTGTAGATATTCAGAAGAACCAAAGGAAAGGGAAAAAAAAAAGGCAACTCCATCGTGAACACCGAGGACCAGCCACTATTTTTACCTTTTCAGGACTAAATGTATGCTCGAGAACAATTATACAAAAGCCTGGGCTCTCCTCCCAGTCTCCTTATGTGTTTCACCTCCACAGCTCTGTTTCTCAGTCCTTCCCTTTATTTCACATCCAAGAGGAGCTCCTGCTCTTACAGGAGTTATCTCTGTGCCCATGTGGCTTGTGTAAAGGCTGAACTACCCAGCCTGTGGCAGGACACCCCTTTGATGGGCACATTCTCATGGTGTCACCTACAGCTATGGGCAATGACACTGCTAGACACCACCCACAGCCATACATCTTCCAGCTCCTCATGGCCTGGCTGTGGTGGGCAAAGACAGATGGTTTCTATGCTAAAGTCACCCCCAACACCTACAAAGTCAAATCGCCGTTGCCAGGGACAGCAATAGGGGCCAAAGCCCCAGAAGAGAGACATTGGTGGAGTCTCCATCTCGGAAGACATTCAAAACCTGCCTGGACACGTTCCTGTGCAACCTGCTCTGGGTGACCCTGCTCTGGCAGGGGGTTGGACTAGATGATCTCCAGATGGCCCTTCCAACCCCTACTGTTTTGTGATTCTGTGTGACCCATGAGGCAAGGAAAGGAGATGTCCCACCACAACAAGTCCCATTGCCTGGGCCACCTCCCCTTCCTCAAAGTCCTTCAAGACCAACCCAACTAACATCACATTAGGGATCAGTAAGAAAGTGCTTCCCTCTTCTCCTTGATTACACGCTCAGTTGCCCTGGCACGCTCTGCTGCTAGAAATAAACTGGTATCATTCTTAATAACAGCCCGGTTGGGTTCGGTGGGAGGGAGCTAATGCCGAGCCGCTGACCGTACGCGGCGAGCACAGAGAGGGAGTGGGAGGAAGGTTTCTGCAGAGCAGCTGTCAACCCTCCCCATTTGTTTGCCGGGGACTAAAAGCATGTAATTCACAACTTCTGCACGCTGGAGAAGTTATCATTTGGAAGTTGTTGCTCTGCAGTGGCTTGACAGTCTAACAATACAAAATAAATCTATTCACGCTGCTTTGGCGAGACCGAATCCCGGGAATGTGCCGCAACAGCAGAGAGCAGTGATAAGTTCTTGTAACTTACAGCAACTCGGTGCTGTCCTCATTACCATATATTATCTTCCTGCACACACAAGAAACCTTTCCAACGGACTTCACTGTTGCTGAGCTTTTATTCCCTCCTCTGTGTTAAAGCTGAAAGTACTTTGTGCAAGCCCAAAGCCCTCCTGATAGCGCCGGGGTTTGAAGTTCCTGAAAGCTGCAGCGCGTTTGCCGGTTCTCCAGTCCATGCATTGGTGTTAGCAGCGGTTTTGTGAGTCTTGTAAAGAGGATTCACGGCTGGATTTTGTGCTCTGTAATGCACAGGGACTTAGCACATCATCTCCTGCTGGTCTCACCGTGTCGGGCCAGCCTAGATAGGGTAGGGCTTTGTAGCAGAATGGTGGTTAAAAGGAGGGGGAGAAACTTCTGCATCAAGGGGAAGAGCAAAACCAAGACAAATTCACAGACTCCAGAAATGAGGCACCAAATTAATCAAAGTGGACAGGGAAGGGAACAGTGCTCTGCCTATCAGTGGGATCTTGGATGCACCACTGTTGATGAGAAAGGACGGCGAGACATCTTCATTTCACCTGCTCACGCTCGCGGAGACAGATGCAGCGTGTGTCAGCATGTATGGACTTGCACTGAGCTAACACAGATGCCAATAAAGATGCATCCAGCCTGTTAGCAAAGGCCGCCCGGTGTCATTTCTTGCCTGATGTCATTTCTTGCCTAATCTCCTGCAGCTCGTGCGTGATGGGAGCTCTGGAAGGGTGCTTCGCCCAGTACACAAGCCCTTCTCTGTTGGCTAAAACCAATCTGCAACGCTTCACAGCAACTGAAGTACTCAACTTAAAGATAGGCTCATCAGCAGGCACCCATATACACACGTTTAGCTGCAGGACCTTTACAGAAATAAAAATGTTGTCTTTTAAAAACTCCTTCTGGTTTTCCAGCTCAGAAAAGCCGCTCTTCGAGGATGCTTGTGCTGAGCCCCCGCCCCAATGAAAACATCCCCTCTCACCCCAAAAAAATGAGCCTGAGCTGCTACAGGAGCTGCCCGCGTCCTCCTTGCGCAGCTCAGCAGAGATGGCAAAGAGCATGAAGGGCACACGAGCGATTTCCTTCCAAACCGGAGGATGCAACTGTAACAGGCTCAAAGCACCAAGCTCAGCAGCCTGATGAAGCAACTCTGCACCTCCTTCCGCAGCCCCTTTTACCATCTTCTTTCCTCCCCTCAAGGTGGATTTCAGTTCTAGAAAGACTACCGGCAGTGCTAAAAGTTCAAGTTAGCAAATTGCCAAGCAGCAGCTTATCTCCAAAAGCCCTGCTTGGGAAAGGGCTTTTTGAGTTTTTCTGTATGGGATTTAGGGTTTTCTCTCATTTTTCCTTAAAACAAAGACTCTGCTTGCGCTGATGCAGGCAGAACTTACTGCCTTCCTCAGGGGACGGATGAGCAGCTTTAGGGAATGGGAGGCACCATCCCCATGGCCAGTTTAGCACGTGCCATACCTGCAGGAGAGCCACACGCTATATAAATTGCAAACTTTTATCCACCCAGAACTGAAGATTTCAGTTTATTCCCTTGCACCAACCATCTGATACCAGCAGGATGCAATCCTGGTGTTTAAGTGCTTTTCCCAAATTGCAGAGGTTAAATTAAGTTTGATTCTCCTCTCTATTCCAGCCAGGCTAGAAATCACCCTGCCGAAACCCACAGTGCCGCGAGCTGGGGGAATCTCATCCAAACTCCCCCACCCTCCAAAACCAAGCTAGAAGACACGTTTCTATTCACATCATCCCCGTAAGCAAACATTTGCAGCTCTCCGAAACCCCCAGTTCCCCAAGTTTCTCTCCGACGCAAATCCAAGACCTGTGTTTGGCTGGATTTTAACTGAACAGCGTCTCCTGTCTCTTGGTGAGGGGATCAGCGCGCGGGCAGCGGTTCCCAATTTATTCCTATAGCTGGATGCTCAGTAAGCAGGCGACAGCCGTAAGCGTTTCTTGACAGGCGCTTGGAAATATAATGCGCCGCGGGTTGCGTTTCCTTCCTCTTAATAGGATGCAAAGCTCCGTTTTCAAAAGAATATGCTAACATTTTAAGCTCTTTTTGTTAGTATAAATGATAATGTAGTCAACACAAGGGCCTCATCTCTCCTTGAAGTGAATATAATTCCTATTCACCTTAACACACATGCATCAGGCTGGAGAATAAACCCTAGACAAGCTCTCCTCGAGTGGGCCTCACTGAGGGCTTTGCTCCCAGAGAGCTGATGGAGGAGTAATCGAAGGTGTCCTCTACTAGATAACCAGAGGATGGACTTGAGGCCTCTTAGAACTGTATGAGCTGATGCAGCTCCACCTTTAGTGCACTGCAAAATGAAATTTTTCAGTCCCAGTAGAATTATTTTTTAGAGGAAGGATGCAATAAATAACTGGCCTGAAATAGAGAGGTCAGAGTGTTGTCCAAGACGTGAGGAGACCTTTGCTATGGGCAAACTACAGAGGCAGTGTGGAGTAAAGCTATAAAAGCCCTGGGTCTTCAGGAGCACAGACCTCTCCAAGCCCCTTCGTTATCCTTATTTAGGCTCGTGGTGCTTACCCGTGCCCAAGGATCAGGGCTACCTCCATGTACATCAGCCCCTCTCAGAAAAAACCATCCTGCTGTCTCTTAAAGGCATTCATGGAAAAACACACGAGGAGCACTCAGATATGGGAAGAGAGGAGGCGTTGAAACCCTACAGGTTTTCCTCCTTGTGAGGTTTATGAAACCACTGTTCTCCTTGTTTTCGGCGCACGGGTTCCTCATCACACCTGGTTTACATACAACCCACTGACAGATTCAGAAACAAACATGTCTCACTGTTACAGGATTACAAAGGAAGGATCAATTCCACGCTGTCAATCCCTCCGTTTCATTAGCGACTGATTGGGAGGCATCAAATCCTGTCTTCCAAGAGTCAAACCCGTAAACAAGACAACATTGTTAAAAAAAAAAAACAAAACTAAAACCTAAAAAACAACACAACTGCCAGATGCCAGAGATTGCTAGGAGAGTGCAGCGCGAATAACAATTTGGGAAATAATTGAGCTATTCCTATCGGCGATGAAACCAGGGCCCTGGCGGGACAGGCAAACATATTTCCCAAAGTTATTAGCAACCTTAAAAGATGTTTTCCCTTACCGGATGACAAGGAAAAATGGTGCCAGAAGGAAAAAAGGGGAATCACTAGGAAAAACATCCTTCCCCCCTACATTTTCAATGCAACCTGACCCTTTCCAAAGCTGGGAGGTGCTGGCCAGGTTTCTTAGGAAGGACTAAACTCACCCATGTTTTTTCCTAATGCACTGACTGTCATGACTGTCAACTCAGCTCCTTTCATGGAGATTAGAATTCATTTGTAAAAGGAAAAGAGAAAAGGGAAAAAAAAAAAGGAAGAAAAAGAAAAGAAAAGGTATTTAATTGGCAACTGAATTCCTCATGAAACAAAGAGATGGATTCATGCAAGGAAGAATAAGGAGAGCTGTTTTGATATCTGAATTTTAATGACTCCATGGCATCCCTATTTGTTATGTATCTGCTTTCGAAATGTCACGGCTGGCTCTAGTGGTAATTACTGAATTTCAACATTTATAGGAAAGCAGCACATACAGTATGGAGATAATTGCCCAGTTGGATAGTTATGAAGGATCCAGGTTCCCCCCCCCCGCCCTCCTCCCCTCCTTCTGTGACTACAGAATTTCGGTAATTATCACTAGAGCCACTTGTTAAAAAATCAGAAAGCAGGTAAACAACAAACACCAGTGTAGTTTATTTATTAAAATTCAAAAAACACATCACCGTATCGATCCTGAAATTACAAACTGCTGCATCTTGCAAAAAGCAGAGCCCTTACTCCACGCCACCGTTTAGTATTGCTGTACATCACACAGCAAGACGTTTTCCTGATGGGAATTGTTATGTAATAAACACTATGGTGTGGCATTGTGTCAGTAAAAAAATTGATTCATAACCGGGTTATAACATCAGCGATGAACAGGCCACAAACCATGAGGCTGGGGGCGGATGAGATACTAGCCCAAAGCATGGAGCATCCACCAGGGCTACAGCTCTCCAAGGAACAAGATGCTCCAAAACATTTAGGGGGTTTCCTGCTCATGTTCTGGCACAAACTACACCTGCACCTTAGGTACAGCCTCTCCCAAAATACTCCTGCATCCATACCACAAAAAAAATCACAATGGAAAGAGCAGCTCAGCTTCCAGTTCTGCCAGTGGCTGCCCTTTCGGTAGCTTTCACCCGCACAACTCTTTCCTCTTCTCTTTGGAGGAAACGCTCCCTCCACCTCACAGGCAGGAAGATGAAGACATGCAGACATAATGAAACAGCCTTGATTTCGTCCAGTGCTTCACTACAAGGGCTATGGTGGCGTTATATTCTACATCTCACACGTGTGCCACCCAAAGAGTCACAGCAGCCTTCCAAGCAGAGACAAAAACGTTGGCTCGACGCAGAATTCAGGTTCAGCTTCAAACAGCCTGAGGTTTTGAGTTTTCAAAACACGGGATTTTGGTGTGTTCCTATCTTTAATCAAAGTGGCGTACAAAGAAAACTCACCTGCTTAGAAGTAGGGATGCGTTAGAAGTAAGGGGCATGGGTTCAGGAACGTAAACACACAAGTATATAATTAAAGGAGCAAAGACATTAACGATGGAGAATCTTCTGGCTTTTACAAAAACAGTAAAGGAAAAGACCATTATATATACACAGGAGATAAGTGGATACAGCACAGATAAGAGCGACAGAGGGAAATTGGAGGCAGAGGAGGATAAGAAGCTGACACCGACACTTACAGTATTTACTTTTGCATCTGTGTTCGCAAACGAAGAGGATGAGGATTTGCCTAAGTCAGGGATCAGATCCCCAGGGAGAGGAGAAGAGGAATTAGGGAGTGTGCAGATAACACAAGAAATGGTCAATAAAAGCTTAGGGGAACTTAAAACTGCCACAAAGCATTAGGGACCAGATGGTAACATGCGCACAAGGGATTTAACAAACCGGGGAAGCAATGACAAAGCAGGACTTCAGTCTTACGGATGTCCCTTAAAACGGGTAAGACAGGGAACAGAGAGTGCAAGTTTTTGGGCATTTATACAAGAAGAACCAACGATCTCTCAAAGACCCCATTACTCCGACATCTCTTTCCTGGTGTTGCTACAGACAGTGGGATGGATTAGCCACGGTGCTAACAGCAATGGGGTTTTTTTTTGTGGGAAAAGTCACTCATTTCATTTCTCTGAGTGCTCATCTTGAAAAGCTCTTCTCTTCCCATCTTTATACGTACTATTCAAGGCTTAGCCTCTGCAGAAGAAAATTAAGATCTGTCTGTTTTCAGATGGATAGCAACTAAATCTTCCACACTTTTCAGAAAAACCAGGCCCGAACCTGCTTTCCCAAGCCATCACTCGAGGAGACAGTCAGTTGTAATTAAATCCATCTTTTGCTTAACTCAACCCCTTTCCTCTCCCCAAAACCAATACATGTGACCATCACAAAAAGTGGAAGGGTGCCTCCTTCAATCAAAATCTTAACACATGCTGGGGAGACAGAAAAAGAATCAGCTGCCCATCGACTGGAAGAAGAGTATTTATTTGGAAGCTAATTTTTAAGGGGAAAGAAAGGCTTGAAAACGCCCAGGTTCATTAAGAACAGTCAACATGATCTCATGAAAAGCAGATCAATCCTTATTAACTTGTTAGAAGTCTTTGAAGAGATTACTTGACTTGGCAGACAAGCAAGCTGCAATTGGCATGCATCTCTCAAATGGACCGGCAGCATTTGACAAAGTCAGGCCCATGAGGCTAATACTAATGGTGAGCGTCTGAAGTGCCTGATGATGAAGAAAGTGAGAAAGTCAGGTGCAAGAAAGAAGATCCACAAGGACATCTCATAGGGTCAGGGACTGCCTCTGTGATACCACATGAGGCTTGCTAGGAGATAAGTGAGAAGCGGCAGGTTTTACAGCCCATGTTGCCCACAACCCACAGGATAATTTAACTGCTTTATCACCTGGCCTGGACACATAATTGTACTGTAGCATCACGCTTTGCCTATTTTATTACACCTCCCAGCTTTCTGTCTAACCCACAACTCAGCTATACGACTCCCAGGCAGGACTGAGCACCCTCCTCCTGCTGGTGTCACAGCTAAAACTCCTCCTGGAGCCAAGAAAACAAAGTCTGGCCAGAAACGCTGATGGAAAAACTGAATTTGAAATGTTACACATAGCAGGCAGGACCTTAGGTAAGAGAGAACACTCTTCTCCCTCAACTTGCAACCATCAGTCCAGATCTAGCAACTCATGGCGCCTTGGAAATATGCCCCATTGCTATTCCAGAAGGAACAGGGAGTGGGTAGGTAATAATCAACACCGCAGAAACTTAATATCGCTCCGCCATCATTAAGGATGAACACCATCCAGATGAAGCAGTCAAAGGGGATAATGAGGTGTGCAGTGGAGGAGGCTGGGAGCCTGCCAGACAGTGGGAGGATGCCACTTCCTATCATTTTTCATTGGTAGAATTGATAGATTGTGCTGCCAGCCTCTCCCCCAATTACACATTCATCCCAATTAAGGAATTGCAACTGATCTCCTCAAGGAACAAAAGCATCATGGTTTTCAGCTAGGATGGAGCAACTTTGCCTCTCAACTCCTGCAGCTGCTGGACAAGAAGCCCCTGCCCCACCTGACATCTCGTTTCTTCCATACAACAAGAAAAGACCCTTTCTCGTGTCCCCAGAGTGCTTTAGTGTTCTTGGCTGGACAAGAAGCTGAGTTCATGCCTTTCCCCATCCTGTGGTGCATCTGCGTGCCCACAGCTGCAGGAAGATGTCTACACCCTGCAGAGAGGACAATACTCCAACCACAACCCCCTTTAGATAGCTGCTAAAATCCCAAGGAATGCCTGTATTATGGTTTTCTGTGCAGGTAGCACATAAATTCGAGTGAGACAACGGCAATGCACAAGATGGGATAAAGGAAAACAGAGATCTCATGCATGCAACTTATTAACTTGACTTGGTAAGGTACGCCTCTATAAACACCCCTCGGAGACATGCTGCAAACTCAGATCTTACTAGACAACAGAGACTCCCTCTCTCACACCTGAATAAATACCCTAATCACAGGAAAAGCTTCAATCAGAGCTTACAACAATCCCACAACACAAATCCATACGACGCTACATTAATGCTCGCAGTATGACTTGTTATCCACAAAGGAAACACTGCTGTGTGATAATGAAGGCATTCGATTGGGATTTCTAGATGAGCAACGAGAACTGCCTGGTTACTAGAGCATGACACTCGAAGCCGGGATGAATAAGCTGTTGATTGCTAAGATCAGGCTAAGTCACCTGTGGCTCCTCTTAGAAGCCTCCACTTGCCCATAACCACCATCAACTGGCCGGGATGACCACGAAGCCATGCTCGTAGTCACTCTTTCCTGTTTTTCAGCAAAGATCTGGGTTTACCAAACTCATGATTGCATTACCACCGATGCCACGAAATTCAAAGAGGTCACAGGAGGCAGCAAGACAAAAGTGTCTCATTGCAAGTGGATCATTACCTTGATTAATTGAGGTAGGATAAGAGCTGTATGGGCCAATTTTTATCCCTTCTTCTAGGAACAGCTCACCTCTTTGGGCTTGCAAGCAAGAATTAATGTTGGGGTTTTTTTCCCCTGCTTAGGATTCTTCATTAAATCACACTGGCATTTCTGCCAGCACAGGGTCACAATTATGCTGCACAGACTCATTGTCTTTGCAAGAACAGCACGAGCTCTGCAACAAAGGAGCTTTTTCGCACTCGGAGTAAAATTATGGAAATTCATTGTTTTGCCTGACACAAGGCTGGGAGAGGAGACGGCATCGTACAACTTGGCCTCTTCACTGCTGGCTGCAGCTGCACGTCAAAAGACAGACCCGCCTATGCACCATCAGGCATCAGTGTTTCGTCTCACCTTCCCGGCTTGGGATGGAAAAAAAACCCCTTACTGAGACTAGGCTGAAAAAAGCCCAATAATTCTCTTAGCAGCTGGAGTCCAGGCTGGAAGCCTTATTTTTATTGTTTTCCTACTACCTTTCACTCGTAAGAAAAGGCAAACGTCAGAGAAGTTTGGCAACCCTCTTGTTTTCATGTTCTTTGGCATGTAAAGAAGTGAAATTTCATCTTCCTTCAACATTGATTTTAGGTCAGCTTTGTTGGGGCAATTCAGATCACAAAAAAAAAAAAAATCAATAAAATATATATATACGTATGATGGTCATCTATATATATATATATGTATATGACCATCATTAACAGGGAAGAATTTGGGGCTGGGTGAAAGCAGATGAAGAGCAGTGCTTCTCCAGGCAACAGTCTGCCACCCACGGGTTTTCCCGACTTTCTCTCTGCACAGATGAAAAATGTTTCCAAAACCCGAGGGAGACATTTGGAGACTGTCTCCATTCTCTGCCTAGAAAAAGGGGATGCGTCTCTCCCAAACACCAGCTCACTTCTATCAGTGTCTGTGTCAGCAAGGACAAGACTTTGGATGGGTTTGGAAAGAATCAAAGGTTTATATGGGCGACGGGGGTGAGCGAGGGCAGTTGATGCTAAAAGGGAAGAGCAGATTGGGACAGACAATAAAAACTTCAGCCTTAAGGTCTTAAAATAGTTTCTAGCAATTAAGAGTTAGGATAGGACCTGTCTGGAGGGTAGATGACCTTCCTATCTGCCTGCTGCAGGATTTTCTTCCATCTTTCTTATAAATACCTAATGCTGGCCACAGGCAGTGACAGGACACGGAGGCAGCACCTCGAGAGCACCATAACTGACTTTAATTGCTGGTCTCCCCAGCAGCTCCGCAGCGAGGGCTGAGGGGTGATGGGACCATCACCACCGTCTGCCCAGCGAGGCCCAGTCCCAGCGGATTGACGCAGCGATGCAGCTTTCACAGGGATTTTCTCCCCCCAAAGCCACGCCGATCATGGCATAAAATGATCCCCTTCCGAATACTACAAAAGAGAAAAACACTGCTAATGCATTCTATAGGCATGGCTACGTGGGGTAAAATTTTGTACCTGCAACACCACACATCATATAATTAGCTCTAAAAAGCTTTGAGCTTTGTAGGAAGGACCAGCTGAAGAGCTGATGGGGGCTCTGCCCCATATACCTGTAGGTGCTTTACTCACTCCCCCTCCTTTTATTTTTAATATCATCACTTCTCTAAAAATAAAATCAACTTGACACTGATTAAAGCTGAAAAACCCCACCAGACCAGTTTCTCCATGTGCCTGACTCCAGGGCCCCTTGATCAAATTGTTTTCCTTCTCCCCGCTGATCCCCGTGAACTCCTCGGCGGGGCTGGCTCTGCCCACGGGGGACAGGGCTGGAAATGGAAGCACAGGTTTCCCCCCCCCCGGCATCGAGCTGTCAGAGGCGGCTCTGAGAGCATCAGTTCTGCGCGCCTGCTCTTTGGGAGCTGAAACACAGCTTTGGAAATGGAAATGAAAGATTTCTTTCCCATTCTCTTTCCCCCTCCTCTTCCCCCTGCCAAGTCTGTAACAAGGTGGAGATGGAAAGTGCCAGGGATGGAGGAAAATAGGAGGAAAATAGTTGACAATATTTCAGCTAAACCAGTCTTAGGATGAGGCGGGGAGCATCTCCAAAGGGACGCCTGTCCCTGACCCTCGCAATAAGGGGCAGTTAATGCCCTGAAAACAGGGAGGCCACTTCTCCCGCAGGAAATGAGTCCTGCCTCAATTAGCAAATTTTTCAGCCCAGATGGAGCGGGATGATTATCTACCATAACTATCCCTGCTGACTTCACCTGCAAAAAAAAAAAAAACAAACCTGCCTGGTTTTAACCCTTCCCTCTCCTCCCTAAGCACATCCTAGCTTTTCAGGCCTCACCAGGTCCTTCTCCTTTCCAGGCGGATCAACTTTGGCTTGTAAGCGAGACAAGTAGCTGCCACAGTTGCTGCTTTACGAGCTCAGGCCTGCAGCATCTTCAGGAGGTTAGGGGAGAGAGAGGAAAAATAATACATTCTGCTGCCACTAGAAACCAAATTATTCCCCAGCCAGCACGCAAAACCCGCTCATGAATTAACCACCTCTTGCTAATCACTCCCACTTGATATTTATCATGGGTACATTTCCTGAGATGAATCCTGTCACCAGCTTTAGCAGGCAGTTGCCAAGTCCCAGGAGCAGCTGCAAATCTTCATTAATAAAATTTTTGGGTTCGCTTTCTTTGGGCTGGAGACTGCCACTTCCCATCCTGCCACCCAGTAAGTGCGAGGAGGCAGAGTTACCGAAAGCCACATGCAAAAAAAAAAGGCTTGGAAATTTTAAATGAAAACAGATGTTGAGAAATGCCATTATCCAGCACACGCTACAGTAAATAGCATTAACATTTCTAAGCGATGGGCCTTGGAAATCGGACGCTGCGAGGGATGCGTTCGCAATTAATGTGAGGGACTTTGCAATTAATGCGATGGGTTCGCGTCTGCTGCCATTAGCGGCGGATGCGGAGGTAACTAGGTGTGAGGGATGAAGGCTGAGAGACTCCTGCACGCCAGCAAGCAGCAACCACGGCCGCCTCTTCAAGCAGAGTGACTTCTGCCGTCCCGCAGCTTCAGACTGGTCCTGCAATCTCAAAAGCTGGGTATTGCCTTTGTACAGAGACAAAGACAAGTTACTAGATAAACAAGACTACCCCAAATATCTGCTTACTTCTCCCAAATCCCTGCTTACTGCAGGGGTTTGGACTAGATGACCTTTAAAGGTTCCTTCCAATCCAACACATTCTATGATTCTATGAAACATCTCAAGCAACTGAGGTAGTGGGAAAAAGCTAAGCACCACAGAACCCGCCTCCTCTGCCGTTCCCAAAACCACGTGTGAGGGATAGGTAAGATGGTACCAAGCTGCTGCTCTCAGACTGAACCTCTTGCCAAGCTGTCCGGGTACTTCTGGCCTGAAGACGCATCGTGATGTAACATCCTAAAGGGGCAGGAGGGAGCTAAAGCAATGCTCCCAGGGGACCAGGAGGGCTGGGCTTTGCTTTGGGGTGGGTTCGCTTCAGCAACAAAAGAGGATGAGTTAAAGCGCTGGCACCAGGTGCTCCCGGGTCCTGGGTCTGGGTGCTGTGTCCTTACTTAGCACAGACCAAGTGAAAAGCCGCCTTTCCCAAGCCCCGAAGCTCGGGTAAAGGTTTCAATCTGGAGAAGCGCTTTGCAACTCATGTCCATGGTCACCCTTTCGGGAAGCTTTGCTGTTTACCACAAGAGCGTCCTCGTGCAATGGATCAACTCCTTGAAGAGGTCGGCTCTCGCTTGTCAGGTCAGCTCTCTATTCTCCTCCCAGAGCTCAGGATGTCCACGCTTTCAATAAGCCCGCGCCTTTACAACATGCTTTATTAAGACCACTGGTGTATTTCATTGTGCCTGTGCGCGCGGAGTGACATCGCTTTTTAACAGGGAGCTGGGTGAATAGCATCCTCTTGCAATACACCAAGCACGCTTTGTTCGGTCTGAATTAAACCAAGCCAAACCAGGGAAATTCAGAGTTTAAAGCCACAAACACATCAAGGTAACGCTTGTATGTGGAGCCAGGAGCTGTCTCTTCCCACCCTGGTTACCCTGATAATAGGATCATTCGAGTGCTCTTATCAAGTCTCCTCGCTGCTTTGTTCTGACCGTTTCCAAACGGCATCACACCGAGCTGCTCCCTCCCACGCAGGCCCTGCAGAGCTTCACCCCTTCCCCTCCCCACCAGGCACCTGCTTTGAAGGCCCATAGGATGAGTAAGACCAGGCCATCTCGTAAGATGCAAAAGCAAAGAAGAGGCAGGAAAGGAAGGGGCAGCAAGAGCAACTGCTGGAAGCAAGAGCAGCAATCACACCTCCAGCCGACTCTGGTCGCCCTCACCATCACACACTTCCCTTTGCTATCTGCCAACCATTAACAGCTTTTTCCCTTCCTACTTGCAAGTCAAAAAGCTGGGAAATTGAGGAACAGAGGAAAAATATTTGCTTGTTATCCAACCAATTAGTTGGTGGTAAAGACAGCAAACAGAAGCTAAGTCTCCTAAGCACCACATTTTCCTTTTAAGTGCTGTAAGCAAGCTAATGACTCTGCAGAGCGCTGGAAAAAAAATACTGTAAGCTACAACATTTTTGAAACAGTGAAAATAATCTGGAGCGCTCTGGTTTTTTTTGGTCTGAAAAGAAGTGATGGAAATGTCTGGCTTTCCTCCTTTTGCCCAGCCAGTCCTAGCAGGCAGACCTTCACCCCAGAATATTCAGCAGCCGCTCCGTGCATCTCCACCTTTCCACATCATACCTGTTATATAAGGGGAGCATCAATATTCCCCGTGTATTGGAGGGACAAGATCATTGATGTCCCTGAGGACACGGATAGGGTCCTCCTGCTCCCCAGGCTCTATCTCAAAGTGGGAGGTAAGTGAAAATACGCTTCACACTCACCAAACTCCTGATGCTGCAGCGGTCAGAAGGGTTGCAAAATACCATGCACACATTGGACCGCCTAATTCCCAGGAGAAAATTTGGTTTGGCGTCATTATTGGTTATTCGGGGTGGGAAAGAGCTTCGTTACCAGGTCAAGATTCAATACCAGGAACCTGTACGCTTTTCCCACAGGTTCTGACCGAAATGCACACCTAGCACTAACGCTGTCGTAATCCTGATGGCTTTATATCATGGGTGTCATACAGGATTCAAATTATTTATTTCACCATCCCCACCGCCCTCCCAAGCTGCTTCTGTCCCAAAATTGCCTCTTATATTTTCTGTATACAGATAGTAATAACTAAAATAACCATGTGGATGGATATCATGAGCCTGGAAGGTAATAAGAGGCAATGACTCCAGTGACTGAAATGAAGGAGAAAAGACAGTTAATGAAATAGAGATGCCTACCAACAACTTTTAAATCAATTCACAGAGGCAATTTAAACAGCCAATCCTGTCATCATGTTTAAAATATGTCAGTTCTGCTACTTTTTCCCCATCTCCTTTTTTGGCTTAGTTTCTTTTGGTTTTCCCTTTTGGTTTAAAAAAAAAAAAAAAAAAGGAAAGTCAAGAAAAACTCACCTTTTTGGGCTCACAGCTTGAGACTGCAGCAAGACAAAAATCTACTGGGACACAAGTGAAGTAACTCCAATGACAGAGTGCCCTGGTTAGAAAATTCCTAATAAATCACCAAAACCAACTGCTGCTCCAATGCCACGTTTGACAAATTGAAAATAAATTGCATCAATTGCATGGGAGCCAGAAGAGCCCAGTTCAATATTTTCTCCCTAATACATCTACAGGTGGTGGGGAGGGGAGATTTTTATTTATTTATTTATTTTTAACTCCAATCGATAGCTTATTCTTTTCCGATACACCACATTCGGTGATGGTTAGTAAATATTCAGCTCTCCAGTTGTTAATGTGCGTGCACACACACCGCAACACTGCATTTCCCCTGTTCTGCCTGGTGCGAGCATCATGTCATTCAAACGCACGCAATTATGAGCTATTTAAGTGAAATGGTTTGAAACCTGAAGTTTTTATTCAGAGACTCTCCTCCTCACACATGCTCCTACACATGCACTCCCTCATCGCAGCTCCCTCCAAACTCACGGGTAAAAGCAGCTTCTTCTCCAGCACTCATTTTTGAGGTGTGTTTTTATTCATCTATATGGCATTACCTATAGCTTAACACCACCAATACCATTCCTTTGCCTTTCTTCAGCTCTAACAGGCCCCACCTGATAACAAACCTCCTGAGTCTGCCTGCTCCATCACAATATTTCCACCTAAAAATACTGTCTATGCATGAATGCCAGCCAAGGCCAGGTGGAAAAAAGGACAATACAGTGATTAATCCTATATAAAGAACACCTCTGATCCCCCTATGCAAACCTCTGTGCAGGCATAGATGCATAAATTGAAAGACTGTGGTCAGACAACGTGATCATTCACACTAAATTAAGCATCACCAAAGTTAAGACCACTAAAGCCCTCCCTGGGCGTACTTGTTACACCACTTCATTTCAGGATCTACAGCGTGCGCACAATAGGCAGAGCTCCTTTAATAAGGAAACATTTAATATTGCGATTTCTCCTTGCTGCTCTATGGGTGGCCCCAAGCTTTATTTTGCTGCACGTTATTCTGAGACAGGGTATTAGTTTTCTCCTGGGCTTTCCTACGGAGCTCATCACTGCAGCACCTGAGCCAAGCAACTCATTAAACGAACACTGTCCACCCTGTGAACGCCGCGAGGGCACGGTCCTGGGGAAAAAAACCAATATGCTGTGATCATGTAATTAAGCCTCTGTAATTAAAGTCTCCTATAATGCAAATGCAGGCTGCATTCAGACATAGCCACCTCCTCCTCCTTGCTGCATGACCCAGCAGATACCATGGAAAAAAGGCAGACCCTGCTCTGCTTTACTTGGCAGCATTAAGGCTGGGAGGACAAGGGACACGTGGGACATGGCCAGTACAAGCTGCCTTCTCAGGGGGATTTCCCAGGCAGATCCAGCCAATTTCTATCCCACCTATCAACCTGTGGTGCATCACAGGCTCGACACCATGCCCAACACAGGGAAGAGTCGTTTTTTTTCTAAGGTGCAAGGGTTTTTCCAAGGTTAGAAAAGCATTTTCATGACCCCAGCAAAAGCAGCAGTCCCTGTGCTGAAGTGCTCAGGCTCTGGAGCTATTCATAGGTCGCTTCTGCAGTGGGTAAAACCAGAGAAGATGGATTTTCCTCATTAGCCTCAATCCTGGAAACGATCAAAGTATCTGCTATGATTTCAGATAGGAAAAACCCAAAGCACCAAACAGCTCTGCTGTCCCCATCCCTCCTCGTCCTCCCCTCCCTGCAGAGCAAACAGAGCCTGCAAGCCCGGGGAGGACATCTGGCCTGGAAATTTCAGCCCAAACACTTACAGCTTGGCATGGTTACAGGCAAGGGAAAGCAGAATCCTATGGGAAGTGGCAGGCAATCTTAACAACAGGTTGTGGGGTAGTGCAGCAATACACAGGGAGATTGGCACAATATTCAAGTCCTTGAGATATCTCCTTCTCCAGGTTTCATATGTGCGTATGTGAGATTTCATATATACAGCTGCAAACATCTCCTGCCTGACTGGGACCTGTTAGAAACAATTTTTACAGTGCTGAGACTCCTCACGGTGCTAAGTCAGTGCGTGTCACCCAGCTGCCAAATGCAGAGCCCAGAAAACCTCTCCAGCCCTCAGCCCTCATCTGTCCTGTGCTGCCGTCCCTATGGCATGTGGTGTCCCAGACCTGGGAGGAAGCCAAACCCAGCTTCCAGGGCCTAGCACATTCTGCAGATGCCAATTTGTGCAATTATTATGTGGAAGCAAGTGAAAAATGGGGTATTTTGGGGCTATGAGGCTGCCCTAAGGATAGCAACAAGTGCCCTATTGCCCTGAGGGATGCAGAGATTAATTAGGGGCAAGTGACTCCACGATTTACGTGAACGAGGTTGATGCACAGCAAGAGCTGGATCAATGGCGTGGAGCCGGGATGTCTTCCCCCGTAGGACCTGGTGAGGTGGTGCTCCACCACAAATCCTAACCCCATCCCAGGAAAACAAACAGTAACTTGCTCAGAGAATTCAGCAAACCCGAATCAAGCCCCCGGGGAGAAAAGACTGTGAAAACACTGCCAGCAAAGGACTTCAGAATTACTACGGTTCACGCCCCAAGAAAAGTGGGCTCTACCACGGCCCTGCTGAAAAAGCCTCTGCCATTAAGGGAAGCATAATTCAGAGTCGCCGAATCCCAGGCAACAAGCCCATGCAATTGTGTTTGTGTCTCTACTCAGGGTAAGAAATTAGTTATCTGCCCAAAACAAGCCGGCAGTTTCAAATGCTGTATTTGTGTAATTTGCATGCCTCAATAATGTTTTATGTATTATGCTGCTTATAAGCTAAAATGTACATGCACGCTCCTGCAAATTTAGGTAAATTATGAATAAATTAAATCTTATCTAAATAAACAAGTGTCTTTTTGAACAGAAATGCAAGCTGTCATGAATATTTAAGTGGACAAGGATAAATCCTCTTCATACAGTGTTACTTCAAAGAGGATTTTACAGCTTCCTGATTTTTAGTTAGTGGAAAGTAAAGAAAAGAAAAGAGGAGGGGAAGGAAAACCTCAGGCCCAGCTATTCTCGGGGGAAATCGCTATTGAGAAATCTGGCCCTGCAGGGAGAGGCTCTTTTTCTGGAGGCCTGCAAGGGGTTTTTTTGTTGTTATTTTCTACCAAAGGAAGACTCTGAGATAGGATTTGCTGGAAGGAAACTCAGTGGAAAGTCGAGCAGAGCCGAGGCGTGGAGCCCTGTGGAAAACCCACACTGGAAAAGGAGAAGAGCGAGACTTTGAGGGCAGACTCAGCATCGTGCACCACCGATGTATTTCTGCATCCAGCACGTTGTGGGGCTGGAAAAGGGGACCCCTGAGTTTTTCGCCTGCTGCGGCACCGAATGAGGACTTTGGGCAGGCGGTGCAACCTCTGGGTTCACTTTTCTCAACTGCACAGGGGAGATAAACATGCAAATAAGACAGCAAAGAAGAGCCAGGAGATCATCTATCTTATCTCCCTGCCAGAGCCATATCCCTCCTAATTGCTCCTCCACCGATGCTTAGCCCTGGTCTCACCCACAACACCAGGGGGCAATATGAGGCTTAATTAACTGAAGCCTGTAAAGAGCTCCGAGATCCTCAGATAAAAGGTGTTATGGAAGGGCAGAGTGTTATCAGCTGGAAATAAACCCTGGATAATCTTCTCTCATCCAGAACTAGATGTCTCTTAATAACATCCCTCCGGCAATGCAGCAGTCCTGATTAAACCCCATCTGGTGCTCCAGCAGGAGTTGTGTGGGCAACAAGAGGGCTGGGGGTCCAGGCAGCAGCTTGCATTTACTAATATTTTCTAACACACACATCTACATTCCCTCACTGTGTTCAACCTGGAAGCCTTAACTCCTCCTGATAGCCCATGAATTCCCCATAGGGCTCAAAGGATTGACATGGGCATGCAGAGGACAAAAACCTTGCAACATTCAGCTGGCGAGAGAACCACCAATGAGCCATCAACCTGCCACTGGCACAAGGAAATGGGATAGTCGGTCCTGCCACAGGGGAATATTATTTTACACGTTCTCGGGAAATGACAAAGGGAGAATTGCTCTGGGGTTTTACCTGGTACCTTGGAGAAAGCACAGCCAATTTTATTTGGGAGGGAAAATAAAAAGATAAGGAATAAAGGTCCCAGTTAAGTAGATTCTGCTGTAGGATATGGAGGTTTACCCGCATTCATGTTGGCTGTACAGCATTAAGGGCTGAAACTGTTGGCCCTCGAGGGAGACGTGCAGTAGCTCTGGGAGAGGTCAGCCCAGCTCCTACCATCTCTCAGCAGCAAGCACCGTCGCTGATGAGCCCGGCCAGGGACCTCCTCATTGAGCCAAAGTGGGTACGATGAAATGAGCTGTGGATACCAAGGGCTGGAAGAAGTGTTTCTTCCACCAACGCCAAGGTTGGGGTATGCCAACGACTCGGTGGGTGCTCCCCCTCTAGCTCCAACAACACCAAGGGAGTTTGGCTGGCCCCAACCTGCCACCCCATCTCAGTGGAGAGCCTTCACTTTGTACCTGGGGAGTATCTGGTAGCCAGTCCCTCTCTCTGATGGCAAAACCACCTTTCCCAAGAGCAAGTATCACACTAGCACATGAGCCTCCAGCATTTGTTTGCCCATGATATTCCTTCCTGCCTGGCACTGTGGCAGTTTAAGAAACAACAGTCCGTAGGGACAAGCTAAAAACACCCCTAATGATCCATCTCAAAGCACACTGGGGTTGCATACATTAAGCAAGCACGTATAGCAGGGTTATCATTTAAAGGTGTAGAATAAGCAAGCTGGCTCAATAATTAACGCATGTGTTATTAGGAGATAATGGCAGTGGCACTGGAACGTGCAAAGCAACTAATGCCATTTCGGGCTGAGCAACCGCAGCACAGAGACACTTAATGGACTGCAAAAGACACTGCTACAAGCATAGCCCAACTCCAGAGACGGGACCAGCACCCTGCGGTAAACCATCACATCAAAGACCCACAGCCACATCGCTTGCCCTTCCAAAACCACGACTTCAAACCCTGCACAGTCCTTTCTTCGCACTCCTCTTCCCCATCCCACCTTTTCTTCCCCCATGGGGTCACTCATGCCCTTTTTAACGGGCAGGGATTTTGCTATGGGAGGGAGCAGAGGCTGCTACAGACCAAGGAAACCAAGTTCTCGTCCAACCACCATGTCCTGAAACAGCAGCAGAAAGTGCTTCCCAAATGAATCGCTTCCCACCCTTGCCATACAGATGCTCCCATACAGCTAGCTGTTCTCATCTTTCATGTTTTGACAGAAACTGGGAGAAAAAGAGGAGGGAGAAGAAAAGATCTTTCTTTAAGGTCTGTTGGCTTGTCAGATCTTAACCTTTAAATCAAAAGTAATTTTTGGAGTCATACAAGACATACAAGCAAAAAGGCTTACAAAATTGGTGCAATTGGATATAGTTCTTCTCTTTTCAGTGCATTCTGCATTTTTGCAAGTTACGTGGAGCAGTTTTGCCTGAGACCAAGGTGCCAGATAACAAAACCCGAGGCCTCTCTCTCAACCCAGCGTCCTGGGGAAGTTGTCAAGTTTTGCCCTTCCTGAAGGATCTGCCACAAGGCTCATTTGCTGAAGGTACTTGGTGGCCTCCCACCTGTGCCATTTCAATTCCATGCTAATGAATTAGTCCCAGTGCTCCTCCGGCCCCTGGGGAAATAATCTCATCCTCGTTCCAGCTCAGTTCTTTATGAAAGCATAATTGAAGTTCCAGCTGGGGATTTCAGCCCAGGAATACCTCTCTTCGGTACCCGTTTGCTGCCATCCCTAGGAGCAGATCACAGCTCGTGCCTGGTAACAGCAGCTCAGAGCAGACACTGCAAATCCCCTGCCCTTCGTGACCGAGCGGCGGCTGAGGCGCCCTGGGAGAGGCTGCTGTAACAAGCAGGAGGACTGGAGCTCAGCCCAGCAGCGCGGAGCCATCCTCCAAAGGGAAAGCAAATTGTTGTGCTTGGCAGAGATAGAACCGCGCCTCTCACCTTTCCTTATCAGGTATGCAAGGCTTCATATTCCCCATTAGCTCCCAGCAACCTTACAAAGGGGGTGCCAGAGCTGGTAGCGGTGGGTTTGCTCACCCCATGCTCTCATTGGAGGGGTCACGGGCTCCGTCAGCCACCTCTCCATGCAGCTCTGGTAGTTTCCAGCCCTGAGCCCCCAAGAAGTGCTGTTTGATAGTAAAAATGCTGACGCAGTTGTACCAACAGAGCAGCGCGTGCAATGGGTCTCTCTGGAAAGCTGTTTAGATAGCTTCTGCTCATCCAGTTTTGTCCCCCCGTGACATTTAATCAATCAAGCTAAGTTGGGAGCAAGCTTGGAGGGGGGGAGAATTAAAAAAAAACAAAACAAAACCTTAAAGATGCGTCTCATTTACCTTCTTCATAGCTTCCAACAAAAACAAATTTGCAGCAGAGGGAGGGCAGGCAAGGGAAGATGAATGAAATCACCTAAGAGAGGGAAATGAGCAAAACCAAAAAAGCGATGCCTTTATTTAAAAATATATACTTGAGAAGTCTAATCACAGAGCACTCAGCTGTGAGGTCTATCCATTATCAAGAGACTGACAACACATACTAGTAGCCAGTCTGGGAACTTTACTTAATAAATCAAAGCTGACAGCGCTCCCAAACTGATATAAAAATGCTCTTTAATGTCTGTGACCTGCATAAGTTTTATTCATTTTACTTTCTAAAATAATAGATGAATAGCAATCGAAAACAATCTATTCTCTTCAAGTGGGAGTCGTACATCTTTATTTTTCAAGTGGGTAGGGAGGCTGGTTATGGAAAAGAGAGAAGTCCCTGGGTGGGGAGGCACAAGGCAGAAGGGTCCGTGCTTGGAGGGAGCAGGCACCTCGTAGGTACATTTTGCTGCAGCCTAAGGAGGGAAGGGACATTTTCAGGTTCTAATGGAGGAGCAGAGCTGCAGCAGAAGCTTGCAGATTTCCTAAATATCTCAGGGACCAGCCCTCTCCCTTATCAAGCCACCCATCGAGACACGACAGCAAGCGCTGCTGAATTTGATCCCGTGGTAACGAAGCATTTACCAGCGCAATGCGAGGAAGACCGGTGCTTCAGGAAACGCTGCCAAAGAGGAGGTCCTGGGCTATTTTCTTCAGACCACCTTGACCCATTACATTTCTTCCCCCTTTCTGCGCAGCTAACAAGTAAATTTTATTGACATGTTAGAGGGGCTGATCTCAGCTCCGCGTATCCCACAGATTGGCTAAAAAAGGCTCCGGATGCAAACTGCATCACCGATGCCTGTCTGTGCACCCGGCCAGGGACCAAACGCCTTGACAATCAACAGGCTCGGCATTTTGGGTGCGTCCCCATGCAAGGCTGCAGCTCCACCCCGTCTCTGCTGAGCGGGTCTTCATGATTTCACGTCATAGCGCTCCCGCCAGCGTGCAGCTCTGCCGCACGTAAGGGAGGCTTCTATATCCTACATTTCCAGTGTCAACAAAATTTCTAGGAAAGAGTAAAGAACTTGAGACAGAAGTAATGAGCATCCCCACGAGTACAGATGACCATCACGCCTCCAAAAGACAGACGCTGCAAATGAAGACACCCTGCATAGCTAGAAATGTTGCTACAAAAAATTAGCTACAGCCCCTTCTGAATTAGTAAAATCTCCCTGATAACATAAACCATCACGTTCCCTGCATTGTTGTCGGTTTTAAAAAAAAAAACAAACAAAACCAAAAGAAACAAAAGAAAATCGTTTCTCAACTGCTATCAATTTCAATCAAATTATGTATCTTGCAGGATCACAAAAAGGAGATTTAAATTGCTGCGTGCATGTCGCTTCCCCCACCCCACCTCTCAGCTTTCAGAAGAAATAAGGTTTGATCTTTTCAAATGTAAATTAAGCAATTTACAAAATATGTATTTTGGCATATCGGCAACTTGGCTTTCAAAACAAACAGGGGTTTTATTGATTCCGCGAACCACCATCAGAGTTATCTGCGGACCATAATTTTCAACTTTAATGAGAAGAGATGCTTTTTATTTAGAATAATAACTGCCGCGCTCCTGGGTTTTGGCCCATGCCCTCCTCTCCCGTCACTGCCTGGCAGCCAGGGACCTGGTGGAGCAGCGGCAGAGAGGGATGCTCCCCACCGCCCCATCCAAAAAAACCTACGCGAGGCAGAAGGGAGCCTTCCCAAAATTCTAATCAGCCTTAACTCATGCTGTAGCTACAAAGTGATTGGGAGGACTGGTCTGGCATAAATCACTATCTTTGCCTGCAAGTTTAATCAGCTTCCAACCAAACCAACTTTCTGGTGATGAAAAGGACCATAAAACAATGGAGAGTGATATCGTGTTTGTTATTGCTGCCATGACCTTACGCTCCGCTGAGGTCTGGGAGCAGCAGTGCCGTAACAGTGACTCCAGCATCTTTCATCATCTCAGCACCTATAAACATTAATTAGTCACCTCTCTCCATGTTGCCGGGCTGGGGGAAGGAATGTACTTCCAAAGCAGCTTTCCATCTTGGTGGGTGCCCCACCAGGTGTCTTACAAAAAGGGAATTCACCAGCAATTGCTCCTGGAAGCACAGCTTTAATGGGAAACCTTCCTGCCTTGGGAAAGCAGACTGGCAGGAGATGTCACCAGGGAAAATTTTGTCTACCTATAAAGCGAGAAGAGCAATTCTGCTTTTATATGCCAGGAACAACAGGGATAAGCTTCTTAACAACTGTGGGATGCCCAATGCTCCATTAAGACAAAGTCCCAGCAGACAGAAGGATCAGACTGAATGCAGGAGACAAGGGAATGTATTGAGCTTAAAATAACATCCAAAAGGAGTGTCTCATGGTTCAGCAAGGAGTCTTGGGTCAAGCTCAGCCTTCGGGACGTTACATCCTGCCTTTCCGCAAATCCTATGCTGATCAAACACTCTCTGTGCATCAGAGCACACATGGGAACAGCAAAAAGGGCAAAAAAAAAAAAAAAAAAAAGCCAGACCTCCGAAAGATGGGAATTACACACGGTAGACCTCCGACATGGATATGCTGAGCCGACGAGGCTCCGGCAGTTGGCTCCCTCCCTGTAGACCTGCAGCCCAGGAAATTAGGCTGCTCGATGACAGATGAGAAGCAGAGCTTTATTAAACATGATACCGGGAGGTATTTTACCTTCTAAACTATCTCAATTATTGAGTTATTGCAGGTTTGCTCCGGCCAAGCACGGCACGGATGCAGAGCGGTGCTGGCTTTCCCTCCGGTGAGGCTCCTGCACGAACTCGCTGCTCATGAAGGGACTCTGAAGGGAGTCCCAGAACAAACTGGGAAGCGATTTTTGGCAGCCCAGCTCGGAGCCTTCACACTGTTTATCTCATGGCAGGGAAAGGCACCACAGCTCCTGCTTTGGTAGGCAGGTAAACCGAGGCAGGAAGAGTTTTATCCTAATCCTGTTGCTTTTATCCTGACGCTCCCAAATACACATAATTTGCTTTATTTCTCATCCCTGACACGAAGGGCACCACAAAAGCACACTGGGAGGATAAGTGTGCAGGGGATGAGCACCAGGCACAGCAAATCAGATTTCCAGCGAGCCTCAAGAGCTGTGACCGAGCTGGGAATTACTTGGATTGGGGTCTTTCCCTGCGGAGCTGCAGTGCTCAGCCCGACTCCCAGCTACAAAACTGGGCAGGATCTAGAAAACGCACAGGGTAAGGACTTTCAGAGACACAAAAAAATATTTGTGAATGTCAACAGTGCCAAACAACTAATGGAGTTTGCTTTGTTTTTTAAATTCCAAACATTTTAGCGTCAGCACTTCTGATAAAGTAATTTGACATTTTCAAAATAAATTCCTTTTGATAGAGCATTTTAAATTCAAATTACTCTAAAAACAGAATGCTAAAGCAATCATGAGGGTTAAATAGTCCCCAAACCCACAGATGAACATTTTGCATAGTTTTACAACAATCTGCTTTAAATTTTTCTTTGTGAAAAAAAAGAAGAAGAGAGCACTCCAATGCTTCTGGCACAGTCTGACCCACGTTATTAGTTTTTTCCTCCAAAGCTTTTGGCTCAGCCACAGAACTGATCTGTTCTCTATTTGGAGCGACTGACATGGTCAAACCTCCCGTGGTCAGTGCATACCCTTTGCCCAGGCATAAAAGAACCTATTTTCAGCCTGGCCCCATTAACACGGGCACGGACCGCCCCCCCCCCCCCCCCTCCTTCCACCTCCCACCCCAGACTTCTTCAATAGTAACATGAATATCAATAAAGCATTAATGAGCAATCTTCCCAGCTTCACCGGCTCTTACTGGAAATAAAACCTGACATCTCTTATGTCATTGACTACCTCTCAGTTACCGCTCGCCTGCGCTGACAGATAACCAATAGCCCCTCGCGTTCATTCGCCTCCCAAAATAGCAGGTTTTCACCGTGGGCCTGAGGCTGTGTCTGGGCTTGAGCTCGCACTTTGGTCAATCTCAGATGATCTGAATCCTGGCCAAGGAATATTCAAAGCCCTTTCCTTTTTTTCTGAAGCAACTGCTAAAGGGTTGTGATTGCTGCCTTGAGAGACGGGTGCTGGAAGGAGGACGGACAGATAATGGGAGAGCAGGCGATAAAAGCCAGGTGCAGAAATTAGTTGTATATTCCTAAACTGAGGATGCCAGAAGCCAAAATTAGCAGTTTACAACATCACCCACCTAGATTTTGGTGTGAAATTCACTGCACAGTTCATATCTTGTGCATAGGCTGCACAGCCTCTATCTACATCGACCTCAAGAGCAGCCCAAAGGGTCACTTTGTGCATAACCAAGTTGCAAGAGGGAGGACAACCTCCAGGGCTGACAGCCATGGCAGAAGGAGATTGCATGGGAAAAATATTTCACCTGCTGCTGATAAGCAGTCAGTCCCAGGCAGGAACCCCCAGGACCGCAGAAAGGCAACATCTCAAGAAGATGGGAAGCAAGAAAGACTGTTGCTGCCAATTGAAAGTGCATGGAGATATAAAGACTTTATATACCAAGCTGCAGTTCAGACAAGACACAAACATCAGCCAGTCTGCTCTCAGCATTAGTTCGCTGCTGTTACGCACAGCGGGACAGAGTCCATCTCTTTGGCACAAGGGTCCATCCTCTAAAGTTGTCCTTAAAAAAGCAACAGAGGGACTTTCACAGGCAAGAAATAACAACATCTGCCTGGCAAAATAGTTGGGCAGCCTTTCACCAGCATCCCAAATGAACATCTCCACCAGCCACAGAAACCTCCTCCTGCAGATGAGACCTCTGGTGATCTCTGGTCCCTGATAAAACCAGTCCAGTGCTGCCTATCTCAGGACTTAGAGAAAGACAGATGGGTTACATGATCCCTCCGGGTCCTCTCAAGCCACTTTTCTTATTCTGTATTTCTCCAGGACCAGGAGGAACTGTGCCTCCAATAAAAACAGCTGATGTGTGTCTAAGCTGCCCTAAAACCCTGCAGGGATGAAGGGTTCACATCCTCCCCGTGTAATCTGTCCCAGGGCTTCACTCTCCTCACTGAGAAAAGGATTTTCCAGATGCTCAAGCTAAATCTTCCCCACTATAATTTGAATATGTGACTACTACTCTTCCCCACCGTGGTCGCTCACAATTCGCCACTGTTTTGCAGCAGCTTTTGGCGTGTGCAAAGGCTGCTGACCCCATCCCCCCACTCTCTGTACTCAACTGCTTGCTGACAACCCCAGAAAGGCACAAGGGAATGTGTTACAGGCATGATAACTACATGGCCTTCCAAAAAAACCCAGCAAAAAGCATCAAAAAACCCAACAAAAAACCACCACCACACCCCCCAAAAAAAACCAAACAAAAAAAAGCCCTACCAAAACACCAGAGGGGAGAAGGACTTGGCTTTAAACCCTCTCCAAAAATCCCACCAGCAGGGAAAATGGTGGGGGGTGAAATCACTGGTGGTGTCTGAAAGGTCTGGCTGACCCAACTCAGTTGGGGAGGGCCCATGAATATCTGGGGACGATGGCTCACTGGGAAATAAGACATTAAAAAGAAAAGAAGATGGAAATTAAAAGAGAGGGGGGATGTTTTTTCACCCCTTTAGAGTCAAAGGCTTCTGGTCCCAGAGCTTTCCCTGCTCTGTTGTTGTAGGAAATGTCTGCAAGAAGTTTCCCCCAACACAGAACATTTCCCTGCATCAAGAAGAGATTATTTCCACCACCCGCCCCCCCCTTCCATACATCATTTACAACATACTGCAGTGATTTACCAAAGCCAATTCAACTCCCTAACACGAAAGCAAGAGAAACAGCTACAGATGCGTTTATCCTTGATCTCTTCGAGAGGCAAGAGAGCATCTCAGCCTTGCATCTCTCTCGCAGCCCTACTGCAACCCACCCGCCCCACTGAAGGCAAAAAGCAGCAGCTCCTCTGCTGACTCATGGCCAAGGACCCCATCTCGGAGACTTTACGTTGTTAGAGAGCTCTGCCCACCCTCCCTAAACCTGGGCTCCCACACAGCGCTTCCTGGAGCCCCTTGAGTCATGCAACGTGTCTGAATTAATACCTTTAGATCTGCTTCACTCAGCAAGGCATGCCACTTCCACTGAAGGCAGGTAGCACATCAACCGATATAAAAGTAATAAAAAAAAAACCCAAACGACCCTGTATAGCTCCATAAGTGGGCTGCTTAAATCCAGCAAGACTGGGTGAAGGCAAGCTAAACCCACTCACGTGCATCCCAGCACTGCTCTCGGGGTGAAAAACAGGCAAGGTAGAGTTGAGACCAGCTTTTAGCTCAGATGTTGTTCTTTATCCTCATCTTAACAGCCACATAACAAGATGAAACAAAATGAGGGGAAAGAGCTGCTGCTTCCAAAGCTGACCCAAACATCAGGCATCTGCAGCTTCCTACAGTCCAGTGGAAAAAGCCTCCTGGGGTGCTGCATCCCTGGCCACCATAGGAAATCCCAGCATTGCTCAACTGCTTCGCAAATTTGCCTCAAGGCTTCCAAACGAGCAGCTAAACCAGCATAAATTAGAGATTTAAAAAAAAAAAAAAAAAATATATATATAAGTATCCAGGCATGAATAACTATTCAGTAGCGTTGACCAGCCAAGACTTTGCACAGTTCCCCAGCACACCAGTTGGATTCCCAGTGCCTCCCGCCACCAGTCGCTCTCTGGGCCAGTCAGACTCCCCCAGGTGAGCCACTGAATTTCTTCTCACAGAAATAAATCCATAAAAGTCAAAATTTCTCTGAGAAAAAAAAAAAACAACTCAGTTTTGACACAATTTTCATTTAGAGAACTTCTTTCCCTTTTGCAAGGGAAAAGTGCTTTAAAAATGTCAAAACATTTGATTTATTTATTTATTTATTTGGAGCAAAATGACATTTCACTTGGAAATGTCAGTTAATTTTTAGCTTTGAAAGTTTTACAAGATGAAGCAGTCAAACTGATTTTTCTGACAATACCAAGACGTTTTCAATGAGCCTGGATGCAACATGTTTTTGGAGAGAAGTGCAGGGTTTGAAGAGAAAAAAAAAATAAAAAAAAAATCAGTGCTATTCCAAACCTTTAAAACAACAATAGGGAACAACAAAAAAAAAATCATTTGAATTCTCAGAAGGCAGAGGAGAAAATTGCCTGCTTGACTGTGCTTTATGCCACGTTGGTATTTACAAGTTTTACTTGCAGCAATTAAACTTTCTGAATGGATTTTGGTGATTGCTAGCTCAGACTAGAAAGTCTAAAGCTGCTCCTCCAATTCTCTTCATCTTCTTAATCCGAGGAGAGGCGGGAAGAAAACAGTTGCTGGAGGAGGAGGTTCATGGGGAAAAAAAACCCAAAACACTCTCAGCTCATTGCACCTCCACCAGCTCTTCTGGAGCAGCCAAGACCCACATGGGCCAACGCGGACAAGGCAGGCAGATGTTTCCCTCACCTTGCTGCCAGCCTAGCTAATGACCTCCCATCTATTGGAGCCGATCAGCCAGAAAAGTTGACAGCAATTTAACGAGCGTATGAACTGTTGCTGATCTGTTCACCTCTCACTGTTAAATAGGAGGATAAAGACCTTTAGCATGGAGTCATTGAAGAGTTTGAAGAGGAAGGATGGAGAGGACCTTCACCTCTCCAGGTCACTGGCCCAGCTCTTTGCAGACATCAGCAAGAAGTGAAGCCATTCCATGTCCTTGTGCCGTTTTGCTAGCCAACGGTATTTCTGATGAGCCCATGGCTTCCCTTTGCAGCAAGAACATTCATGAAGTTCAGAGTAAAGTGCTATCTCCTCCATATGGAGGTCACTAATTGATAATTATTTACTACCAACCTCTTTTCTGGGTGATAAAACTGAGGCACGGGAAGAGCAAGGTCTTTGCCCATGGTAATGGGGATGACCAACTCCATGTCCCCCTCCTGATACCCAACTTTTGGGGCACCCAAATAAACAACTCCAGCCAATGGGACAGACTTCTGTGAGCAAAATCACTCTCGCAAACAATGTTTGTGATTCAGCAAAGCACTTAACTCGCATGTTCTTAACTCCCATCGATTTCGAGCACCGAACGGCTTTGCTTAAGTACTCGCCGAAGACATTTTTGCCAGAGCAGGTCCTCTTAAGAGTGCTAGCGATGACCCTAAGTGGATCATAACATGGACACGCGCGCAGGAATGAGATAATGCTGTAAACTATGACCCCGGGTAAAAGCCAGGCAAAGTCTACAGCGCTCGCTGCCGACAGTTGCTCTCCAGCATCCTCAATTGCAATCCCGACAGCCCCAAAAGCCATGTAAATGCTGCACATAATAATCGCCCGCTAGAAATTTAAAGCTGGCAAGCTTTGTCAATGAATAAGTGTTCCAAAACAGTAAATTAATGAATTCCCCTGAATCCATAATAGATACATCTTTGTTCAGCCACGGAGCTTTGATATAAATTGTAGCTTTTTAGGACCGCACTGTCAGAAGTGTAATATATCACCCAAGAGTGGATCTGAGTTCAAAAGTACATATAATAATATAATTAAGATAGCTTGACAAGAATGTATTTTAAAAGTATAAAATACCTGCAGGTATAATGGCTTCATAAAGTCTGTCAGATTTACTTCTGCTGTGAAGAAATTTAAAATGTTTTACTCTAATGCAATGCAAATTAAGCCAAGGATATTCATATTACACAGTCCTGAAAAAAAAAAAAAAAAAATTACATGGAGAGAGAAAAGAATAAGAAGTCAAGAGCAGACCAAACAAGGTATTTAGCTTTCCAGGGAACTCGGTGGCTCAGTGTGTCAACCAAGACCGAACAGACCAATATCTATCTAATGCATCACTTTCCCACTGGCTGTGGGCAGGCAAAGCAAACTGATGAGCCTCCTTACAGCTTTTTCTTATTATCCCAGATTCCTCACCTCGCATTACAGCAGTGATGTGTTTTATATAATCATTTGCAGGTGGAAAGTGATTTTCTTCCCTTTTTT
>VWZL01000580.1:0-53204 GCA_013396915.1 Stercorarius parasiticus | reverse complement strand
AGAAGTCCATCACAGATGTGACTTCTCCTGTGATGAGCCGGAAAGCCTCATAATGTCTCAGTGCTCAGACCAAAGCTCTGCTGCAATCTGTCGCCTGTGCTTCATTAGTAAACATCAGGCCAACTCGAAACTTGTGCCAAAGAGGGACAACGGAAGTGCTAAACCCAGTGGCTTTTGACCAAGAACCGTTCACTAGCTTCATAACGCGAGTTCCTAATTGCAGTATGACGAGCTACGGCAAACCACGCGCACTGTAGGTGTAGGAAGTGCTGACGAGCACCACACCCATACCACATGGCTGACCATGTAATTTTGGGTACTGGTGTGACTGAGAGAAGGAAGCTGCTGATGTTGAAGTGACTTTGTACCGCGCCAGCTGGACAAAACGCACCCCTGATCAACCGATGACTCTGTTGGACTGTCTTCCCTGTAGCTGACCTTGCCCCAGCTAATGATGTGAACTGTGTGACTGTGTGACCAATGATGTGAACGCCCGTCTGGTGAAGGCTTGTTCTTTTCTCGGCCCCGGCTCAGTCCCGTGAAGGGCCAGAGTTGCAGAGGACAGTGTGCGGACACAAAACTGCATCCAGAGCTCGGTGAGGTCAGAGGAGAGGCACTCAGGCGCTCCGTGGCTGTCAGATCAATCTGTGAGCTCAGCTTTGCTTTGCCTGAGAGATGTGCTTAGCCAGATAAACCACCAGTGAAAAAGTCCTCTGCCTGGAACACGCGTTTTACTGTCCCCAGGAAGAGCATTCTGTGGTCTAACAGCAGGCTTTGGTGTCGGCACGGGCTATCTGGATGAGCCTGGTATTGAGAGATCGGATCTGACGGTCCCTTCTGTCTCGAAGCTCTGGAAGTGGGGTAATGAATTGTTGGTCTCTGTGGCTGCAGAGTCTGGCATCGCTCTGGTGGAGACACCAAGAAAGCGTCTGCCCAGGCTGACTGCTGCCTGTTGTCCTGGCTGCTGCCACAGCCTGTCTGGAACTTCCTCACTAGAGATCTGGGGTGTTATTGGGATATGACTCATGTGGTAGAAAAGGGCCTCAGTATGTCTATTTATATTCATGGCGCAATGTCTGCAATCTCAAGTCTGTCCCTCATTCATTTCCTAGAACAGCCAAATGGAGGTTTGGGTTGTTTTTCTTCCCCATGTGGCAGAGCTTTGGGGACTTTCCAGGCAGTCCAGGGAGGACAGAGAATAGATGCTGTGGTCCTCTGAACAGCCGCTGCGCTGTTGTGGTGGAGGATCCTGACTGTGTTGGGAAGAGCAGAGCAACACCAGAGCTGCTGAAGCAGAAAGCTGGGTCCCAGCAGCTGTCAAAATCACCACCTCTTTTGGGTACCTCTTGTTTCAGGACAATGCCGGCAGCTTGTGCACAAAGAGGTGAACCACCAGAGCAGTTGGTCCTTGTTGTTCCGGCTGCTGTGGCACCAGGTCAGCGGGACGTGACTTCCAGCTTCACTTCAGGAAAGCATTGCCTCGGCCAAGCCACCTAGTCGTCCCTGAGCACCTTTTAGCTGGAGGAAAGCTGCGTGCTTATAGGCTAAATATGGTTTTATTTCAAGTACAGCCTGATGGAAACGTCATGTCTCTTGTGTCTTGGTAGTGTGGCTGAAGCCCCCCGGGATGCCCGGAGAGGTGAACTGGAGAAGCCGGTGTCTGGTGGGAAGGGGCTTGCGCTGAGGAAAAGTCCCCCGTTGGGGTGAAGCGGGGACAGGCGTCTTTCTGAAAGGCCCCCAGGGACTGGTTTATGTTGTGCCGTGGCAATGGAGAGAGGAACTGATAGCTTTTCCTTAACTGAAATTGCATTAAGAGAAACTATTTGAGATAAGATGTAATTACTTGTGGCTCTTTGTTTGCCCTGGTACAATGCCCTGTGGGTTGAACAGCTGTTGGAGAAAATTTACTAAAGCCATTTGTTTATACTGCTAATTTGATGACTTCATGATGGCTTTTTTTTATTATTTTATGTAATTTTTAGAGAATAAATGCAGAGCTCAACAAAACCATCCCTCTCTGGGAAATACACATAGAGCGAGGCTGACGCAGAGGCTTGAAGGCTTCTGAATGGTATTCAATGACGCTAAAACCAGGAGCCATTTTCTATTATTTAATATTGATTGCATCTTCTGTAACTGTGCATATTCGTGCATCTTCTGGGCCACTGTACATGGAGAGAATGAAGCCCCACTAGAATTGATCCTTCACAAATGGAAAGGTCCTTGTAACAAGGACTTCTCCACTTCACAAAAAAGCTGTGAAATACAACCATATTTTACTTTTGACACTGTGATCACATTTTTCTAGTACCAAGCAAAGCAAAAGGCAAATTGCTCCAGAACAAAGAATAAAACGTTTTGCTTATGTGTACATGGAAAGTGTCGTCAGGCATGCAAGAAACGCTAGAGGTTATCAGGAATTTCAAGGGTTGTGCTACAAAAGGCAAACCTGAAAACTGCTTAGTACTGATAGATGTAATGTCTTGTGTGCACTTAGACGTGTGTAAATTGAATAGAAAATAGACTAGATGTTGGTGGCTCGCCATTATAATCGAATGCAATTTTCTTTGGCATTAAGACTTCTATACGACGTGCTCAAAGTAAGACCAGAATAAGCCAGGATCTCCAAAAATACTTCGTTGCTGTCAAAGGCTCAGGATCCCAAAAGAAGCTGTAAGATTTTCCAAGCGGAAGTTGCTTTGCAGGGGATGCTCTTAAACACTGGCTGGCAAGCCTTCACCCAAATGTCGCGCATGAATCCTCTACACATTTGTTTCCTGAACTGGACTTTGTAAGGCAGGAAGAAGCAATTAAAAATCTCTCTGTGATGTACTTATGCTTATCCAAACTAATCTCAAACTAATCTTGAATTTTACACTCTGCAGAGTGGCAAAAGCAAGCTATAAAAAGAAATAACAGCTCCAGACCAGAGGCTTCCGTTTCCTCAGATCTCCCATTGTTAGAAGTGGGTTTAGGGAGGACGGGAGAGATCTATAGCCATTAACAGCACATTAAATTACCCCATTAGGCTAAAGTGTAGAAACGTGACCTGTTACACTTCTTTTTTATTATGGCCATCCTTACGCCTGGGGGGATGATATGTGAGCTGCAGAAATACCAGCCTACGAGCTGTAACAAATTATTGCAAATAAAGGGGCTTCCAAAGAGCTGAGAAAGCTCTTTATGACAGCTTCTTCTCTAAAGAGGGGTCGGGCTGCTGTTTGGACGTCAACAGCAGAGCTGAGCACTCTGAACAGTGGTGTTTGGTGGTGTTCTACAGGTGGCGTTAGAACCGTCGCCGAAATTTTCTTATCAAGGCTGCTATTTGTGTACGGTGTTGATCGATAATGGTGACCAATGCTCCTCTCTGCTGCCATTTATGAAAACATCACAAAAGGACGGCAGCACAGCTACCGCCTCCTGCCAAGATGCAAAGGCACACAATGTTGGCATCAGCTGTGTGTGGCAGGATAAATGCCTTCCATTAGTCCTAATGCGAAGAGAAAGGGAGACTCCTAAAGCTTTCTAGGCCACCCGCGTGCCCAGTTCCCATTGCTAGCACTGGAAGAAAGGGTATTTGAATGCTTTATTTGGCACTGAAAACCTGGACAAATAAGCATTTCAACCTTAGAAGGCGCGTCTGAACATCTTCTAATTATACTGTGGCAATATGTCTGATTAATTGCTGTTATTCCATGTCGCTTGCCTTTTTTGTACAGCCAGGTCACAGCTTTTTCATCCTCCATACTTCTGAAGCGCTGCTTTTCAAGGATTTTATCTTAAAAGAAACTGTACGGAAAGACTAAACCTTCCCAGAGCTATTAATCCATATAATTTATTCTCTAAGTGCTGTAGCAGTATCACTTAGGGTGGTCTAGCTTCTGTTGCTGTTACTGAGGTACGCTTGTTCTTGGAAAAGCAGAAGCGTTTCTGCAGGTGGAGACAGCTTGTGTTTTATTGGGAGCATTCAGGTAGCACCTAAAGGCTCCGAGCAGAACTCGTGGCCCTGGCTGCTTCGGATCCGCGTTGCTCTGAGGAGGGTGGGAAATGTTTTTTCTGGCTTGTGAACATTGCGGAGAGGACAAATATTTTTCCCTGTTCTGCATCAGGCTGTAATTGAGTTATTTGTCATTCCCGTTCCAAAATGTCCTATTTTTTCATTGGGACCGGGCATTAACTTCCAGAAATGGATTCCTTTTATACATTTCTCTGCTATGTTAAAGGCAAGGTCAGTACAGGGGAATTATTCCTCACAAAGGTACTCTTGACAGCAATCATGTCATAGATCAGCCTCCTTTTTGATAAGTGAATCGGGCAGATTCCTCTAAGTATCTCATGCAAATGGATTTTCTGCAGCCCCTAAATGCTATATCTGATGTGTCTCTGATGTGATCTCTCCAGTTTTTTCTACCACCGTTTTAATTAAAGCACAGAAACACGGAGAGCAGCACTCGAAGCTGATCTCAGAGTGTCTTGTGCAAGGCCCAGTGCACCCTGTGCCCTGTGGGAGACAGGGACCCGTCCCATCAAGGAAAACACTCCACATCTGTCTTCTGGCAGGAGGTGGTGGGGGATGCCACAGCCACGAAAGAAAGCAGAGGCCGTGACGATGCGTGGTGTGATCTGCTCATCCCAGTGGATTGTGACCCTCACAACTTCTGCCGGAGATAAGGAAGGAAGGGAGGAAGGGAGGAAGGGAGGGAGGAAGGGAGGGAGGGAGGGAGGAAGGAAGGAAGGAAGGAAGGGAGAGAGGGAGGAAGGAAGGAAGGGAGGGAGGGAGGAAGGACGGGAGGGAGGGAGGAAGGAGCTCCTTTTCTTGACCCTCTTCTTCAGCAAGGGCATGCTGCAGCCCATGTCCATGCCAGCACAGAACGGTGGCTTGTTGGGGACAAGACCCTACCCTGGCTGGTCCTGTTTGACCCTGCAGCGCAGGGCAGAAATTCCCCCCTCTCCTGCCTGCCATTCTCCAGTGCAGCTTCGAGCTTTGGGTGGCACGCAGGGATCTATAAACGCCATCTGTGGTTTTCAGTCGTATGGGACGGGGTCTGAAACCCTACATCAATACTGGGGAAGGCTGCTGAGAATATAAGGCTTCTACAGCAGCAGCGTCCAAGTGCGGCAGAATGATGAAGGGATGCATCCTGTGCTGTGGGAAGGAGCCTGGGGATGAAAAGGAGAGAAGTTTAGAACAGCAAAAAGGTATTCCAGGTGCTGCAGAAGCCGACAGTTTTGTCCACCCCTGCTGTGCTTTGCCGGTGGGTAATTATCAGGGTAAATATGTTTGTTTAACTGGAAAGTACACCCTGTCAAAAATCAAAACTTTACAAGCAAAATGGCTTTGACGCATGTTTCAGTCTCTCTGTAGCTTAAAGACGTTTTGCAGTTCTTCAAGTCTTTTCGGTGCGTGTTCCAGTTCAGAGACTGGCTGTTTTAGAAAAGAACAGAATTTGCACAAAAAAGATTTGTGTTTTTGTTTGGAGTTTTAAAGGGTCAAAATCAACCCCAAATTTTCAAATGGCCTTTTTAATTCTTTTTTTTTTTCCTTCCAGATAACCAGTTTGCAAAAAACCTCAAACTAAACCAAATAAACAAAGAATTCAAGGCTGAATTTTAAACTTGATTTGGAAAGAAGAACAGTTCAGATTCTTCAGTACAATAAATGCAACAAACATCACGTGTCCAGTTGTAACTGCTGCCCTCTCGTTCTTCCCACATTCCTCCCCCGTGATTTGCAGTATTTCTCATGTGTGCCTTCATCTTACGGCAGCTGCATGTCTCCTCACCAGGGGCTGTACTTCCCTGGGTTCCTGGTACAACGCAAGTCCAAGACCAGCATCCTTCAGCTCCTGCGCATCCTTGTGTTTGACAGGTAGCCCGGAGCTGGGGCGGCCTGGGCTCGTCTCTGTCCTGAGCCACTCAGCAGGTAGTTCAGCCTCTGTGCAGAGTGTGGCGGTGATGGGGCACACCGCAATGTAGTCAGACTTGTCCATCCATCTCAGACGAAGGGTGGCAGAGGAGGAGAAACAGGCTTCGGTGCACCAGTGGCTGAAGCCAGTTGCAAATCTTCAGTTAGGTTCAGCAGCGTTATAAGGACCCCAGGACGGACCCCAGGACAGACCCCGTAACATGGGTACGGATACGTAACAAAGGTGATGAGACGACTTACCGCCCTGAATTAAAACGGGGATATACCTTCTCAGAACGACAGCACCCATGAGTCAACCGAAGAATACCCGGGGGCCTATGTAGAGAGCAGGAGTCGACCCAGCCATGCAGCACATTGCAGCAACACGGCAGTTGATTTCCTTCCACATCAGTTTTAACTTCTTAATTTCCATGGCCACGCCAGCTTTGAGAGTCACCCTGAGCAAACATGTCCTGCAGATGAGCCTCTGAAGGAGCAGGTGGAAAGAACAGATCTCTGGCCATAACCTCAAATTCAGCCAAATTCTCCTAATCAGAACGGGCTCTTTCAATGCCACGCTTTTAAAAACTCTGGGCACACTGCAGTCATCGAGATCAACACAGTAAAGTGAGGTTCACAGGAGTCTGTCCTGGGTTTGGACCCTGCTCCTTCTTCCATGACAAGGACCAAGGGCTGGTGGCGGCAGCTCCGGGTGGAGGCCGTCTGCGTGTTCCTCTCCTTGTCGCAACGAGCGACTGCGCCCGTACTGGTGGTGAACGTTAAACACACGCTTCCCCACACTTGCTTCCTGAAAACATAAATTCTGCAAACTGCAGCATAAGCGTTCTCCTGGCTTCTCCTGATAATTGGTTTAATGGATACTAAGAGCTGAAGAAGCAGCGTAGCCTGCGCAGTTTATTGCTATAGCTAATTACAGAGAGCGTACACGTGCAGCATGTTACCAAGAAAGAAGCGTATACAAGTGCACACGTGTAGAAAGCGTCCCTAAATCCTCCTTCAAATGAGAGCTCCGAATGAGATTTCCTGAAGTACTTCTAACCAAAGCCTTTGAACAAGCAATCCAATCTTAATATAGTCAGTATCCTCACAGAGTAACCTTTTACGGCCAGCTTAAAAGTACTTGGCTAGATGTCAGCACCGATTTTTAAGTACTCTGACCATTTTGAGCCACAAAGGCTAAAACCCTTTAAACAAGCTGCAAACGTAATATTCTAATTGATCCCTGTAAGAAAGAGGGGAATTTCGCCAACTTGATAAAAAAGAATCAGCCTTAGTTATGTCAATCAGAAATCACTTGTCTCTCTTGCTCCTCGCTCGCGCACAGTATCTGTTTCCTGAGGTTGCCAAGCCGACCGCCTTGCACTGAAAATGATGAAACCGAAGTGATGGGCAAATACCCATTTCATCCTGCTGCATTTTTTGGCTGCAGCCTGATCTTCTCTAATTAGCTTTCAAATTAAACATTTGCCTCCCCAATACCAACAGTTCTACAACACGTAGAATTAGTCAAATTAATTAGTCAAATTAGCAACAGGCAAAATCATTGTCCTAAGAAGTAGAAGCCATTTATGGGCCAGATCCAAAGCTCAATTGACTTAATTACTGCCTTAGCATTTCCTTCAGCGTGCCTCAGTCACCCCAGCGTTTGTTTTAGGACCAGTTTCCCCCCTGGGCTTTGGCGCTGCCTCACCGGCTCCACAGCTGGCAGAAAGGAGGGTCCCAGCCCCAGGGAGACCGCACTGAGCCTTTCCACGGGAGCGGCAGGAGGTTTTCCTCCCTGTGAGCAGATGAACCCACAGGAGAAGATGCCTTTGGGAAGGCGATCGGTGTGGGGACAGGGAGGTGGCCGCTGCTGGTGGCCGCGGGTGGCTTCCCTGCCAAATTCTGCTGGTCTCACTGGGGTGAGGGGAGCTGGGAAGCCCCTTCTTCTGCTGCGCAGGTGCTCCCTCCGCCGCAGCACCGCTCGTCAGGGCAGGGTCTGGTCTGAAACCCTGCGGGTGTTGTCTAGATTCATCCAGCAGCTCCAGGGAATCCTGCCCACCTCCAACAGCCCTCGGTGTGGGACAGCAGTAACTGGATCACTGTTGGAGAAACGACGCATGTATGTGACCACTGTTGGAGCTCCCCCACATTACAGTTCAGTCTCTTGGAACTTCAGAGGGACTTGAGCTTTCCAGCTTTGTGCCCAAGCGGCTCACTAACCTCCTGGGGCAAAAATAGCACATATGCTCCTATTTTCCAACTAACAGCCCCAGCAGGGCTAAAACCAGCAAGTAATGCCTTCCAGCTGCTGGATCTCCACCCGAATTTATTGCTGGCTGGTTGCATAGTTGGAAAGGCGGTTTGGCTGTGGCTTCGCTTTCTCACAGGCAAACCCAAGAGCCGCCGTCGACATCCCCCAAGGACTGCATCGTAAGGGCAGCAAGTGTGAAAGGAGGTTGCCAGTCAGGGGAAGAGGATGACAAAGCTGAGCAGCAAAAGTTAACCGCAGCTCGGGAGAAAAGGAGGGGATCAATACGCTTACTCCGAACTAATGAATTTCATCCACCATCTGCTTTCTCCTCCCTTCCAAACAATTAATCTGTGTGCCCTTTTTTAGTTCTTTTCTCACTTTCCCTTCCATCTGTCCTCCTGGATCCAGTCGGTTTATTATGGAGATAATTGTTATCGTCAATAAAGCAGCGATTCAGCACATCTAACCCCCCCAAAAGACTGGAGCAGACGCAATGAAGGAATGGGATAAGGTGCTCAGGACGGCGCGGTGCAGGCAGGGACTAACACTGCGGGCAAGAAACTGGTTCCTGGAGGCAATGCCTCGGAAAGCACAAAGCTCCTCCACACGTAGTCCGTTGGCAGCCTGGGGTCCAGAAAGCCCACCTTGAGAAGTTCCGTCTGCTTCAGCTGCTGTGGCTGCACAACGTCCTGCCGCCCTTCCCACGTGTCTCCTCCTTCACAGAAATGAGGAAACTGCTTTCGGCAGAGAAAACAGACGCTTCCCGTCCTCATTCACAGCTGGGTCAGGTGTTTTTTCAGACGTGCAGGGCAGATGATTGTCAAATGGGTCTTGGCTTCAGAAGATGCACAGGAATGTTCAATACGGTTTCAGAAGCACAGTCACCCTTCCATAGGTGACTCAATACCTCTGAAAATCAAGTGCACGTTTTCTGCTGGAGTCAAGCGGATTCAGGTAGGGATTGTTCACAATTTGCATTGCCCAGACTAGTCTGGCTTCTGCTGTACCAGGTGCTGTGTGTGAATCACCCAACAGAATTCAACCCCTGCCAGAAATGCCTTACAACCTCAAAGGTCAGTCTGGGAATAATGACGAGACTGAAGATGATGACGGGCAGGTGTTGGGTGGCACAAACATAGCAGGATGTGTCCCAAGTCTATCAGGTCAGGCTTCCTGCCCGTTGATAATAACCATACACTGCATCGACCTATGCCAGCAGCTCACTGACATTAAAGGGAGCATTTTGCAGCTCTTGGTGCAGTTGGAGGACCAAGTGTGGCTCTTCCGAGGGCATTTATTTCCAGCCTGGAGCTCCCCTGACATGAGTGAGACACTCGTAAGCCAACTGTGGAGCAAGCGCTGGATGCCTAACCATGGAAACGGCAGCTCTTTTTGGCAGCTGGTTACGCTGAAATGTAAGGGAGAAAATTTGCTTTGAGAGAAAACCTTTGCAAGCTACTTGCCTCCAACAGTTTGCTCTACGCAAACCGATTGCGAGTACAGACTCACGCTGAAGCCATTTCATACAGGCAGACCGCTCCTCTGTGTTATAAATGGTTTATGGCCAGTTGCGCAATGAAGCAGGAACTGGGGGAACTGTAGATGAACCCGAGTTTCTAGTCTGAGTCTGTGGGAAGAGAAAAAAAGATGTCATGAACAATTATAATGCCTGACTGGAGCCATAGAAATCGCAAGAGTGGAAGAAAAGATGCTCCATCACTGTTTCCTTGTCTTTCCCCAGCTATTGGCGACTTCTTTAACCTCAGCCAGCAGAAATCAGCTTCTTCTATTGCCTTCAGCCGAGCAAGGTCAGTTGAAATCAAGTGAGAAACCAGCTCCGTTGTTTAAGGAAGGGGAAAGGGCCTGGAGAGTGGGTGCCTGAGGTCTCTTGGAAATGACTGTGCTCGTCGTTGTCCTGAGGTTGCAGCATCAGACGGGGCTCTGCTTTTGTCTGGAAGCAGGTTCCAAAATGAACGACGGGATAACTGCTCTCTGGCAGGGAGGTTAATGTGGCGCAAGCCCGTGCTGTAAAGTTCAAGGGCACTTATGCTTTCTCACAGGTAAAAACTTCAGCAATTTGGAGATGTGTTACCAGTGTTAGAGTGAAAAAAACCGTGCAGGAGCCTGAGAGTTCAGTACCAGCAGCAGGTTTGACGCTGTCTGTGAAAGCAGATGATGAAGGATATATTTTCTTGATGGTTGCGTCTAAGCCCCCCAGGAGGCTCCAAATTCTTGACCAACAGACACCGGGACTGGCACTGCAGACAACGGACTTTACTGGCATTGGAAATCCCGCCGGAGTGAATGGGAAAACGGAGAGCTGTAATGCTGCCCTGGGACTGCTTGCGAGATCAAGGCTCACCATCTGCACAGAGCAGCTTTAAAACTCCTATCGCCCTGCCGTGTCCTGCCCACCGTTCCATGCCCTTGCTCGTCAAGGGGAACGTGGCCGTTTTAGCACCCCAGCGCACTCTCACTGAAAATCCATGGCGATGGTTACGGGTCACCGGGCTGATACAGCGGGCACCTCGCATTGCACCCTGAGTCTCACTGGTGGCACTTCTGTCACTTCAAGAGCATTCGTCGCTGGCAGATGGAGCGCGGGTGCGTGAGGTGGCCATTGCTGAACCCGCTTCCTGCTGAAGGCAGCAAAAACGGCAGAGACAAGGGCCTCCCTGGAGGCAGCAGGCGCGCCTCGTGCCCCGCTGGAAGAGAGAAACATTTCTGTGCTATATTTGTAGAAACTCAGACCTTCGGCAAGTCTCGCTGGAGTGGAAAGAAACAGTCAGACTCATATTGCTTCCCCCCCAGCGCTATGCAATTTACACACACATACAGAAAATACATGCAAGCAACATTTTCTTATGGAGCCACATTTATTTCCAGTTGCAAAAAGCTTGCAAGTGATGCTGAGCTAAGGATAGGCATTGTAACAGAAAAGGAGCAGAGAGGCTCAGGGCTGACTCCAAAGTACAAGTTTCATCGCTGTGGGGGGAACTTCCGAAGCCCACTGAAGTTAGGGTCACCTTTCAAACACCCCCATGAACACGTGGGCTGAGAAGCATCAGCCGTTCACAGCACTTTCCATTTGCTGCAGCGGCAGCCTGCAGAACAGCTGAAGCATCCCCACGCCGTGCATTGTCATTTCCTTGCCCAAATCTGTGTCCAAGGGGCTGCCAGCAAACCTGAAACTGTGGCACGGCGGTGCATTACTTCTTTTCCCAGATGCCACCCGCAAAGCGTTCTGTGGCGAGCTGCATCATTTTGCAACATCTGTCTCTAAACCGTTCAAGTTGGACTCTCTTTGGGACAGTGAAAGCTCCATAGTTTTGTCCAAGCAGCATCCACACATCGGTACAAAGAGCTCAGCCAGCAGGGCACAGGCTTCTTCTTGCTGAAGTTCATGGAACAAGAGCTGTTTTACTGCTGTGGGAGCCCCGTCTTCCCCATGTCCAACCACCATCTCAAAACACCTACAATTCGATCTCTTCCCCTGCGGTGAAGAGGAGACAGACCTTGCCAGGCTCTACCCAACCGCTGGCACTGGTGCCCCTGCAACGTCCAGCCAGGTCTGTAGCACCGAGCGGGCTGCAGCGGTTATGGCAGGATCCTGGCAGGAAAAAACGAAGACTGCAGGGTTTTTTCCTCTCTTTCTCTGGTCTTGATGAGTTCAATAGCACCTCCATGGAGAAGGGAGGTGATCGGACTCCTCTGTAACAGGGGAATCGTGCGCCGCGGGACCTCCCAGGTCTGGCTTTTCCCACAGCTTTTCCTGAGATGCAGCCTGTCAGAGCCTTCTGCTCACAGCTGGACTTTGCTGTCAGATTATTTACATATGAATATCCATCCGTCCCTTGAAGAGCTTCGGGTCTCCTGCTGTAATTATCGCCGTCTGGACTAGTTAAGCAGAAGGCTGGGCCATTCCCCAGCGATGGTCCCAAACACGTTGCAGTACCGCTACCTGAGGGGTTGCTGTAGACTGTGGTATCAGCGTTTCCACAAGGGCAGGATATAAATCGCAGTGGGGGGAAGCTCCCGGGGACACACAGCAAGGGGTGCCTGTGCTGTCACCACCGCCGTGACAGGTCGCAGGCCAGCTACGCGGAGGTCACAGGGACCGGCTCTCTGAGCTTCCCCCCAGCTTCCCAGGGGGGTTTGTGCGGCCAGCGGTGAGCTGCTGCGGCTGCAGGGAGGTGGAGGGTCCGGCAGACACAGGGCTGGTGTCGCGGGAGGCAGGTGGGGGCTCGAGCTGCCGACCGGTGCTCATCCCCCCACCAGTCTCCACCCGGATGCCGCTGCTTTCTGCCGCAGCAGGGCTGGAAAGGTGCCTGGGGGCTCCTCAGCTTCACCTGCAAATTGTGGCGTGAGTTACAGCCTCTCCTGGGGAACCAAGCGGCACCTTTCACTGTGCAGCTGTGGACTGGTCCCAGATGAGCCGCCCTAGAATTTCAGTAGCTGCGTTTATTTTCAAGACATCGAACCTTCGATATTCTGCCCAGCAGAAAAGATCCGGATACATCCATTTCACCCTTGCAGTGAACTGAATATTCCCTCACAACACGCAATGAGACACAACAGTTACAACGGGTGGCGAGCAAGAACGGCTGCTCCCTTTATCTGAAATGAAAACGTTTTCGAAATACCATTGCAATCAGCATCCAAAGAAGGTATCCATTTTCAGGCATTCTTTTCAACACCCATTTATTTTATAAAAAGGGAAAAACCTCCAGTTCCTTGTTCCATATTTTAAAAAAAGAGATCTTTTGTGCCGGGTGAGAAATCCAAATTGCAAGCAGTGTAATTTTACAAAGGACAGATCATCTGGCTGTAAAGTGGAGGGCAGCCTCCTATAAATCTCACACACATCCGTGTTTGAAGCCTACCGGTTACCATGGTTACCATGACATTGCTAGTCTTATTTATAGCCCTGTGCTATATATATTGCTTTCCAGAAGGCATAAAAGGGATCGCTGACTGTGAAGGAATCTGGGAACTGCACATTAAAAAAGAAACGTAGAGGGGAAAAAAAATCTAATTAAAGAGGGGCTGCGGAGGTTAGGTGTTGGCTTCTGCAGCGCGGGGCCATGACTCCGTCCTCGCGTCAGAGCAGCAGGAGGGATGCCGGCAGCCTCGCGGCTCCTTTGCCCCGAGCCACCCCAAAGGACACCCCTGGCGAGGGAAAGCCGGGGCGCCGCTTGCCGTCCCTGCAGACCACTGGGACAGGATTTCCCGGCACCGGTCCACGTTCCCAAGGGAAAGAAAGGGGGCTGTGGGTGGCAAGGCAGTGGGAGAAGGGCTGGGGACAGAGAGAGGAACCCTCCGATGTCTGCGCCCTCCAGGGCTGCACCCTGGAGCAGGCAGCTGCAGACGTCTGCACGGAGCGGGACACATCACCTGCTCTCCCAAGGGGACCGCATTGGCTTTTCTTCCTCTCTGAAGCAGGCTGTAACATACATGTGTGGAGCCATATATGTGTATATCTGGATGCATATAGAATGTGTTATGAAGAATACACATTTTGTTAGGAGGAATGCAAAAAAACCCCCAAAAGAATCAAGTCAGCGGTGACATTTAGGCAGGGACTGCCCTGTGATATGGGCGAAAGACAAGCCTGCAGGTCTGTAGAAAAGAGAAAGAGAAGGGAGGAAGGGAGGAAGGAAAGGAGGAAGGGAGGAAGGGAGGAAGGAANGGCAGTTTCAGCCGCCCAAGGGTAGATCAATAAGATAAATGGAAAATGTAAAGGTAAAAGTCTTGAAAATGGGAAACAACAACCTTGACAGCTGACATGCCAACCAACAAGAAAAAAGGAAGTTTATTATAAATAACTAACATGAGGGTCTTAAATGGTGCCTCCTATAAAAGATTTGGGATTGATAATATGGGTCTGATTGCAAGCAAAAATTCTGAGGAGGGAAGGTCTGCTCAGATTCCAGCTGAGCTGAAACCTCTTTGATGAGCAGCTGAAAATGAGACGGGATTACCTTTCACAAGAGCGTGTACCACAGCTTCAAGACCATTGCCTTAATGGTGAGATTTTGCTGATTCAAGACCTGTGGGAACGAGTGGAAACGGATGCCCGTAGAAAAAATTCTCTAAAGCCTGGCCTAAACAAGAAAGGCGAAGTATTCTGTGACTCTGCTAATGACATTGAGGTGTCCCTTTCACTAACTGTATGACCTTAACTGCCATTGGTCCTGACAAAATGTTCACTGAAAATATTTTAAAATACAGTATTTAAACTTATTTTCAAAAGGTCAGTTATAAATGCCTTCCTCTGAGCTGCCTGTGGAACTGTAAAGCCAGGTAATCCAAAGCTCTTAGACTGTTTTGAGGGGGAAAAACGATCAAGTCGACAAGCAAACGTCCTCCTGAACAGGCATTTAATAAGACAATCCCTGGTGTGGAAACACAGGTGTACTTGGAAATCACTCACCACTTCATTTTCATTCCCGTCTTCCTCTTTGATGATGCCTACAGGCTGAGATTGAATTCAGTCAATTAATGGGAGTACAGCCAGGCCTAGTTAGGGAGTAGGGAAAGAAACACCAAAAGCAAGACAAAAAGGGGAAAAGAACCTAAAGAAGGGAGACAACTAGAATTAGGTCCTGTTTTCCTTGCTCATTTTAAAGAGATTTTTCCAAAAAGCAAAATATTTGCCCTCTTAAGACACACAAGCCAGAAACTGAATGTCCCCAAAAGTACTGCAGATGCATTGTAACTGAGCTTCAGTAGGAATTAAAGTGTCATGGATGGGCTTTTCCAGAGATTTTGCCCCTCAGCAGGCAGCTATGCCAGTCCCTTACAGAAGCAGTCATCACAATATCAATAGACTTTTGCTGTTGTCTCCAAAATACTGTGTGGCCTAATGCCACTGCAATCTTTTGTGTTGATTAAACACAAATTATTGAAGAAAGCAACTGAGGAAATTCCAAGGTAGCAGAGATTACAGTCTCTACAACTAGAGGCTGCCTGTCACTGAATGTGATACTTCTGAGCTGACACTTTGATATAATCCTTACAATCCAGGACACTCTTCTAGGAATCTCGTATTTAGGATCGAGTTTGTTGAAATGCCCAGCCAGGCACACTGGAGAGGGAGTGGGAAAATCCATTTGCCAAAAGGAGAACATGTAAACCTTGAGGTGGCACCAACCAGAGCAATGTTTGCATTCAGTTGTACCTGTGGAATAAAAGAGAGAAGGGGAAATCATCGAAGTTGGAATTCAAAAGGCTTTACAGTAGTCTAAATTTGGTTGTTGGTTTTTTTTTATTTTTATTTCTACAGGGAAACCCTATGGGAAGTAATATTTTAATAGGATTCTATGGAAAAGTGATTCCTGTAGCAATTATTCTACAACACATTTGACTTCTTGATAATGAATGGTGTTTTGCTTTACATTTTGAGTCGCATATGTATAAGTCCTTCTGATCTCCACAACTCTAACTATAAAAGAAAGTGAACTTTTTATGGAATCCTTGAAGGGGCAAGGTGCCACTTCTTCAGGAAGTTGGCCAGCAAAACTCCGACCTGAACCCTGCAAACATGGATTATGCCTTTCCTCCTGGGGCATAGGGTTTCTTCCTTTCAGGCTAGTGTAATGCTCTGACCTTTTTAAGTTGTCCAGAAAAACATGCATATTAAGAAATTAGGTGCTGCTAAGCATTAGCTAGAATGCTGGATCACCCCTAGCAGTGGGAGGCCATTAACCAGTATGGTTGAGATTGCATTTCTGTTCCATATTCGTCCCTTTATTGCAGAATTTAGCATAAACAGAAGTAATGATGCAGATGTGACCAGCTGTTAACAGCAATGTCATAGCCTATGGGCTTCAGGCACTTGCTACCCTGTAGCTTAGACCTGAATTTAGATGATGGAGGCAGCAAGACAGAGAAGGGCTTAGCTATGTGAGAAAGCAATTCTCCTTTTACTGAGAAGGATTTAGGAAGGTTTTGCTTTCCATAAAAATCTGAGATGTTAAATTAGGGTCTGAGATGATATCTCTTAGATATTTTGGCCTGATAGTGAAAGACTATTCATAAAATTTATGACTTCTACCTTCTGGAATGAACAGCAGTGTTCAGTACCCATACAAGAAAACTTCTACCTAAAATCTCAATAATGTTCAATGAAGACTTAATTATCAAACTGCTGAGATGTCTTTTAACACTCCTACTGATTTCATCACGAGTCAGAGGAGGAAGCTTTCAGATGCAAAAGTTCAAAAAAAGAAATGTGGTGGATACGCTTAAGTTTTATAACACAATAGCTGTAGATTATTTAACTATGAGTGCTTTTCCATTTCCTTTCTTTGGAGCCAGAAGAACTTTTGTGTATTGCTATAATTTTCTCAGTACTACAAGCCAAGAAAGTAACTTTGCCTGTTCACTGTTCTTCTTGGGTATCTTCCTATCTGTACCTGTGTATGGAGCTCTCGGCTGTCATGAACCACCTCTGTTTTGCAGCTCCAAAGGTTTCACAAAATCACACAGAATCACAGAATGGCAGGGGTTGGAAGGGACCTCTGGAGATCATCTAGTCCAACCCCCTGCCAGAGCAGGTTTTCACTTGGTCCGCAGAGTGGAACATTCAGGATAAGTTGAGCAGAAAGCTGGTCTTGTTGCTCCCCAACGAAACCTTTTTACCAAAGTGTAACACAGCGTAAACAGAGAATATCATGGTCATCTCCAAGATGAAAAAACAGGCAGGTGTGCACCATTTCAAGCACTATGAAAGCAATCACATAGTAAAAGAAGTGTAGAGTACCAGCAAATTAAAATAAATGTTAAGCTACTGACATACTGTTCTAAGCAGACAATAGTATGTGAAGCAAACCTGCAAATAAATATCATTTCTACAGCTGAAGTAGTTTAAAGTGATGTAGACAACACAAGAATAGTACCAGAAAATGTCAAAGAGGCTGAAAGAAAAAGAAGCACGTTTCTCACCTCTTGGAAGCTGTGGGAGAATATGTATTTAAATAGAAATCCTTGCAACTAGCAGCTCCAGGGCACAGTGGCTCTTCTGGTAGGACCTGATTTTTTTCTTGTAAGTGTTCCTCAAAGTGGTACTTTACTCTTGTAGAACTACTGCTGTTCTCTCTATTTGCCACCACTCCTTTTACAAGTGTCAACTCTTTAGCATTAGCTACCTATTCACCAGTATTTAGACTTCTACAGTGTTTGTAAGCTTTCTTTGTCAGAACAAATGAATGAGATTATCCAATATAATTTACTTATACAGGGACCCTTTTCCATTTCTAGTCAATTTCCCTTCCCGTCTACTTGGCAAGCAGTCTTTTTGATCATAGGAAGCTGATATTGGGCATCCATCATGGCTCCAGACTGCCTTTTATCTGCCAGGCAGTACTCAGAGAATGATCTAACCTTTGGTGCAAATTAAAGCAGCCTCAGGGCATGCAAATTTATGTTGTGAGGAAGGGTTCCCTGAGGACCTGCTGAAGATCCCCAGGTCCCCATTGTGCTCCAGCTCTGCATATGTTGAACATAAAACTCCTTCTGTGACAATCTCTGCCAAAATTCTCTGAAGTGTCCTTTCGTGGCATAGAAGGGATGATTTATATCCATCTCACTACAGGCAACAGGAATATACCATAGAACATCTGACTTGGTACTTGGGTTAGAAAATTAGTTGTATGCTGATTATCTTGAATTTCCTGAAGTGTTTTTTCCTTCTACCTTTTTAAATATATCTAGCAGTTATTAATAGTCAGAGTGATAATAAGGACTCTGTATCTCATAGTAAGTTTTTGTCAGTACTGTTATCCTGAGAGCAAAAGACAAAAGCTTGTGCTCTGGAGTTACTGCACATTGGCACACAGCACCAAGGCAAAGGTATTAAAAAAGTCCCTTTTCTGAAAGATTTCTGTTTCTAACTGGATCTGGGAGAATAGCTTCCTGGTTTGATGCCTGGATACAGGCAGTTTGACAAACCTGTTTTGATTGGTATCAAAACCCAAACCATGTATTTTGACAGGGGTGGAAAGAAGAGGGCGGCATGGAAACTTTCCAAATTTTGCGAAAAAATTAGGAATGATTATGAGTTTGGATCATCCCTAAGAAGAATGACCGAAACACCATATATTAGACTGGGGAAGCGCAGGTGCCCTGTGTATGAAGCAGCCCTGGTCTCGTATCTCTTCTGGTGCAGTGATTTGCTGCAAATTAACTTTCTTGACAATGTGAAACCCTGCGAGCTGCCTTTCTCATATTACCAGGTATCATTTTCTCTCTGTCTTCTACGGAAATTTCTGCTTCTCACTCCCCTGAGCATAAAAGTCAAACAGGAGCTTTGCTGTGCAAATACCTGACGAATGAAAACTCCAGTACTTCCATGAAACCTTGACACCATGAACAAGATGGAGCAAGGAAAGAAAATTTTTCAAAGACAGAGATTCTCTTTTCAGAAGGACAGTAGCGTAAAGTAAGACTTCACCACAGGAAAGGATTAAGGACAGTTGATAAAATAATAATAACAACATGTTAGGCAATAAAGTGATCAAAGGGCCTAGTTAGCAACAAAAGTAATTGCTTTCTGTTTGTCTAAGCACAGGCTGTGTCTGCTGTGTCCTATAAAGAGTAATTACAAATGCCATGATGTTAACCTCCAGTCTCCTGAGACATCATTGAAAGCAAGGTTGTATGGTGTCTTACCCTGGACAAAAAAAGTGCGTGTTTTAAGTAGGGAGCATTAGACTGCCACTGTGCTCCCACAAAGGTCGACAAGAAGTGGAGTCAATTCATTTAGCAGATTGGTTTGAGTTCTCAGGAAAGAAGGAGCACAGTCCTCAGTTTTACTCCCAAGATTTACTCAATAGGGCTGATGCTGTGAGCATGCAACTGCCAGCCAGCAGGAAGGCTGTGGGTGTGAGTCAGGTATGCAGAAGAGATAGAAGACAAGAAGGTGCTTTCTTAAGCAAGCTGTTTAATTCTTTATGTAGCCTAATTCTTTTAGGAGCATCAAGGACTCAATCAAGGTGACCATGTAAAGTATTTCACCATATTTATTAAATGGAGAAACTACATTTTTTTGTATTAAGTGGTAAACAACTGAGGGAGGGAAACAGCTAAGTCCACTTTTGCAACACCTTGTTCCCCAGTCTTTTGTCTGTGACCCATAGACTATGAGCTACTCTGTGCTGCTGCTAGTGTCTAACACTTGTACAGCTGACAGAGGTAGAATCCCCTTTCTTGTGTGCACTGTCTCTCTCACTTTTAGAAAAAATGCTACCACATAGTGCATCCCTAAGTGCACATATTTGATCAAGCCAGCAAATCAAATTATGATTTATTGAACTGCATGAAGTAGAGAAGGAAGAAGCAGGGAAGAGAATAGTGTGGGAAGAAGGAAGATAAAGGAGAATTGTTCCCTTATGAGATACTGTTAAAACTAATTTATGCTGTTAGGAAAGGAAGGAAGTTGATTGCGTCTCAAAGCTATGAAAGCCAAAAGTATTGCCTGGGTCAAGTTGGGGAAAGCTGTGTATGTATCAAACTCTAGGATATTAATAATCAAACATTTTCAAGCAAGAAGATTACTTCTTTCTCACGCTCTCTAGATTTTAGTTCAGTATCCTCTCAACTAGCCTGTGCCCTGCTTCTATAACTCATGGCTTCTGCAAGGATAAGGCACCTTTTTTGCCCTCTGTAATGCATTCACTTATGGCTTTGATGAAGCGGTGCACATCAGAATCCCTTGCTTGTTTCTGACTTACTTCCCTGCTTACTGATTTATGTATTCTCCAGTCCTACAGCTGGGTCTTCCCAATTTCTCAGGCATAGAAGTTTCCATGGTAACCTTGTGAGTGAAGGTAAAACTGTGCTGGAAATCAGTATTAAGCCAACAAGCCACTGATGTGCAGAAAAACTGCTGAGGACCCAGTTATGAAACATTCTGGCACAGTAATCTGCAGATCCTGTCTGAGGCATTGATGGATTTCTGATCTGTACTTGTACCTTTTTTTCCTTTTCCCTGTTGTCCTGCCTCTTTGTCTCTCCAGACCTAATGTAGCACCCTAACTACATTGTTAGGACATAACAATAAGACTGGACGAAAACTAACTGAATAGCTCTGTGGCATATTTTGGAGAATGGCAGCAGTGGAGATACAAAACCAGTTCTGCGCTTAAACAGAATTATCAAAATCAGGGTGTCTACAACCACTCCTGCAGACAAACCAGATTATGGGTTTAAGACTTGTGTAGCCCTGTGCCACAAACTGAACTGTTTTCCACGTTGCTAGACTTATTCTGCTAGCTCAGGCAAAGTCACCACCTTCAAAGATCACTCTGGTACTCTCCATCATCTCCAGTCACAGCTTGAGGTGGGGTGTTTTGTCACCTTGCCTCTTTCTAGAAAACACCTTAACTGTGCAGTCTGGTGCTGGTGCAGGACTGCTTGTGTGTGAAGAGGGCAGGAGAGAAGGAAACAGCAGCAGTTCAAGGCTAAGGATGATGCTAAGAGCATGTGGGGCTAGCAATGGAAGAGGCAAGCAATTGTGTTTATTCCTACAGAGGGACCACCTGGTCACAGCAGCATCCTGGTGAGAACCTCTGAAGCGCTATCCGCAGGAGCAGGCCTCAGCCCATACTCAGATGTTCTAGAGAATCATGGAATCATCAACAGGAATAGGGAATTTGGCTAACAGTATTATCTACTGGCCTGGGAGAATGTAGAAGACTCCATACTACTACTGACACAGACTGAAAAATATTAGATAGGGAGGGAGGGAGATACATACATACATACATATGTACATTCATCCACCTTGAAATAAAACAAAACCCCACCATATTTATATGCACACCCCTGCAAGGAGGAGGTATTGGCCAAAGCCCCAGAGTCCTTGTTCAGATCACAGACCTATACACCCAGCCAGTAGGTGGCAGAGAGCCCAGCTGCGTGTGTGCTGCGGCTGAGCTGGTGCCGTCATCCCTGAAGGATGCACTGCTGTGGCAGCTGGTGGAGCAGAGACAGAGGGAGGTGAGCCCCTCCTCAGCTGGCACTGCCCCTGCTGAACTGCAGCTTGTCAATTCAGCCCATAGTTGGGCTTCACTTTGAAGCTGATATTGCAATGCACAGGGTGTGATCCTCTTCTTTCTTTGCTGTAGGTAGAAGGACTGTCACCTTACGCCAGTGCGCAAGAGTCTAAGCCAGAGAGGAGCCAGTTGCTGGTGGTCTTGTTTCCTAGGTCTACGTACTCCTGCTAATAGACTCACATGATCATTCACTCTCCACAGATAGCCGTGAACTTTGAAAATTTTATTCTTTCCACAGCTCTGTCAGAGCTCAAGGGGAGAGAGCATGTGGATTTGAAACTGCATTTCCCTGTGCTTCTGCTTCCAAGAATCACTGCGGGCTGAGCACACATTTTGCCCAGTGTGGTAGGACTTCCCTGGTCAAGCTTTCTGTTACTGAGTGAAGTTTTTTCAAAAATGTTCTGGGGTCCCAAAAGGATGGTAGAATTTATTAAAACAAGAAAACAACTCAAACTGTCCAAGTGAAAAATACCTGTAGCTCCCCTCCAGCAAAACCTGACACGACGACACCATTGATAGCAGGGCAACAAGAAATTACCGGCACAATAATTACTGGCCCAAGTCACAGTGCCAAGCAGACCTACTCATTCAACCACTAACAGGAAGGCTGAAGGGAGGTGAAAGGAGCTGCTGCCTCTTTCCAAAATATAGTTTTTCACGCTTTGGAGACAAGGTTTCCTTAAAGCACAATGGGTCCCGATGAAGGTGACTGCAGTTTCACAGGGACAACAGAGCTATTCATGACTCTGGCTTCCTACTACTCGTCTGTGACCAGTGAAAGCATGTGCAATCAGTGGAGAAGGAACCATGTTCTAACCTGTTCCAATATTTATTCTTTCATGCAACTCAGAGTATTTTCTTTTAACAACATGAAAGCTTCTACGCTCATTCTGATTTTATGAGGTCATTCAGCAGCAGTGTTTTCATGGTTTCTTTTTAAAGATTTTTATCTGCAGGTTTACTAATTCTCTTGCATGATCCTCTTAAACCCATAAATCTAGAGTAATCTCAATAAAAACATTACTTAAAGATGAATTTGTGGAACTCTAGAGGAAACACAGGCACATGTAACTCAGATCTATTTTAACTCTTAGTGCTTTTTCTGTATGCTATGCAAAAGGCAAGAGCAAACCTAGTTGTGGAGTGGACTGGGATGTCCCTGCAGGCCTGGAATATCCCCTTCCCTGCCCCTGCAGGGCTCAGTGCTAGTTACTGGCAGATGTCAGCAACAGGTACACCTGGTTTTCAAAGATTCCCTTTGTTGTGGGAGTAAGTTATGAACCTAAAGAAGAACAGTTTTCCTGGTCTGGAACATACTGATAGGAAAAAAGCCCTCACCAAACCATGAAAGAGTACTTTGGCCTGATGTCTTAATACAACAGGGTTTCTTCAGGTGGACAAACTGGCTAATGGGCTCTGAAGAGGGATGGAGTGTTAATAATTTTTAAACCTAGTCATCACTGAACTTGCTTCTTCCAGAAAGGGAGAGGTCTGACAGCTGTCACGTTCTGCAATATTCAGGAAAATATCTGACCATGTGAGAGGGAGGCAGTGAGAAAGACTTGCTATGGTCAGTGGGGGAAATCTGGAGCAGAAGCTGTAACAAGAATGTATGTATATAGTGAAAGAAAACAGCGTCTCTGAGGTGTTATCTGACTGCTTTGTTATTCATTGGTTCTGTCCTACTGATGCGTAATGCATTTGCTCTGCATTTGGTATTACCACAAAACCAACACAATCAAGGATCACTAATGCACTAAGCTGCAAACTTGTGTCTCCATCTGCCAGGGATTAGCCGCCAGAAAAGACAACTGTTTTTGCATTAAATGCTAGAACAGCAATTACGTCTTACAATAAGGGCTGGAAAAATCAGGTTGCATTTTGCTCCTTTGATAAGCGACAAGTTTCTTGCTAGCATTGTCCTGATTACTTGACCACAAGCTGCATTTTTATAGCTCTCTTGATCTGTGCCCTTGAACAGTCTGGATAAAAATGTGCAAAACATTGTGTGATGCAACCTGGAGAGTGCAAAGCAAGGATCTGATGTTAATTACTGTGACAATAGATGTATGCAACAGACAAGATGACAGAGATAGAAATACAGCAAAAGAGCTGCAGAGAAGCGTCCCATTGTTGTAGGCATATGTCAGAGTACTCCTTTGTTTCTGTCGACATCAGCACATTTATGTGTTGCAGTGGGAATAGGCGTGTAAACACACTTCAAGGAGCGGGCCTAAATGACCACTGCCTTTTCAGTTTGGTCTTAATTTATGTTTGTGAAAAGCAGGTGAGAGATTATCATTCTGACTGCATCGCATGTAGCAGTGCTGGTATGAAGTCACAAGTGCCGAGGCAATGCGGAATTCTGTCCCAAGACCTGCATTATTCTTCCTGAATACAGTCATTCAAGGTTTCTGTTTCCAGATTCAGTGCCTCATGGCTACTTGGTCATCTGAAGTAGTGTATTGTCCTCTGATACTCTTTGGCTGGTTCCTAAAATCAGAAAAACAAAGCAGCCTGATGAAGTTCTGTCTCCTCAGAATGCTTCTTGGCCTATTCTGACATCCCCCAGCACTTAACCTCAGCAGTAGGACATGCTAAACAGTTTGTCAGTGTTGTTGCAAAAACTGCTTTACAGAATGTTTTGGGGTTTTTTTTTCTTTCTTGTCCATTCTTGTGGAAATTTGCTGTAATAGACTGTAAATAAATGTATAGGTAAAGTCTACACTGAAGCTTCCTGAAGCTTGAAGCTGCTCATAGTAGTAACAAAGTGTTTTCCTATTTCTTAATCAGTATTCTTCTAACCTTAACAGCCAATTAAGAGACCACATACTGTACAGGCATCAATTAGCAGGATGCTTTTTCAGTGCTTGAATTAGCATGGCATCCAGGAAATGGTTGATGAACCAGTTAATCTGTTGCCTAGTCATTACGTTTACATGCATTTCTGCAGACTTTGTGGTCATCTTACTGCCTGGAAAGATACACTGAAGGAAAACCTTCCTTCTGAATCACAGCTCTGACTTTTGTAGTTCATCTGTGTTTCAGCAGCTGCAGGAGGAGGTTATATTCTGTGCCACTGCTACTTCGTTTGAAGCCTGCCTAAACTTCACTGATAACTGGGGTGAGGAGCTTGATTTTGCCATGTCAGAACAAACAGGGGTTGTTTGGGTTGAATGTCAGGTCTCCCAGAAAGGGAAAGACAGCCAGAGGTTTTGTACAGTGCTTATTGCTGTGCAAGCAAAAAAAAGTGGGGACTTGTCCTCAGGAACTTGCAGTCTAAGACTACAAGTCTTAGACTGCACAGGCAGTGCGCTACAAACAAGTGAATAGTTCAATAAATAGTGGAATTAATATTGCTTGGTTTCTCTCCAAGCTGATAGATGTAGATGGATATAGAGGACGATGCAAGTATTGGCAAAAGCTTTGTTTGCAATTAAGAGTGTTTATAAAGGTTTTTCTCACCACCTGGATCTTGCCTTATCATCTTCTTCCCGTGGTCAGCAGCCTTTTAGCAGAGGCTGTGTGTTTTCTCACTGCTGCACAGCCACCTACTAGCAGCTAATCACCTTTTTGGCTCTCCTGTCAAGCTGAAAATGACAATGGATGCAGAGGTGGTCAGTGAGACATCCACAGTCCTTATTTCTGTAGGAAACCTAGCTAGGGCAGGTAGAGTGGAAGCATAGGAGGTAAATAGATGTGTTTGAACTGGGAGCTATAATTGTGTTCTCAATTTTTTGTTGTTCTCGGATACTTCATTGTGGTATCCAGGGGTCTTCCATGTTTTCATCGGGCAGAGGCAATTGATGGAAGCAAAATAAATTAGTCTGTGTTGAACTCTTTGCTATTCTTGCACAGAAGAGAGTAAGGAATCTCAAAAAATTATTTTGATCTTGACGGAATTTTCCTGGAAGGAGAACTTTGATTTACTGTTGTTCAAATCGAGGGTGTTAACCTGAGTAGTTGCATGAGATTACTTAGATGAGTTATGGTGAAAGGAGAGCGTCCTTAACTAGTGAGAACTGCCGTGTGAGATCTTTACTCGTGTTATTGCAAGGAATGGCACAGACCCATGCATGAAGTTGAGGGCTGGTCAGCCAGACCCAGGACATGAGAATCTGTGTATAAATCATGTCAGACAGAAAAGTCAAACGCAAAACAAGCAAACAAAATCACTGTGAAGCAGGTGGGATTAAGCTCGAAATGACACAGATGGACTTGTTGAATGTAGCTTTGAGGAGGTGTATTCCTTACACTTAAAATCCCCTAAAATATGATGTCTGGAAACTTCCCCATCTTCCAGAGTAAGGAGCAGAATGCAGTTTGCACTGACAGCCAGCTGTACAACAGTCTGTTTTTACAGTGAAGGTTAAAACTGGGCTAGCTTTTATAAAGCCAGAGAAGCCCATTCACACCCAGACACGTGGGCAGTATGGCTGAGGAGGAAGCCAGCTGTCCTTGCTATCCCAAAAGATTAGCCTGGGAAAACAACAGAAAGGCAATAAATGAGCAACCTTTAGTAAAAAATGTTGATAAACAAAATGCTAAATTGTTTGACAATGCAACCTGATACTTAGGCTAGTGCAAGAGTAAAACTCATCTATAAAAGCTCCTTGTTTTGCCCCTGGTTAAAGCTGGCTATCTTTGCTACTGTCAAACAGAACAGCGGCATGCATAGCATTCTGGTCTCCTGATGTGAAATTATGACAACTCTGAAACATACTCAGGATTTGCATTGGAAAAGGAGATGAAAAGCACGTTTTTTTATAGATTTTAGTTCATGCATGCTTATTGTTGGGGATGTACTATATAAAGCCAGCTAAAAAAAAGACCCAAATGAATATTAATTCCAACCTCCCCTCTTGCTACTTGCAGAGGAAAATATGGCACAGATGCTGTCAGCCTGCAAGTGTCAAGGCAAAAAGTGTGTCTACACACTACTAAGACAAAGCTGTTATAAATGCGTTGTTTACTTGTCCATTTTAACTTCATATTCTAAACCATTTTAACACTTTATACCCATTTTTATTGACCTTGAAGATCTTTTATCATAAAAACAAATTATTGTAGAAGAAATATCAGCTGTTGAACAGAACACAGCATGCTATGTTGCAAAATAAATTACAAGACAATTAAAAGCAGACTCTAACTAGATCATTTGGAGCATATTCTGCACACAGGTGGTAGTGGCTGTTGTGTGAATGAGAGGTGAGGTGCTTCATAATGCCTTGTTAGTATAATCTTGTTAGAATGAGTGTTTTTTTCGCCTTTTTTGATGGACCTGGGTAGCAGCAAGAAGCAACATTTAAATGCACAAACTAGGCTTAGGGATCTGCATCAGTGTAAGAGTAAGTTTCTTCTTCATCATGATCCAATCAAATATGAGAAAAAACTTCTTTACGGTGAGGGTGACAGAGCACTGGAACAGGCTGCCCAGGAGAGGTTGTGGAGTCCCCTTCTCTGGAGACTTTCAAGACCCGCCTGGATGCAGTCCTGAGTAATGTGCTCTAGGCAATCCTGCTTTAGCAGGGGAGTTGGACTAGATGATCTCTAGAGGTCCCTTCCAACTCTGAAAAGTTCCATGACTCCGTGATCTCTCTACAGTGTTTTCACTTCATCTGTCTTTCCAAAATGTCCCCAAGTAGTATTCAGGACCTGTCTCCTGCAATCTGTCTAATCCACTGGAAGGTGAAAGTATCTATCAGGAAGATAATTCATGTTTATTCCTGTGGGTCAGCAGTAGCTGGAGAAGGACTAATAATGCTCAGCCTGGAAACAGTCCATCAGACTTTTATTACAGGGACATCTTGCATTTTATGCCTGCAACTTCCAGCAAGTGCTGGTGAGATGTTAATACCTCATGAACTCACACCATCAGAGTTACAGGTGTACAGTTGTGAAAGACCTATACCAACCTGTCTTGAATGGGCAGCTCCTGCCGATTTTGATGTTCATGTGGCATCCTGGCATTCTCACGGTTCAGTGCTGAAGGACTGGAGGAGCTGATTGGCTGTCTTGAAGACTTCACAGCTATGACCTTTCGACATGTACTGCACCAAATGCATTCTAAAGTCTAGGTACATTTTAAACTTTGTTGTTACACTCCAGTTTTCCATAAACTGAAACTGTCTTGCAGAATTCTGTCACATTCTGTGCTTTATTAATGGCTCACGAAGTGTTGTCCTGGGTCTGGAGTTTATCTTCTAGCTGGATAAAATTGAGGAGAAAACAGACTTAACAGCTCTCCAGCTTTTTTAGAAAATGCAGAAGTAGTATTTTTGCCTGGAGAATGTGATACACAGCCACTGCATCACACATGGTCATCTGGTGCACAGTACAGCTCTAGATGGTGGAGACTGAGGGATCTTAATACAGTTGATCGGAAATCCCATATCTGAATGCATGTAATTGCAGCGTGAGAGCTCTTGTTGATATGCTCAGGTCTGCACATGTCTTACTTCCACAAAACAATGTTTGGGAGACAGGCTTGAGGAACATGTGCCTTCATCAACCAAACCATAAGGCAACATACTTCTCCAGTAGCTTCTTCAAAAGCACCTCCATCAGTGTTTCACTAACCAGTATCACTGAGAAACTTTGAGAGAAGCCACTGTAAAAGTCATATGGATGTTTGATAGAAACAGGGGTATGTGATAGCGAGGGAAATGGTAGATGAAGGGAATGCAAGTGGTGCAAAGAAATTTGACATCTTTTAAACACGCACAACATCTCTTAGCACTGAATACTGCATTCCAACACTTCAAACACAAGACTAAAAAGTAACAGTGTATTTGGCCTATGGCCCAGGTCTTTCATCTTTTATTTAATTTAAGTTGGCTTTGTTTCAAGGATTTCAGCAGAGGTGTACCAATTTCTTTTTCTTGAGAATCTGGCCTACCACATTTGATCACATTGCTCTGTTTTTGTGATTTATTTGGTATTTCATGTCTGATGATTCTCAATCTTCTAAATATCCTAAATTGTGACGGGTGTTATTTTTAGGAAGAAGGAAGGACTTCAGGAAGTGTGTACAAAAAGGAAAATTATTGTTTTCCAAAAGAAGCTGCTGTTTTAATGCACTCTGGCCAGTGGCAGAGGCAGAGGCCAGAGTCTCTCCTGAGCAGGCAAAGGAAGGAGACAGGCCTTCTGGGCTGAAGGACAGTGCTCCTTCCCAGTCCATTTTAGAAAGCAGCACATCTCTTAAGGCAAGAAATTGGACAGCATTGCGTGTGAGCAATGGGCAAACCTTACTGAGTTCACAGGCCTGGGAAGGCATCTGAACAATCTCTTCATTTTTCCATCCTTCTCACCATTGTTGCCCTCTGAAACAGAAAAGATAGCACTTTTGCAGGTGGCAGAAGAGCCTGTTCTTCCCTTTGTCTGTGACTGTAGTGCTTTATAGACCATAAAATTCTATTTATGCGGCCTCAGTGCCCTTTAGATGTCAGCCTCTCTGATGCAGATCTTTTCCAGGCAGATTGTTTTTCTGTTATTCAATGCCAAACCAAAGACATTCTGCATCACCTCAGCCCCCTTCCAACAGTTCTCCTTTTGTGCACGCTGATTTCTGCATATTTAGCTGAAGGCATGATCACTGAGGATGTGATGGAGAAGTGTGTCCCAAAAGAAGGAAAGCTGGGAGGAGCAGAGAAGTATATAGCTTTTTAAGTCACCAGTATTTTTCTACACAGCTTTATCACAATAAATTTTAAATGTTTTACAGGTTTATTGTTATTTGTGTATTAAGCTGGTTTATTTCTGTGGAAACACCTCTTTTTTCCCCCCAATTTCCAAGAAGTTGCACACACTGGTACCTCCCAGCTTGGGGAATGCAGACTGTGCAGTGTTTCCAGCGTGGATGACCCTGAAGTGCCCACCATGACCAAGCAAGTCTCGGAAGCAATGAGTCCTTCTGCTGCAGCCATTTTCCACCTAAGCCGGTGAAGAGCCTGGCGAGTGAGAGCGTCCGAGAGTCGTGCAGAAACACTGTGCCTCATGGGGAGACCTCATAGCAGCTTTCCAGTGTCTGAAGGGGGTCTACAAGAAGATTTTTAGAAGATCATGTAGTGATAGGACGAGGGGTGATGGCTTGAAACTGGAAGGGGGTAGATTTAGATTTGATATGGGGAAGAATTTTTTCACTATGTTTACATTGGAACAGGTTGCCAGAGAAGTTGTGGATGCCCCATCCCTGGAGGTGTTCAAGGCCAGGCTGGATGGGGCTTTGAGCAACCTGGTCTGGTGGGAGGTGTCCCTGCTCAGGGCAGGGGAGTTGGAACTAGATGATCTTTAAGGTCCCTTCCAACCCGAACCATTCTGTGATTCTATGGCTTGCCGAGGATTTCCCACACAGGCCAGCTTCAATGGTGGGGTAACTCTGTCACGGTCCCTGTCAGCTATTTCACAGATGCGGTATCTTTTTAAACACTTGCTTGTCGTTCTTGCACGGGTTCCGCTAAAAGGGACAGCTAATACCGCACCGCTGAGACCGAGAGCCGCTGCGCCTCACCCCAGGAGCGCCGTCTTGTGGGCAGGCGGTCATTAGCCGCCCGGGGGCGCCATCTTGTGGGCAGGCGGCCATTAGCCGTGGGCGAGCTGGTCAGATCCCCCTTTCTCCTCAAGAGGGGTCCCGGATGCCCGAGGACTGCGGGATTTTTGTGTGACACCTGAGGTCGCGGTGTGGCTAATGAGTTAACACCCCGGCTCTGCAGAGGGCCCAGGGTAAAGTGCAGCTTTGGCAGCAGCAACAGCTTCATGGTGTCACCGCTGTGCTGAGGGTGCCTGAAGGACTCGCCTGTCCGCTCAGCACTGGGCGGCGGTGGTTCAGAGAATCACACAGAATCACAGAATGGTTGGGGTTGGAAGGGACCTTTGTGAAGTGATCTAGTCCAACCCCCTGCCAAAGCAGGGTCACCTAGAGCAGGTTGGACAGAAACACATCCAGGCAGGCTTTGAATATCTCCAGAGAAAGCAACTCCACAACCTCTGTGGGCAGCCTGTTTCAGTGCTCTGCCATCCTCAAGGTAAGGAAGTTTTTCCTCGTTGAGATGGAATTTCCTGTTTTCCAGCTTGTGCCTGTTGCTCCTTGTCCTGTTGCTGGGCACCACTCAAAAGAGTCTGGCACCTTTTGACAGCCGCCCTTTAGATATTTACAAGCATTTATGAGATCCCCTTCCAGTCTTCTCTTCTCCAGGCTAAACAGACACAGGTCTCTCAGCCTTTCCTCCTAAGAGAGATGTTCCATGCCCTTGATCATCTTTGTAACCCTTCGCTGGACTCTCTCCAGAAGTTCCCTGTCCTTGAATCGGGGAGCCCAGAACTGGACACAATGCTCCAGATGTGGCCTCACCAAGGCAGAGTAGAGGGGGAGGATGATCTCCCTTGACTTGCTGGCCATGCTCTTTTTAATGCAGTCTGCTTTCCAATGGTGCATGCCCTCAAGGGGCAGCAAATCCTCAGCCAGGGCCTGCCATGTTCCAACGTCTTGATGCAGTGACTGAGAGACTGCCACATGCCCAGGGACAGCGTGGAGTCTTGTTCCTGTGAGGAAGGAACATACGTCCTCACTGTGAGCAGTTCGTGGCTGTCCATGGGTAGCTGTTGGGCAGCCTGCTCTTCATCGCAATGTGTGCTTCAGTGGGAGGCCTGGGTGAAGGCAAAGTCTGATTAATGGACAAGCTAAAATGTAAGCGCCCAACAGTATGTCACCACAGGAAGAAATGCAGCCGTAGGTCAGTGGTCAAGGGTGTAGTGATGCAACAATGGCTTTGAAATCCTCTGCGTCTGTATTGATGAGTTTCATGTGGTTTGGTGTTTGTTTTATTTTTAACAAGTAATTTAATCTCTCGGTTTCTCTCCTTTAGTCTTAAAATACGGAGTGAACATGTCCGTACTGCATGGGTGTTGATGAAGTATAGCTTGGCACAATAGCAAAGCAAATGTGGAAAATGGGAGTGAAAGAGATGGCACGTGGGGAGGGAAGTCTGTGGGATGGTGAGTTTGCTGCTTTTCAAAGCGGAGGTGAGGACAGGGAAGAGCTGCTGCTGTTGGATGGGGGAACCTTCTCACGCCAGTGCTTTCTGTGTGCTCTGGCTATCTCTCATGATAGCCGTGATGAACAGCTGAGTTTCTGGTGTGCTGGCACGGGCAGAGCAAGCAGTAGGATTGTGGCCTTTTGGAGCCTCTTGCAGGTGGTGGCACTATCTCAGAGCAATGACGCGAGGAGGCGGCCAACTTCCATGAAAGTCCCCTTTCTCTACTGACCAAAGGCATTGCTCAGCCTGGTAAGATTTCTCCTTCCCTTTTTCTTTTTCCTTTCTCCCCCCACCCCAACTAGATGATTAAGTGATTTAGAGTGAAGTAATAGCAACAATCATTAGCAAGAGTCAGAAAGGGAATTGCTATGCAAAGTAAACAAACTTTCAGCAGCAGTCCATTTTTAATATACTCTGCAGCACGTTTAATAATGTAATTCTCCAGTCCATCTGAATGTTTAAATATACCTGCAAAGGAGAAAAGCCACTGGCTCATGCAAAATTGCTCTGAAGTATATCATTAATTTTGATACACTGAAAATTCAGCAGGCCTACACTGAGTTATAATGTTGAGGGTTTTATGAGTAATTTAATGCAAATGAGAAACTTTTTTCCTTTCATGCATGCAGATTTTATCTAAGGTGTTGGATTTTGGTTTAGTCAATATAAACTTGTCTTTTGGAGCATATACACATTTCTGACGTTATCTCCAGAATAGCAAAAGATTTTATTAACACAGTGTGAGGAAAAACCTAAAGAGGGAAAAAATACAGATTTTAAAATAAATTGCTCATTTCCTTGTCTGTGACTAAAATTCAAGTTTCCAGGACCTGAGCAGATGGCTTTTATATTTTCAGAACCTGTTAGGTTTTTGCTTGGAAAGTGAAGAGTTTGGGATTTTTTTCTTGACCTTTCATATTTACGTCTATTCCGTTTGTCATGCTTGTGAGACACCCATGATATTATGAGGAAATGCTAAGTTCTCGTTCCCAAGCTGCTTTGTGCCCTTCACACAGTATTGAACTGTGTCCAGTCAAAGACCCTCTGTGTGTGAGACTTAACGGTAAGCATTTGTTCTCTGAGCAACTTATGCAGCTGCAAGAAAGAATTTTTCATTGATGTTCTTTGCATCTACAAGTGTCAGTACACCAAAATACAGAAATTACGTGGATACAGCACAGGGTTATGTTACAGTCAGGATGTGGGCATAGCTTATGCAGGAATGGCCAGAGCAGTCTAAAGCTGACTAAGCCATCTTCTTGTAACAGCGTAATGTGAAATACCAAATACAGATGGGTAGCTTGGTTTATAGGTGGAGTATTCACCACTGCCACTGTCTTCCTGTTGCATCAGTGTTGTCATGAGTATCTGAATTAGCAAATTTTGAGCTAACTCAGGCATACCTTGCAGACAACATGCTCAGTCTTCATCAGAAACCTGCAGCAGCACAGTGCAGGGGTTTCCATGCTGTGGTTACTGGGGCATCATTGGTATAGGGATCAGTGGCAGCCAGCCCAGTGCAGAGCCCAGCTTAAGGACGTGCCCCAGCTTCCCCAGTTTCTTGGCAGACTGACTAAATCTTGCAGGTGAGTTCAGTGGTATTGGTGTGCCCAGCCCTCTCTTCTGACTGTGTGACCTTTTAACACCTTCAATCCAATGGTACAGTCTATCACATTTTATTTTAGGCCACCATCTCCCAGGGCTTTGGAGAGCACAACCGCTGGTGGGATTGCACGACGCTGAGGAGGCAGTGGCAACATCTCTCTCCTGTACTGGGAACATCATGACTGAGATGAAAAGGATCAGTTCAAGCATTCCCTCCAGTGGGGTTTCCTCTGTTGAGCAACATGTGTGCTAAGCACTTGTTCTGCCTACTCCATCCATTTCTTACCCTCTCCTAGCTCTGGAGGGAGGGTGAGGTCGATCAGTCACCTGCCCTGCACTATATCTCCATCCCCATGAAGCCTATGGTATTTCTCTCAAATCTGGAGGACTTGGTCACTCCCATCAGGTCAGAACTGAAATCATGTTATAAGGATTTTGCCAAAACCAAGCAATGTTAGGTGAGGCCTACAAGCTGCTGCTAAGAAACTGAGTTCGCAATTTGCCATTGCTCTCTGCTTTTGTGGTATTTGTACGGCTGCAGAGGAGACAGGACAGCTTTATTCTGCATACTCTGTGGTGGGTGTAAGAAGCCATGCAAGCTGCAAGGCAGCGGTAGTATAGCTCTCCATTCACAAAACCCAGCTTCATTGCAGAGAGGCCTACTAAAGAAAAATGGGCTGACTAAATTAGACTCTTTCAATGTGGACTAAGGAAAAGTGGGAGTATATTTTAATGTCAAGGGAGAATAAAATTTTTCCATGTGAAATTGCTGTCTACAGAGAAAGATGGTGATGACTAGGGCACTAAGTGAATCAACAGTAGAAGTAATGTCATAGTGCAGTGAAATGTGGCAATACCTCATTACTGGGCAATAATGCTTCTGTTAATGTCAGCAGCGTAGAACATTAGCAAGAATTAAAAAAACTGATTAATTGAAAACAACGTACCTGATCTCCAGTGTAAGACAATCTACTGGGAGATAATAGCTAGAAGCTGTGTACTATAGGCAGATGGAAAAAGGGCAGTGAACCATGATGGAGGGAGAATTGCCTTTCCATCTGGAGTTATTAATTGAAGAAAACACATTTTAACAAAATACAGAGTAAGGCACCTAGAAGTAAAAGTAGATTTTCATTTTATTAACCTTCTCAGGGAGTATGCTTCTGGTGGAGCCTGCAGAAATTATTACTGTTGGTGAAATTAATACAGCTGCTGTCCTCATATGTGTATCGATATAAGGCTTCTTTCATATGAAATAGTTTTTTTTCTCTAAAATCACATCCTTTAAGGCATGACCACTCTTCTTCCATCTGGGAAGCATAAGAAAAAACTTTTCCTTGAAATCCCTTTGCTGATCTCAGCAAAATGCCAAGCTTCTGCTAGCGGTAGAAATGAAACAGGATAACAGGGTGACCCATCAGATGTGCTTTTGGAACTGACAGGCCCGGAACACATAACTCCTCTTTGGACCTGTAGTGGACTGATGAAGAAGCTGTAAGAAAACCAGGAACAGGTATCTGTTTCCTTCCTTGCCTCTTGGGGAAATTATCTGCATGTCTCTCAGAGTGTTTCCTCATTTACAGAATGGAGATTGGATTCCCTCCATCTCAAAGCTCTTTCATCAGCACAGGAATGTGCTAGGTGAAGCACAACACATGTGGGGACTGCCCAAGGTGATTTTTTTTTGGATGTCACCAAGGACAGAATTGGAGTCTGAAGATTTGAAACTATGGGACTGAACAAAAGTTTGGAGCCCTTAGGATCTTACAGTGTCATCCAAAACTCTGCTGTGCCTACAACTGATCCTGATGCTGTGTGGTGACCTTGCTGTCCATAGGAAATGTTCCTAAATAGCTATTAAATACCATTTTCTTCACTCAGAAGTTTGTAGAAATATTAATGGTTGGTTTGCAGCAACCAAAAAAGCAGTTCTGTCAAAGGACATGAGTGTTCTTGAGCTGCACAATCTAAAGCAATTACTGTCATTACAAAACCTGTTTGACAGCAGCTTTTCCTTTTTTGGGCCACCTATCTCATTTTCAACAGGAAAGGAGGCAGAGGTGGAGGAAGGTACCGCAGCTCCTCTCCTGGTGTTTTGTTTGGCTGTCTGTCTCATGCTGTCAGGACAACTCGGAGAACAGAACTGATACTGCAGCATCTGTCAGCGTCAACAAGAGCCTGAGACTTGTCTAAAATGAGGAGCAATCTCACTTTATTCAGTGGCTTTTGTTGTATGCCAGTGGTATGTTCTGCATATGTGTTACTTCATTCTTCAAAACATCAAGAGAAAATGAAGTATTTGACTTCAAAACTCTTGAATGATCTTGAAAACCATTAGCAAAAGGCAGACAGACTGAGAAAAGTAGTGGATTAATTTTTCCAAAGAGGTCCTTGACTTGCATTTGTGAAATACTAGTTTATAATGAAGCCTGAGTTCCTTTTCCTCAAATGCTCTTAACTATATAGTGAAAAATATGCATTACTTTTTTTGAGGGCTATTAACGAGTCAAAGGAGACAAAAGAATCCAAGTCAAGATAGGAAGCAGAACGGTTCCTTTGGGATGCCATACTAGAGGAGTGGGCATGCCTATGTCCTGCCAAAACCACTCCCAAAACACACCATAAAAACCATCCAAATTTCATCCTGCAGGACAAAATAGACTATGTTTACAGAAGACCTCCAAAGCTGATGAACAGAGTTGGGATGCTGGTTGCTAGCAGCCTGCCCAAAACCATTAGGTCAGGGAATGTGTCTCTCAGTCTTGGGAGAGTGAGGATGGAGACAGCAATGGAAGCAAAGTCTTCTTCTAGGTCACACAGCAAATGGGTGGCAGAGCTGTGACCTAAAGGCCAGGCTAAGGGAGCAGCACGCTTTTGAGAAGGGAGAGTTGGTGTGCGAGTACCATCAAAAACTTTGCTTACAGCAAATTCTGGTGATTCAGGATTTATACTGGTTCTAGCTATCAGTCCAAAAATCTTCTCATGAAAGACGGATAGAAGCTGGTGTTTAAGGACAAATGGATGGCCTGGCCTATTTTGGACTGTTTTGGAGAGTCAGGATACCATGACAGCAGATTATGTACAAAAAAGTAATTTTGCCTTTTGTGTAGTCCTAGCATTTTACTCACAGAAATACTAGTGTCACAGTCCAGGAAAAGAAATGTATTAATGATTTTAGTGGCATACTTAAAACTGAGTATCCCAAAGCTCCTGTTGTTCGCACAAGAATAAGTAGGATGTTTGGTTTTGGCTTACTCAGGTGGAGGAAAAGTGTTATGAGGAAAAGTGTTGTTGAAGTGGGAGAATAATAGATGTGAGTGGTAGAATAGTTTTGCAGCACTAAATTAGTCAGTAATGTTGATTCTGTTCTAGCCACTTGTCAGCTGAAGGTGTTTGGAAAAATTACCATTCCCTTGCAAAATCTGCCATAAGAGCATTTACCTGAGCCGAGATCTTTGGAAAGATCATTGTTATTTTATGGGCCCATTGAAGATGGTTCCTGGTGGACTGATTCTTTCTGTGTAACAAGACAGCAGGGGAGGAGGAGCAGACCCTACCTATAGGTGGTACTTATTTATATCCTTTGTTCAAGGATCCTGATGTTTCATTGAATGTTGTTAAGTCAAAATTCCTGTGCTTAAAGCTGAATGTTATGATAAAAAAGCAATGATAGAATTATACTCCATTGCAGCTTGATGGATGCATGAATTAATTGACTGTATAGAATTGATAGAGAAATTAAGGTTTGAGAGAATCTCTGGAGGTCTCCGGTCTAATCCTCGCTCTCAGAGCAAGGCCATCCTATTCAGGTTGCTCGGGGCCTTGGTCAACTGAGTTCAAATATCTGCAAGGCTGAAAACTCCACAGTCTCTCTGGGCCACCATTTTGGTGTTTGACCACCTTCGTGGTGACCAGAGATCTCCTTTTCTCCAGCTGGGACGAGTCGGGATCTGCCTTCTCTGTACCTCCCCTGTAGGTAGTTCAGGAAAGTTCAAAGTCACCTGAATGACCATCCCAATCAATAAGTCGTCTGCATTTTTGATTCATCTAGGTTGCACTGAGTACTTTTGCTTCAGGGACTGTGGATTTGTATCTTTGCACATGTCTAAAGGGGAAAAAAATAACAATTATCTGAGAATTTAATCTGAAGATACTGATCTTGTGAAACCAATGGCAAAAAATTCAAAGTCTTAATCTTTAAGTGCACTTTTTTTTCCAATCTACCAAATTCCGTTAGCTAAAGAATGGCCAAAATGTCACACTATGTGTGAGAAAAGACAATGGAGTAACCTTTGCGCACTGCTGTGTAGGACACTTGGCTTTGTACATCTTGGAGAAAAAATGGGTTATCAACTATCTAGGGGTGGAAAAGGAGCATTTGATGGTTTAGGTGAGAGAGGGACTATAAACAATCTCTCATTTCAGGTAAAAATTGTTTATAATCCTGGTTTATTCACTGGAGATAACATAGTCTCGCTAGCAACTCTTTGGAATCATTTGTGGCAGCTGATAATTGAACTACTTTAAAGTTGGAGTGACTGGTCATCTCAGATGTGACACAGAGCAGCCTGTGGTTTTCTCTGCAGCAAGCAGCCGCTGCATGGACAAGGGGGAATTGTTGAAACTGCTTCTCTTCAGTTTCCAGTAGCGAACAGGGATGTCTTTTTAAAAAATAATGTAAAAAAAGATAGCTACAATAGCTGGATAAGACAACACTGCAGTTCATATTTTGCTGGCTGTGGGTGCCTCACAAGCTATCTCCACACATCAGCAGTAGTGGTCACATTAGGATGGAAATGGCACGGGTAGGTGGGAAATCGTTTGGTCTTTTATGCTTCTAGCAGCACTCCGAGAGAGATATGTGAATTTAGTTCTTTCATTAACTTTGTCTTGGTTGTGGAGCTTCATCACATTAAACTGAATCACGTTTGACCCAGAAAGAAATGGCCTCCTGTCTTGAGAAGCTTGCATGGTTCATTTTCAGGATCTACTCAAGATCGTTGGAATAGGTCATGCCATGGGGCTCTTAGATTAAATGTAGAGTTTTACTTTATATGGCTGAGCAGGACAGCTCATCTTCTTCAGGCTGTACTACAGAGCTAGCTGTACTGGGACATTAATCCATGTGAAGTCCAGCAGCAAAAACAAAAAACATGTCTCAGAGAGAGAAACTGCACAAATTGGCAGTGACACCAAAGACGTTAGTGCATGACCACAGCCAAGATGTACTGAGTTTCTGCAACTCCAGACCCCAAAGTCCCACCTTCTTTCCATTTGGTCCCTGCACGAACTGATTTTAAAAAACAGTTCCTTCTTTCTTTGAGAAATTCAGTCCTTGCCTTCTTTGTACTTCATCCATTTTGAAACCGAGTTTTTGCAAGCTGTGAAAAACAAGTTCTAATTGAAATGAAAGCATTTTGAATGTCTTCTCAAGTCAGGATTTTTTTCCCTGAAAATGACATTTTCTTTTGGAAATCATTTGTCAAGAGTCAAACAAATTCTTATCAAACAATTACAAACTTGCTTTATTTTTCTTAGGAGGGGCTGATGTTGTCATCAAGGTCTGGTAATTCCCATTAGCACATGAATGCCACAGCTTGAGTGTGAAATACACATATTGTATAATTTTTAACTTTACAGCTCTAAACAGGCTTGTGTGTTTGGGTTTCTATTCATTCTCTGAGTAACATGCTGTGTGTTGCCTTTAGCTTATGCCTTTCTGTAATGTGGTTTTACTGGTTATTTGATTTCTAAGATCCTGTCACAAATTTAACCTTTTTTTTTTTTTCTAAGTAGTGAACGGTGTGCCTTAATATTTGGACGTGTAACTGTTCTGACAGAGTTTTGGGTATCTGATAGTTAGTGAGTGGGAATAAGGTGGATTTGTTTAACCTGAGAGAGTCAAGTGAAGAAAAACAGATTCTAAGAGGAATGAGTGTTGTCTTTTTATGAAACATTGTTTTGTTTTGTTAGTAAAACTGATGAATAAACTGTCAAAACTCTTTCATGCCTTACCATGTGGTTCTCAGAATAAGTAATTCTCTTAGTGGAGGAAGTATTCATGCACAGTTATGGCATTTCAGAAGACTAGCATTTGTTTCCTGGGCTTTGGTGAAAATCTCTGAAATGCCTTTGTCATGCCTTGATCTGCAAATAATCTGTGACAATTTTTAGCAGAAAATTTTGAAAATGGCAAGTTTGCAAAACTTTTGGGTTTTGATAGGATGCAAAGTGTCTCCTGGTGTCTTCCTCGGTTCCCTGCAGTCTGCAAGGGTTCACAGGTCCCCTGAGTACCCCAGGACAAGTATTTCCTTATGTCAGGAGTGCATGCCAGGGAAAGGAGGCTACTAGCAGGCCACTTCACCAGGACAGTTTGTGCAGACCCACAGGCTGCTAGGAAGGAATGGAGATGGTTGCTGTGTTGAGATATGAAATGGCTGTAGCCCAGCATTGCCAATGTGGCCCACAACTGGGTATCTAGTCCCTATCCAAGTCCAGGTGCAGAAGACTGTTTCAAGTTTTATTCTAATTTTCTTCTTAGGAGCCACCAGAAGGACCCTTTGCTGTTCCAGAAATGGGAAGCACTTACAATGGCACAGACAGACAGAAGAGGAAAACATGCATCTTGGAAATCCTAGCAACACGTGACAGTGAACGGAATGAAAAATTGGTGGATGTCCAGTGTGGTGCAGGTATGCTACCCTGTTTTATCCCACTGCTGTCAACTCAGGTGCCAGCTTCTGGGACACAGAGATTTACCAGCGAGGAGCAATCATCCAAAATACCAGCTGTGGCAGGTAAGGTCTTGCAGGCCAGTGCTTGGCTGTCACCAACCTGAGGCCAACACTGGCGGTGTAATCTAGAGATGGACAGCCATGCGTGATCTTGCTAGTTGTTAGAGGCACCTACTTCCTCTTGGAAGCAGAAGAGAGGGAACCTGGCTTCTTTATAGCTAATCACATGACTAATGGCATGACTCCTATTAATCATCTCCAAAACTAGCAAAAGTTGTCCCACTGTCGTCTGGGAGGGGGAGAAAGTTTGGAATTAGTGTAAGATAGTGAAGTTCAAAGCAATACATGTCATTCTTGTGTTTTTGAACTGCACATGCTACAATATGCAAAACAACCTGCATTCAAGAGGCCAGTTCCTTTAAATTTGGCACTTTTCCAAATTTGCAGTATCTAAAGAGGGTGGACTGTGTATTTCCTGACTGTTGTCTCTCTTGCCTCCTTCTGTTTCTGCGTAGATCCGTGAAGTCTGTGTCAGTTTCTGTGCATGGATGTATTGCGCTGCAGGTTTAAACAACAGGTTCATCTTCTCCTGGCAAATCTTAATGGACAAGTTCTAAAAATATTTTCATATCTTAGAGTAACTAGAATGCAGTTAAGTAAGTGAGAAAAAGAAAAACATTTATTTATTGCTCTGCCAGAATAAATGAATTTTTTGGAGAGGGTGTGTGCCTGAGCAGCATGACATTTGATGCTAACCCATCAGTTACAAACAAACTGTTCAACACAGCAGTGGTAGGCAGCATAAACTCAGACTGGGTAAAACTTTACCAGACCTCCACAGGCACTTAAATAGCATTCTCTGGGACCCATTCTGTGGCATCATTCCAAATGGAGGGATTCCTCCAGTTCCTGCTAGCTTGACAAAACAAAACTTCCTGCCTCAACATGCTACCAGACAGAGAATGATCATTTCTCTTAAAAGCAGGTTTCACTGTATAGATTCACTGTGCAAAGCACATAAAGACTGTTCTTCAGAAAATAGGGTCACCAGTCACTTTTCATCCAGTGATGAATCACTTATGAGGTTTAGAGAATTGTGGTGATGCTTTACCAGCTTTACATCATTTGTGCAAACCTCTCTCCGAGGGCAAACATCTCAGTGGGGACCAATGTCCTTTGGGATACTGATGGACTGGCTGGTGCAAAGGACTGTAACTCACATTGCACAGGTCTGAGATGACCGCAGGCTTTGACCTGGCATCTAAGTGGGTTAGCCAAAACAGTGGGTTCAAAGGCAGCCAAAGTGGAACTTCAGTAATAGAGATTATTGAAGTGAAGTTCAATAATCAGCCTGGCTCAAATTGGGCAACAGCATGAGTAACTGTCCAGGTTTGATTCTCCAGTCAGAGTTTGCCAATTTGCCAGTTCCCAGCACATGCTGGACATGTGCCTCCTATTGCCAAACCTTAGCCAAACCCTGCACCATATGCTGGTGAGTAGCATGCTGGGGGAGTTTTCCTAGGAAAGCTTTTGTTTCTTTGCTTATCAATCTCATTTTTTTTTGTTTCCTGCTCAAAACTACATTAGGAATCCACACTGAGTGGTATTTAAATGGGTAGCATGAGAATCAAGTTGTAAGTGAAGTGCAGTCACTCAACAGTGAGAAGAAAAACCAGCATGTTAAATTTTAAGCAGTACCTGGCAATTTTCGCCAAGTGTACCATGTGAACATATTATTCGTTTGCAGCCACAAAGGATGTGGAGAGTATAGTGATAATTTTCAGCTTGCAAAGAGGAGGCACAGCCGGCTTCTGTTTTGACACATCAGACTGCCAATTTAACAAATTGTCAATGAGGTGTTTTTTAGCTAAGATTTGTACAGTAAATTAATTAGCACTTATGTTACACTGTTCTTGCACTCTGCTGCTCTCAGAAGAAGTGCAAGGTGCTCTGGATGGTTTGGGGCCAGAGGATCCTGTGCCTTCTCTGAGTTACATATGCATCCTGCTATCATGAGACATGTTATGGACTACATTTACCAGTTACGCGTACCTGTACAAAACCTGCTGTGATTAGGTGCATTCTTTGGCCAAAGCACAACGTTTGAAGGTTCAAGTCTCTTGGCTTTGCCTAATAGACTTCATCACAGAATGTTATATTCTCTATGGCAAAAAAAATTCTGTCACCTTGTGCTTCTTGAATATGACTGAATAAATTTTTAAAAACCTTCAAAACGTGTATTTAGACCACATATAAAACAGTCATCTCATGTGCATGAAATGCATGCCTTTTTTTACAGATGTGGTCCAAACATATCTAAAATGTAAGTTTCTATATATAATGGTAACATAAATAGCTATCGGAAGAAGTAGGTATTTGGTCTGGGTAAATATGTGAGACAGCAAAGTATGAAATCTTAAGATAATCACTTAGAAAGTTCAGACCCGTACTTTAAAAATTCTGATGCATTCTGCTAAGCTAGTGACCAGGCTCCACTGCTGTCTACGGGAATGAATCTGACTGTAGTCTTACATTCTTATTTGATACCGCTCTCAATTCTTTTAAGAAAGCAGAGATTCCTCTTCTTTAAATAAGGACAGTATTGTGTCCTAGGGCTGATGCTGCAGTGGAGGTGCAAATAGTAATAGCATATGGTGAGGTGCAATTTCTATTCTCAGTTTAAGAACCATAGCAAAAAAATCAATGTTGCTTGTGCACAATAAAAGAAAAAAGAAACCTTCAAAGCCATCAAACAGGAAACAAATTTACTTTAGGATTTTTGTTTTCAATTTTATTCTTAATGCATTAAAAATAATCTTTTGATAGCTGTATTGTTTAAAGATAGTGTAGTCTGGAGTTGTTAGAATGGTAAGGAGCATCAAGGTACACAGGTAAGTGCTGTTAACTAGTCCTTCCGCTAATTTCAGTTATTAAACAAAAAGAAGAGATTTAACTTCTTTGATCTATAGTGTTTCTGAGTATATAAGAATAAAATTTTCCAAAGGCAGAGATGATTTGACTAATTCAGTCGCTGACTAAAGTACATTACGAGTTTACAGCTAGGTTTGCAGATACCAGACACAAACCTTTATCCTTAATTAGATTATACCAGAAGTAGATAATGGTTTTACAGTCTGTTTCTCTTCATCTTATTAAGCGTAACACCATATGGACTGGAAACAAGGTGGTTTCATATAATCCTGTGTGGGGTCACGTGATGGTTGAAGCAGTCTGTAAATCTTTCTTCAGAACAACGCATTTAGGAAGTTTATGCTGATCCTGTGGTCTATTCTGAAATGTTCATATTTTAATTAGCTTTTGAAATGTGGTTGTGCCACCCAAACCACCCAGCTGCAAAGGAGGGTCACATAGAGTTCAACCATTCTTGCCTTCCAGTTGTCTTAATGAGGATGGAGAGGGTGGAGAACTGTTGCCATCTAAACTGAGACTGAGAACTGTTGTGGATACCATTGCATTAGATTCTATGACACAAATGTTTTTCAGCATTTACAGAAAATTGATTTTCTTTTTTGAGTTCAACAAAGAGTTTGTGACTGAATAGTTCCAGTATGTCGGCTCTTTTGGATGTTGGTATAAATAGTTTTGGAGATACGGAGTCACCAGGAAAACAACAGAAAGAAACAAGAAGCCAGCTCTACTAACCTCTTTCTTTGAACAGACTGTTAACATCTGTAAACAAAGTGCTTGATCATTGCTACCAGACCAATTTTAGTCTCATCCTAAAATGTTGATACAGTGTTAGGTCTTGTGATCTCTGTTATATTGGTTTATGATGAGAGAAGATGTGTTTTTATTCCAAGAAGATTTCTGTTCAGGATGTGATGAGCTTACAGTATTTGCTGAATGTTTCAGGCTCCAGAGGTGGGGAAGACAAGTCTTTAGTGGTTTTCTAATGCAGAGGCAAATCTGAATATGACCCGTACAGCGAACTGAGATGCCAACACTTCGCTTTTGTGTTGATCTTGCAAATGAAAAGAGCTTCATGATTTTTCTAGGAACCAGCTCTTTCTTCAGCCTGGGTCACAATGCTCACATGCAACTGCTTAGCTTTATAAAAGTGAGCATGCCTTTTCCAAAACGTCTTCTGAGTGGGGCTTGAGCCTGCAAGCTTCATACCGTGAGCTCTTTGACCTGAGATTCATTGAATGCAGAGAGTCATCGTTTTCTACTGTCTCATGAACCTCATCTGCATTCTGGGATGCATGTGAATTTGAGAAGAATATGGCTTTAGTAAGTTTGCTACACAAGCCAATCTTGAAACAATCACAGTTATAATGACCTTTATGTTTCTGCTGTTGTTGTTAAGATAAATGTGTTTTGTTGTGAATACACTGGCACTCTTTAGAAGTGTCATGTCATGATTTGATCTTGTATTTTAGCTAAGCAAATGACAATATTTCCTTTTGTTTTCTGGATGCAGAATCAGACCTTATTCTTCCCCTCTCTGCAAACTTCCCTGAGCTATGGAGCTATGGCTATTTTTAAATACTGTGCTGCCCATGAGCTGAGTACCTCCACTCCTACGTTTTAAATTTTTGTTAGTCTATTAATCAAATTCAGAAAAGGTTGGGAGAAAGTGACTCCTTGGTTTAAAACTGAAAGTGTGGCTGTGAAATTATAACTCCCTGATGAAGAGGAAGAACTGACATTTTTAGCCTTTTCAAGTCAAGATTTTGGCACAGGGCCTCATGTTCACTATATAATTTTATTAAAGCTGGCCTACTTATGTCAAGAGCTGAGCAAGATTTTCATTCAAGTTTTGTTCCCCAAATATATTTCTAAATCTCACGCAAAATGAAAGACGGTTCCCCAGTTGCATATTGGGGATTTTTTTTCCCGGATCTGAGAGCTGGCTGTGTACATGGATGATAAGTGCTAAGCTATTTTCAGATGACAGGACAGCTCTTTAGACAAGCTTTTCACATAGCATTGGTGTGACTCTTGTGTGTGATCTTATCGGCAAAAAAAGACTTCTGTGCCTTTTTCTGACATTCTACTATAATTGACCTGGAATATATAATATGTATAAATCATATTACATTTATGAGTAAATATTAGTATAGAAGTACACATGCCTACAGAGTATAAATGTCGTCCCCCCCCATTGTTTTGAGTGTAAAAGAAATGAGAGCACAGTATAAAGGAGTATTCTAAAAACAATGCCTAAATTAAAGCAGTAATGTATTAAAAACTACAAAATGTTTATGTTGCAGGCAAAAGTTAATAGCCAATGTTGAATTCGCTTGAGGAAAATAAAAGAAACTCAATATAGAAATCTTATTCTTTTCTCTCGGTGGAAGTGGGTAAATTCTTTGGGGATTTTGGAACAAATGTCAGAAATGTCATTATATGTAACAGTGCATTACTTTAATGACTGTGTTGCTCTAGCTCTGCTCATGAAGGCTGGCTATTTTTATTCTTTGCTGAAGTTTTGATTTGCAAAATATATACACTTTATGCAACAAGATTCTTGAACTGTAGTAATGCACACTAGAAGTACATAGGTTCTTCCAGCAAGAAAATTGAAGCTCCTCTAGTTACAATAGATAAAATCACTACTCTCCAGTAACCCATCATGCAGTTTCTGAAACTTGCAAAACAAAAATTTAAACCTTACTTTGTGCCTTTGTTAAATGCACTGTGCAACTTTGAGTAGCTGTCTGTTGCATTTACTTGAAGTCCTAGTGGTAAGAGCGAGGAATTTCTGTTCCCTAATCTTCCAATAACCATTATAAAACCTACTCTGTATACTTCAGCATTTCTCTGATAAGCTGACTTTTAAAGTGAGATATACAGAATTCTAATGTAGCTCAGTCCAGTTTCGTATTTGTTAACATTTTATAGAAGATGCTCACCCTTTGCAACACAGATATGTGCATGATGTGGAAACAACTTACTAATGAGTCAGTAACAGAGATGAGAATGAAACACAAACACCCTTGCTCTAATGGCTAAATGAAATCTCCTCCCTAGCATGGAAAATGTAGGGAATTGTAGTAGTATCTCTTTGTATGGGGAACAAAATGCACCAGAGGTGCACACACTTTGGGTCAAACAATATCGTTAGCTTTCTTTCAGTGTGCTATTTGAGACTCAGACATGTTCCATGTAGGGAAAAAAGGCCAATCTTTGTATTACACTACCTATTTTTAAAGGACTACCTTTTTTCAAGCACATAATCAAAAGGCCAAACTGCATAGCACTCAGCAAGCCCACTCCACTTAATTCATTCTTCAGGATAAAACAAGTGGGATTGTCTTTACAGAAAAAATGCTTACCGTGGCTTCTCAAAACGCTCAACCGTTTTCAGTGGTTCTTGAGTCCAGCTGCAATAGGAACAGTATTAATAGTCAGCAATAAGCAAAATGTCTCATCTGTTTTTCCAGTGGGTGTTTTAAGAACCATCAAATTCATGTGCATGTTGTTAATCTCTTCCCCAAGCCCTGCTTCAGTTTTCTCTAATGGTTTCCCCTCCATTTCCTTCTGTCTTTCAATAATGAGATGCAACTCAGGAATTAAAAAAAACCGTTAAAGGTCACTAGACACCAAGTCAATTAAAAAAGAGCCTTAGCATCCAAATACCACTGTATTAATGACATTCTAATTAAATATTACACGGTGTTTTGTACTGTATAGATGCAAACAGTGTAGGCATAAGAAAGAGATTAGCTATGAACTGGCACCTGCGTGGCGTCTGGGGAATGAGAGGCTTGTGAGCCTCCATGGCCCCAAGGATCAGCAAGCTTGGCCAGGAACCTCATGCTGTAAATCATACCAACCCCGGCAAAAGTCATACATTTGTTTGGGGGCAGCTGTTTTGCCATGCTGTGCCGGGCCAGCTATGTCATCTTACAAAGTTTACTTGAATATCCTTTTTAAATCTGACTCTTCATTTAGATTATACCCCAACTTGCTGGAAAATGTTCAATCAGAGGTTTTTTTGATCAAAATATCAACAAAAGTTCCATAAACCCCTGCTAAATCTAGGGGGGGATTACAGCTAAGTGTGATTTTCCTCAAGAAGATTTGGAATATAAAGTGAAGTAGGAAAAAATACTTTCTAGAATCTGAAAATGCAATTTAAAAACATTTATCCTTCTGTGATTCCCATGCATGAGATTTCTGGTGCTAAATTACAGCCAGCATTAAATACGTGATACTGATAGTAAGCTGGAGAAAGTCAAGACCATAAGACTTAATTAATTAAATGTTAACAGACTTAACTGTCATTTTATAAACAAAATAGTATTGTTTTATGAACTTACTATTGTTATAGAAACATAAAAACAGAGAAGAGTTTGATCCACAGTTTTTTGGTAAAGCTCAGGTCTCTTAAAAAGCCTTAAATGGCAACAATTACCTTATTAATTTCAAAACTGGTGATACCATCAGAAAACAGATATATTATCAGCCTCATGCTTCCTCGCAACTTTTCTGGTTGGAGATACGTGTTTAAAGTTATGGCTTTTCTTCTGCTTTTCACTTAAATTCACTGCTACTGATGCCACTTTTTCCCCACTAGAGGAGGGCTCAAGTTAATCAGTTTATGTCTCTATCAATTTATATCCATATCCAGTCAGTAGAAAGGATGGTGGACCTTCTTAACTGTTCAGATTTCTTGAAGGGAATGCTACACATCTCCCAGGGTGTTGGGAATGCCAGCTCTGAACCAGCGTACTTCTTTCTACCCAAGATGACTTTGTTCTCTCTTAAGTTTCTGCCTGTGCCAGGAGTCAGGCTCTCCCCTCTTTTGAAATGTAAAAGATTCAGTTCAGCAAGACTCCTGTCCAGACTTCAAGTTGGTTGAGTCCTGGGGCTCTGGATACAATTGTTGGTTTTGTTTCTAGCTGGTGTATCCACTCTGCACACAGATCCAGCAGAAGATACGACAGTTCAACAACTGTTCCTGTCAGTGATGAGTTTTCCCAAGAAATTACTTCCATGATTGAGGCAGAAAATGACAGCTAATCTAAACAGTGTTAGAGAAACCTCTGCTTTCCAAAAGCCCCATACAAGCAACAATGCTTTTGTTGAAATGCAGGTTTTGTAATGCTCAGTTGTAGTGAGTAGTACGTTCAGACTGGAAATGCTGAGCTAACTCATCTAATATTTTGTATTACCATGAACAAATGTTCTACGCAAATGTTCATCTATCTGTGCAAGGGGCCCAAATAGGATTTCAGAAGATGTTTCTCTTGTAAAAGTTCTCCTCCAGCATAAACACTTGCATACTGGAACACATTGTCTCTTCTTCTAATATCTGCCTTTCTTGTCAGCAGAGGGCCATGCATTTCCCTAGCCATCAAAGCAGAACAGTTGCTTAGGCTTAGTTGAGTCTGACAAAGGTAATAAATTGCACACACACATTTTGCCTATTTCTGGCCTTTTAGTTATGACTATACTAGAGCTGTTCAGCTGCATAAACCTGAGGTTTACCCGCCCCTTTTGCCTTTACTTTCATGATACACTCATTTACAAATGTGTTTCCATGGTTATTTACATGCACAGACAGAACAATCGGTATGCAACAGATACATGTCACACTTGCAAGTATTCTCTAACCTAAAGAGTATGTGTTGCACCTGCACTGCGGTTTATTTCTATGGAGCAACTCAGGTCCCATTCCCCCGTCCCGCAGGCTTCACTCCAGTGAAAGCAGAGATGGTTTTCCTTCCCATCTGAAGCAGCACTTGTGCTGATGTAGAGGCAGGAGGCTTTGCGATGCAAAATAGTTTGAAACGGTCAGAATTTCACCCCACCCAGGGACTGGGCTGCACTTGTGGATTCTGCAGTTTATGTACAGCCTCCCCCTGTAGTTGTTGTATTTTGATTACTTTGTGTTATTCATCATTTGAATTCGGTAGAGAGCCTGTGAAGGAGCTGTCAGCTATACTTTGATACGTCACATGTCATTATTTATGAGCAGTTATGTCCCGGCCTACAAAACTAAAATAGAAAGGGGAAGCCTTCAGGAGCTTTAAAATACTTTCTGCATTTATTGTTGAATCACCAGAGACTTTTGATGGAAAAACCAGCACTAGGAAACTACTAAAATAGGACAAACCAGAGATGTGTAGTAGAAATAATAAAGACGTTGGGTGGGAGAGCTATCTGGTTTCTGACAGTTAGAGGCACAAATCTGGATTTCAGTAAGGGGTTGCCTCTAGCAGAAGGAATGTTCAAAGTAAAGGCAGCTCTTCTTACGTGTTGCACTGTGTCATGTGTCAGAGTTACTGTGCCAGTGCAGTGTGTCCATGCATTTCTGTGGGCCCTGCAGGGACACAGAGTGAAACAAGCATCCTAGGTGATGAGTAGACCCAGCCTTTGATTGATTCATTTCCTTCTCAACTTGATTAATCTTGACTGTATTCACTTCTCTTTCTGCCACCAAGATAAGATCAGGATAGCTATCCTCAGGGCATTTTTTGATTTTGCATGCTAGGCAACAATGAAATGTGACCAGCAGTGATGGAATTCTGAAACAGCAATCTGCTCCAGCATCCACCCGTAGAAGTTGCTCTGGCACTTCAGTGCTCACAGTTCAACCTAAGTTTTGTATGTGTAGTGAGCCATTTTCTTTTGCTATTCACCTTATCTACTTCTGCAAGCAAAGACTGGTGGTAATAGGGATCCATCTCCAATATCAAATGCATAGAAAAGGTGTAATTAAAGATTTTTCTTTTTAATCCTTCATCTTGATAACTTTAATCTCTCTACATCAGGGTATACCAGGATATAGCATCTCTGTTCTTTTCTCCTCCAATTGTCATTATTTTTATTACATTTATTATTATTGTGTTATTTATTACTTTTTAAAGAGTGATGCTTAATAACTTTTAGTTAAAAAAAGATGTGGGAAGAGAGGTATCACCAGTCTTTAGAAGAGTATTTCCTCACTGTGTATCCCAAAGGAGTTTTCTCCTAGGAGAAGATGATTAGGGAGGGTCGGAAATTAATGTTACCTTGTTAAACTCTCTGGCGTGAGTAAGCTGAGTGGCTTAGGCAACTGTGGACTCTGGTAGAAGAATTCAGTGTTGCACTGCCTAACTCCTTTTCTAATCATGTGGGATTCTAACTTCAGTCTCACTAAAAGTTAGTTTCCGTGCCTATAAAATTCTCACTTCTTGAGCTCACAGCGCCTGAATGTTGCCTTACAGACTCTCAAGAAGGAGCTATTCCCAGCCTCAGGCTTCACAAAACTCACTTGGCAGCATGCTGTCAGAGTCGGAAAACCCAACAGCACAAATGATGTCCATGTAGCTGCCATTTATCTCCACAGGGCTCCCTGCTGGCCAGTTACGTGGCATTAGTAGCGGCTGCATGTGTGTAGGCATATGTCAAGTGTTACATGTTCATGTAAGCAGTAAACCCTTTGCTCCAGACCTGGCTTGGCTGGTGTATGGATTCCCCTAGGGAGGACTTTAATACCTTTGGGCAAATGCAGGCATTTGCACTCAGTTCAGTTACTCTGTCAAAGCCTTTGAAATTCTTACGAGGCAGTGGAATAGCAGTGATCCTTATGCAAATTAAAACAAGATGTTAAAACTCAGCAGAGCAGCACTTCTTAGATACAAAAGTCTTGCGGAGTAGGGAGAAGCAGTATGTATTCGCACTTAGACACCGGGCAAGGGTAAGGGTTTGCTTCGTAGTTCATCACTCAACTACTGTCTTTCATTGACATAATAGCAGCGTTACTCTGGAGTTCGACGTGTCCCTTTGTGTAAGTTAGTCTAAACAATTTCTTGAGAGATGCCAAAAGTGAAGTTAGTGGACACTAAGCTTGTAGAAATAACATAATCTATTTTCTGATAAATGCCATTGAAGTAGATCAAGAAGGAACATTTGCAATTTGTAAGATTTAGGAGCTAGGTTAGGGCAGTCAGGGATTTAAATTAATTCTTCCACTGTAAGTCTTAGATCAAAAAAGATGCTTCACTTGGTCCAAGAATAAGTATGTCATCTTCGAAGTAAGATTTAGGGTTTGCCAGTGGTGAGACAGAGATCAACAATGGGAGCTGTGGGAGGATGGATGGAGACATACCCAGGTTTTTTTCAGAAATATGTCTGTCAGAATGAAAAAGAGCGGCCCAGATTTTCAGGTGTGGATTGGCGGGTCACACTGACTCTAAATGCAGCACTGTGGTCTGCTTTCCTTCTTCGTTTCCTCTGCTGACTCTGCCACACACTTCATGTGCAGCTTGTGGAGCCAGTGTGCCTGAGGGGATGCCACTGACCTGTTCAGCAGACAGCCCGAAGGGCAGAGACAGATCACTGGTATTACTTGTGAGCTTGCCTTATGTCCACTTGCTCTGGAAAGCTGAATTTCAGCATTCTGTGAGGGAAAAGCAGACCATCTTTTTCCACAGCATTTCATTTAACTGACTCCTGATTCATGTCACTGACTCCTACTGTGTACTGTAGAAAGAATCCCTTCCTGATGAAGCAGTGTCTGCAGCAGTAGTGGCACCAATAGAAGCTACTGCCCATTGGATAGCGTAACGGCATGGTGTGTACGCTGATTTGTTGTGTCAGGTTCTCCCTTGTCTCTTACTGTAGCCCAGTGGACTTCTATTCCTATAACTGTTCTGGTGGGTTGCTGGGGCAGTTTCATTAAACATTCACTTTTGAGAGTCTATATAGCAATTGTGCATTAATTTCCTCATACCTCCCAGGCTTTATAGTAAATTTCTGTAAGAAGATTGATAGTCATGACATACAGCAATACGTATCATTGTAACTTTAATTACACACATACTCTTTTATACACATGTATATACACACATTTATACATACATGTATACATACATTTGTGTGTTTATACACACCACACACGTATGTGTAAAACTAACCTGGGGACTCCCATTTGTGAATATATATACATATACATCTATGCGCTGCTGGCTTTTCTTGGTACATTTTATTTGACATTTTGCTTCACAGATAGCAAGTGTGCAGAATCACCAAGAGGACTGTAGATGGTTGGGAGTAAAACTGTGATGGTCTTATTTTGAAGGGGCCTTCAACTGTTCTCACTCTGCAGATTTTTATGGTTTTCAATTAAGAAATTGTTACAGTGGAGACTTCGCTGTAAGTTGCTGTTATTTGATAAATAGCGACCTTTTAATTCGGGTTTCCCATGTTTTGATCTCAGCAATGAAGAATTTCTGAAGTGTATTTTTGCGTAGAAAAGGAAAGAAAAAAAGAAACATGCAAACCCTACTAACAGCAAAGTAATATTTCATTAAATACCTTGGACTAGGGGTCTGTTCGCCTCTTACTCTCTCAAAAGACAAACTTAAGGTGCATCTTTTTATACATAATGTAAAAATTTCTATTACCTTACACATTAAAGTAGTAGCAGAAATCCACTCAGTTTTACATGCCTGTGTGAATGCATTCATTTCCCAGAAATTTTGTGCAAGTTCAGAGAAAGTGAGAAAAACTACACCTTATAAGCTCTTCCTCTTTCAGATTCTGTCCCTTTATTTACCCAGATGCACTGGCTTCATCACACACTGCATGTCCTTTTCCAGGCCACTATAGTTTTTTAGTAGTTTGGGAAGTTCTGTGAATAGTGAGGAATAATCCTGTTCTTATTGACTCTTTCCCCACTGAAGTAATTCTGAAATATCTCACCTACATGCTAAGGAAAAAAAAAAAGGTCTGTGAAAGAAATACAACTAGTCTCTGTTTCTAAATACTGGGGCTGAGTTCAGATAATGTGTGATGGGCACTATGCAAGCTCTTAAATAAACAGATAAAACTGCATATGGTTAATTCTCACTGGAAAACATTTTCCTTGTTATAATTTCATTACCTTAAAACCACTGATAAAAGATCTGCAGTGGAACACGCTGGGATGAATTAGTTCAGTAACGGTTCCTGTTTCATTAGGATGATTTAAGCCTTCAACAAATGTCATGGCATTAACATTTTACGCAGAGCCATGAATAGCTGCTGGAAGAATCAACAGCCTTTCTAAAAGTCAGCACTTTTTGCCTGTCTTTATGAGACCACTGGTCACTCTGCAATATTAAGTGTCAATGTTCCTGCGCGAATTATGTCCCTGTGTGATGTTTTGCTTGGGCATCTGGCCATTGCAGGAATGAAACTGCCAACTGATACAATAGCAATCTCCATCACTGTGCTTGAGTATGGTTCAACCGTCCATTTCCATTTGGCAAATACTCCTAGTAAGTCTCCCTCAGGGCAAGTAACCTATTCATAATAACACTTTCCCTTTGGATTTACTACAGAGATACCTGCTTTAACATATTTTTTGTGCAGTAATATGTACCGATGGGGGAGTCCTTCTTGCTTTCCACCACACTGCTCCTCGGTCCCTCTCTGACAAAGTGGCAAAGACAGCCTCTTCCCACCTGCCACTCAGCTCAGATCTTTTCAGCTCAGACCTTTTCAAACCCAGTCTGGATTTACCGGGAGTGTTCTGGAACTGTCAACAAGTCTCCCTGCCCAGAATGCCAAAAAGACTCTGTCTTCCTCTTCTACCAGTTTGTACCACAAATTTTTAGTAGATTTTCATCACCAATCTTTTACTTCCTTCCACTGCCCGGGGGTGATGTCTCGAGCATCCCT